>OY728148.1:997402307-998002307 GCA_963277665.1 Viscum album | reverse complement strand
TCCCCCAAAATTATTTAAGAGTCATTCTTATGTGTCCTAGTGATATCCCAAGTAGAATAACCTAAATTAGAGGCGAGGAGACCGGTTTGTGAATCCGTTACGGTGGTGAGGTCCACGTTGTCCGCCCAGAAAAGTTTCAAATTCAATAAATTTTCTGGACTAATAGATCTTCGAATCATCTCTATGTCATAAAGATAAAGTTGAAGAAAATAAAATCAGTATTATGAAAAAAATTAATCAGTAATTTTTGACTTATATATTTTAATAAATGAAAAAAATACCCTTTTGGTAAAAATCTGTCAAATATCCAAAATTATGCACTTTTCTTAATTTTGTTCATAATCATTCTAAAATTAAAATTACCCATTATTTTAATAAAACATTAAAATGTATGGGTTTTATCATTAAAATAAATCCTCATTATTTGATAAAAAATATGCACATAATGTTATTTTGTCAGAGATGTCCTTCCTCCTTGTCTTGTGTTATCATAATATGTCATGCGTAAATTGATTAAATGCTTAAATGGAACTTGTTAAATGAGTGGGTATACTTGTTAGTTGTTTTTAGATTGCTTAAATGGTTTTTTGGTAATTAAGATTAATGGGTGGGTATATCCATGTGATGTGTTAAATGGAAATTGGTGATAAGTGGGTGGGGATAACCATGCGCCATGATTAGATGGAAGTGGAGTACATGAGTGGATATACTCATGAGATGTAATGGTTTAAATGAGTAGGTATACTCATTGAATGGTTTTGAATGTAATTGTTTATATGAGTGGGTAGACTCATATGGTTAGAAATTTTTAAATGTATGGAATGGTTGATGATTTACATAGATTCCAAGGAGGAATCTCCATGGATTTGGAACGCAGTAGTGGACACCTTGGTTGATTATTCTCTTTGGGTCTTGATTCTGTGGGATGTCTCGAGCTTTGTTTTACATTAGATCCGGCTTGATTGGACTCACGTAGGACATGCTGGTACAGATGCTCGTAGGACTCCAACCAATGCCCATACTGAGTTTCTATCGAGATGATACTAGGTCTTGAAGACGATGCCTTGCTCTTCAATACATTGGATTCAGTCCTTCATTGTCTACACTTCATTATATGGCATGATCGTGGGATATATGACTGTGGTTGTATGACAAGGTCGTGGGTTTTTTATATGGTTTTCTTTATAGAGTAAGGTTGTGTGGACAGGATATGTATTGTTTTATGACAAGGCTGTGTTTTTTGTTTATATTACCTATAGGTTCCTTGTTAGGAGCTTCCACTTATTGCAGGGAGCCGCAAGAGGTTGTTCGGTATAACTTTTTTGTGTTGGTTATATACCTTGGGCTTTCACACTTACATTACTGCTTACTTGTACTTGTTTCACATATTTCATAGTGAAGCTTATAATTGTATAGATCTTTTGGTGGAAACCTACTGGAACGTTTATCTCACACCTTGTTTGGGACTCCTTGGGGACCCAAACAAATTATATGGTTTCAGGTGATAGTAGGGGTAAGCTCCCTTACAGTAGTTGTTGATCATTTCTTTAGAGCATGGGATCATGAGACCCAACTGAGGCTTGTGATGCTACTGTGACACTTTTTGGGCTTTTTGGATTTTGAATACGTGTATTGTACTTTATTTCCAGGTATATTTTTTGGTTGTTTTCTAGATACATGTATCATCTGCATCATGGTATATAAGACACTTATGGCTTTTTATATATTCATGTCTTGCTTATCTATTTTACCTATTGTCCACTTATTGAAATTACTTCTGCCATTGAATTTGATTGAATTACACTATGATATACTCTGGTAAAGAGGGAATTGTATCTCGAATAACTCAACTAGGCCCTCACCACTAGTCGGAAGAATCTGGCATTTGAGGAGTGTGCTAGAGGCCATGTAGCCAACCAGGCTTGGGAACTATTGAGTGGCATCCGAGTTCAGGACGTTACAAAGTGGAATCAGAAACAATTTCTTTTCTGGTTTGGTTTACTATTTGGAGACAATATACATGGATATGAAGGAAAATGGAATTTTTTATTGAGCTATGCTCGAGTGTATCAATCCCATGTACAAGAAAAATCCAAATTACCATAAATGAAATTGCTATTTTCTTATTTTGACTATTACAGTTGATTTGATTTCACCATTAGGTGACACACATGATTTATGATGATAATATTGATGCAATTTTGGTTTATATTTTTTTGCAACCCGATGATATGAGGGTATTCCATCTCATGCATCATATAGTCTCTTGTTAGAAATCACATATCATGAATTATATCATGCCATTTAAGATGAATTATTTGACGCATGATATTGTGATAGGTGCTATAATAGTTGTTCCTGATTTTTTGATAGACATTGTGCAGAGAATAGATAAGTGACATCATCTTTCAATTCATAAGGTGTACGGGGCCTTATGAAATAGAAAATGAAGTACCTTTTAAATTTAAATTTTAGAGTGAATTTGATGTGTATGGATTATATGGGCATCAAATTTCTGTTTATGAGGTGTTATGGGTCCTCAAGGATCAGAACATGGTGGACCATTGGTTAAATAATGTCAAATAATGACTGTTAAATGAAAATAAATGGAAAATAAAGACTTGCCCTACACCCGGATTTTGAGTGGGTGATAGGTAGTGTTTCTAGTTGTATTGTGGTTGTTCATTATACAGTCATGTATTTAGGATTAGGTTATGTGTTATGACTTGTTTTTAGGAGGTTTTTGACCTGTCCTATGCTTTTGAGACGCGACTTTGATATCATTCCTTTCGGAGGCGAGTGTTTGGAATTATAGAGGCATGTCACCATGAAGACCTCAAATGGTATACCAAGAGGGTGGTGATGACCATGCATCGAAGGTGGTAGGCCATGAGACACTAGTGGATCCTCTTTTAGTTTTTTTGTGGTACAATAGACTATTTCAGACAATGGTGCTGAGGCATATCTCTATGAGAGGTTATTTTTCTATATGCAGACTTTTCAAGGAGCACCATAGCCTACCATGTCTATGGCCGAGCTGAAATGGGTGTTCTAGCAGAAACATCCTTTCACGTTTTTGGGGGATGATGGTCCACAAGCTTCTGAGTTGTGGCTTGGGACCACACTAGCTATCTTCGTGCTTCTGAAGAAACCTCTTTAGTGGAGGGTCAAGCTCACCCCTTATAGGATACATGGAGTAGTAAAGTACTGGTGGGATGTTCTGAACTAGGATGAAAGGCTACGAGATATGGGTTGGAAAGATTTCAAGACCTACTTCCTTGAATACTTTTAGCCCCAGACACTATGGGAAGAGTGATCTAGTGAGTTCATTCTTCTAGATCAAGGCACCATGACAGTTATAGATTACTCAACATACTTTATAGAGTTGAATAGTATTGCACTGATGTACCTTACTCATGAGATGTCGAGATCGAGATGCTTTGAGGAAGGCCTCTGACATACTATCAAATCCTAGGTCAGCATGTTCAGGTTGACATCTATCACTAAGATTGTGAATCAGGCACTGATTATAGAGTGGAACCTGAGGTAATTTGAGGATATAGTGCATGAAAATGTTTCTTCTCAACCTAGTGGTTCTATATCTTCATGAAGGAAGAACCATTTTGGTGCTTCCCATGAGATGAGCATCAGTTAGGCTATAAGTTCGAGCAGTTCGGTGTTTTGTCACTAGTGTGGCAGGAGAGGACACATGAAGAATCAGCGTGACTACGACCTAGTCGAGTGTCGAGCTTATAGAGGGATGGTCCACATGCAATGGTTTTGTAGGACCATCCCTCCAGTTGTGAGTGGTAGGGGTTCAGCTTTGATGTCAGGTTCAGAAGTAGGTTTCTAAGATTTGTGTCAAGCTGGGAGCTAGAGCAATGCAGGCCGATAAGGCTGCAGAAATAGTGGTCTTTCCTGAGGTAGTCATACACCAATTACTCCTATAAATCGAAGGGGACCTACTATTAGCAGTGAGGTTATTTTACAGGGTCATGGTATAGGACAATTATATTATGTACAGCCTACCCCTGAGGAGATAGGTTTTATATTGTCTATAGTGAGAGGAATGATCTTAGTAGCCTCTACTATTTCATCTTCTCTTTTTGATATAGGTGTATCTCATAGTTTCATATCCTCACCTATGGTTAAAATCCTTGGGCTTGTTGTGTGGTATTTTGAAAGTGTTTTAATGCTAGAAATACTATTGGGAATCAGAATGGATGATGTGCTCTAGTTCTGGGAGTACACCCTTGAGGTTGGTGGGTGTCACTTCATTTGAGATATTCATGTATTTGAGATGATAAGGTTTGACGTCATTCTTGGGATGGACTGTTTTGTATATTATCGATCTTAAACAGTCTACTATCGCCTAAGGGTAACATTCATATCACCAGAGGATGCAGTGTTTACTCACAATGGTCAATGGGGTGTCCAGGTGAGTTGAGATGGACCAGATTATCATGAGTTGGGAAGAATAACTGCCTAGATTTCTATTTTTTATTTTGGATGATCAGGGAGTGAGTTCGGTAGATGATCTTCTAATGGTGGATCGTTTCATGGACATGTTCCCAGATGAATTTTCTAGTTTACCTTTCGAGAGATTGGTTGAGTTCTCCATTGAACCAGTGTTATGAGCTCTACCAGTATCCATTTATACATACTAGGTGGCTACGATGGAGTTGTAAGAAATTAAGTGGAAGCTAGAGTATTCGAAGGAAAAGGGGTTTATCTGACCTAAAACTGCTCTGTGTGGTATTCTAGTTCTTTTATCAAAAAATGTGGATATAACTCTTAGGCTATTTGGGGATTATCATAATTTGAATCAGCTAATGGTTAAAAACATATATATCTTTCTACAAATAGATGAAATGTTTGATAAGATTCTAGGATCCCGAGTATTCTTGAAAAATGAACTAAGGTTAGGATACCACCAAGTACCTATTTAACCAACAGACATACCTCGTACAAACGTTCATAGTAGGTATGGTCTGTATGAGTATCTGTTTATACCATTCAGTCTCACAAACACGGTAGTAGTTTTCATGGTGCTGATGAACTGAGTGTTCCATCCTTAATTGTGACACATCAAGTATTGGGCTGGGAGTAGTGATGATGTAGGGGGATAGATTTTTGGCATATGAGTCTCAGATTCTAAGACCATGTGAGAGGAATTACCCTATGCATGATCTTGATCTAGATACAGTTGTTCATTCTTTTCACTATTTGAGGCATTATTTATTGGGAGATCATTTTTTTCTATATACAGACTAAAAAATCCTCAAGTATATATTTACTCTATATTATTTGAATATGAGGAAAAAATGTGGGTGGAGTACCTACAGTATTTTGATGTAATGATTGAATACATGACTGGTAAAGGTAATGTAATGTTCGATGCACTGAGCACGTGGGCTCAGATACAAATAGTGTAGTAGGCAAGTTGCTAGTGGAAACTTATGGCGTTATTCTCTACGATATACACGGAGGTGCACAAAAGTTAGGGATAAACATATCTAACATCCATAGTTGTGACCTCTACTCTATTGGATAATGTAAGGATGAGACATTTATCAAATTCAAAGGGTCTAGTCCTATGGGAGAGTGTAGAAGGTGAGGTCCCTCCTCCTGGTTGGAACACATGTGTTGATGAGATCTTACATATCCATGGATGTGTTTGGGTTCTAGTGGATATACATGGCGATATGATGTGGGAGTTTCGTGCTTCATCTTGGGAACTACATCCCGGAGTCATCAAGATGTACCGTGACTTCCATCATCAATACTGATGGCCATGTATGAAAAGTGAGGTAGCTAGTTTTGTTACGAGGTGTTACACTTGTCAGCATGTGAAGGAGGAACATCAACGACCAGCCACGATTTTATACCAGTTACTTATTCAAAAGTGGAAATGAGATGATGTAATAATGTATTTCATGATTGGTTTACTAAGGTTGCCTTGAGGTAACGATGTTGCGTGGGTTGTTTTTGATGGGATCAAAAAGGTTGATCATTTATTGCCGATCAAGGATACATTCGATGTAAATGTTCTTGGAAGGTTGTATATCCATGAGATAATACAACTTCACGGGTTCTCACGCGCTATCAATTGAAATAGGTATTCCCACTTTAAATTTCATTTCTTATAGTGTTTTCAAAGGGCACTGGGTACATAGGTTCTTTGGAGCACAGTCCACCACCCTTAGACTGATGGCTAATCAGAGTGTATGATACAAGTCCTAGAGAACATGATGAAAGAATGTGTCCCAGGTTTTGGGGGATCTTGGGAGAGACACATTCATCTAGATGAGTTATCCTATAATAACAATTATTAGGCAATGATACAGATGTCTCCTTACGATGCTTTGTACAGTAGGCTATGCCAATCACCCTTGTGATGGCTAGAGGCAGGCAAGGTAGCTTTACTGGGACCTTGTATCGTGCAATTGAATTCTGGGCGGATCCAGTTGATTCAGAAGAAGATGGCTACTAAAAAATCTTGATAGAAATATTATGTCGGTCACTATATATGACCTCTTGAGTTTGAGGTGAGGGATCAGGTCTTTTTATGTGTTTAACTAAGGTTGGGACATAGAAGGATCATGATACGGGGTAAGTTTTCACCACTATATATTGGGCCATTCGAGATTCCGGAGAGAGTAAGATCAGTAGACTATTAGTTTTAGTTACCTCAGAGGTACTGAGCCACGCATGACGTCTTCCACGTATCAAAACTACTCCATTATAATTCGGACCCATCTCACGCTTTTCAACCAGGGGAGGTTGAGCTACAATTTGATGCATCCATCAAGGTGCATCTAATTTGTATTGTTGAAAGGAGAATGAAGGTTAAACAAGGATCTTTAGTTCCTCTAGTACAGGTTCTTTGGAAGCAAGACCATTCACAAGACGATACTTAGGAGCAGGAGGCCGACATACGTGCTCAGTGACAGGAGTTTTTTCAAATGGATCTTGACTACCCATGAGTGGTAAATTCGGGGAAGAATTGCTTTACGGGGGGAAGATTGTAAGATCCTAGGTTTTTCTTGATGTATGAATCTTTTACAATATTTTTTGGCATAGACCCTAAGCTAGGCCATGGGTTGGTTGGGTTGTTTTTGGGAAATAATAGGCAAGAAGGTTGTATACCGGTTGCAGACCAATTACATGATGTGTAATTGGATTACACACTGTGTAATCCGATTTCATAACATGTAATGGTTTATCTTGGACCTTTCATGATGTGTAAGGGTTTTCCCCCATTAAATTAAAACTGAGAATTACACACCATGTAAGGAAATTACTTGTCATGTAATTTCCCAACTATGTTTTCTAAAAATAGAGGCATGGACCTCTATTTTTTAGACAGAAGCCATTTTTCTCTCTTTTGAAGCCTAAAAACTATCTTATATAGCTTTTCATATCTAGTTCCCATTTGGATCCCATTTCATTCCCTGAAAAAAAATTTGGAACCATGACGGTAGGATATTGATTCCTTTTTAGCCATTCTTGATTCTTCATAACAACAGTTGCATTGTTTGGATTTAGGCTTTTATGCCCTAATTTCTTGGTCTTCATATGTTCTTTAGATTTATTCCCAACCATGATGAATTAGGACTTGATACAAGATGAGAACTTCACTAATGAGAAAAGGTAGGTGTTCGATACATTTCTTTTGGCTTTTGATGCTTTATAGAGCTATTAACCTTTTTTCTGCCCGCTGGACATTTTAGCACGAGCCTGATTTTAATGTGTTAATCTAAAATAAACGAGGTAGGACCTGTTTGGGACCCCCTTAGGATCTTTGAGATATGTTTTTGGTTGCTAACCTAGCCAAAGAACACCCACGGGGTGCACCATGCCTTTACATTGGTTTTTACCATTGATGAAGTACCCATGGGGTGTGACCTTGAGTTTTCCTAGTTTAAGGAAGCTCGGTTGTACATAAATGAGGCCGAATTACATACATAGGAGATATCATGCATCTTTACCTTGTGTTATTATAATATTCCATTCCTAACATGATTAAATACTTAAATTGAACTTTTCAAATTACTGGGTATACTCATTGGCTGTTTTTAGATTGCTTAAATAGTTTTGTTGGTAATTGTGATTAATGGGCGGGTATACCCATGTGATGTGTTAAATGGAAATTGGTGATAAGTGGGTGGGTATATCCATGTGACATGACTAAATGAAAGTGGATTACATGAGTAGGTATACTCATGAGATGTAATGGTTTAAATGAGTGGGTATAATCATTGAATTGTTTTTAATGTAATTTTTTATATGAGTGGGTAGAATCATATGGTTTGAAATTGTTAATGGCACGGAATGATTGATGATTTACATAGATTTCATGAATGGACCTCCATGGATCTCGAATGCAATAGTGGACACCTTGGCTAATTATGCACATTTAGTCTTTATTCCCTGAGATGCATTAGGCCTTGCTACCCCTTTGATCCAGCTATCTTGTACTCACGTAGGACATGATGGTACACATGCTCCTAGGATTCAAACCAGTGCCTATTCCAATTTTCCATCGAGATTCTCCTAAGACTCAAAGAGGATGCCTTAGTCTTCAGCACCCTAGATTTGGCCCTTCGTGATCTACACTTCATTATACGGCATGATTGTGGGATATATGATTGTGGCTGTACAACAAGACCGTGGGTTTTTATATAGTTTTTTATACGGTAAGGATGCATGGACATGATATGGATGGTTATGTGGAAAGGCTGTGTTGTTTGTTTATATTTCTTGTATATGCCTTGTTAAGAGCTGAAACGTGTTGTAGGGAGCCACAAGAGGTTTTCAGTATTACTTGTTTGTATTAATTATATGCCTTAGACTTTCACACTTACATTACTACTTACTTTCACTTGTTTCACATATTTCATAGTACTTCTCATAACTGTCTAGATATTTATGTGGAAACCTAGTGGGATGTTTATCTCACATCCTATTCGGGCCTCCTTGGGGACCCAAACAGATTATATAGTTACAGGTTATAGTATGGGAAATCACCCTAAAACTATTTGTTGATCACTATTTTAGAGCATGGGAGCATAGGACTAAGATGAGGCTTGCGATGCTACGAGGGAACTTTTCGGTCGTTTTGTATTTCAGATACTTGTATTTTATTATATTTCTATGTACCTATTTTGGATATTTTCTAGATACATGTATCATATGCATCATGGTATATGAGACACTTCTGGCTTGTTACATATTCTTTTCTTGATTGTCTATTTTTTCTGCTGTCTGCTTATTGTATCTGCTACCACTATTTAATGTGATTGACTTCCATTGTGATAAATTATGGTAATTGTGGTATAGTCTCCCAAATGACTCACCAAGTCACTAACTGCTAGTCATAAGCCTCTGACATTTGAGAAGATGTGCTTGAGGCCATGTAGCCAACCGGGTTTGGGGCACAGTAGAGTGACATCCGGGTTCGGGATGTTACATTTATACAGTGATTCAATGATTTAATTTCAAAATTCATTGATGTAATATGAAGATATAATTTGATGTTGTGAATGTACATACTATATCACATCTACGTGTGAATAAAATTCCTTAATATAAAAAATTAATTCCTTTGGGTGTTAATTTTTGTAGTGAGATAAATTCCTTAAACTTATAAAAAATACAATTTGTGAGAAAATTCATAAAGTGGGAAAATAATTCTAGTGAGAGAAATCCAATTGTTTGAGAGGTTAGAGAGATGGTATTTCATGGTGACTTTTATAGCTTTAGAATCGATAATAAAATTATATATGTCACTTTTAGGGTAAGATTCGGTCAAACTATGTTATCTATCACTACAAAAAAGGGTGGTCTTAGTGAAAGTTTATTAGTGGTTTTTATAATAATCACAACTAAAAAACCATTATTAAATATATTTTATATATAGTGGCGGTTTCAATGAAACCACTACTAATATTTAAAAAAAATAACTGACCCTGCCCCCTCCAAACGATGCCCTAACCCCCTCGCTCCCTTGGTCATGCCTCTCCCCGATGCTCGCGACTGCCCTCCCCCTTGGCGACACCTCTCCTCGATGTCGACAATCACCCCTCCCTCTCGGCCTCGCCTCTCCCCAACACTGGTGACCACCCCCACTTTGATCATGACTCTCCCTGGTGCTAGTGACTCCCTCCCCCTACCCCACACTGATCCCTCAGCCCCACCTCTCCCTAACGTTGATGACCACCCCTCCCCCTCGACCCTACCCCTCCCCCAACATCAGTGACCGCAACTCTCCCTCGATCGCTCCTCTCCCCAATTCCAGCGACTGCCCCTCACACTCGATCATTCCTCTCCCCAGCACCAGTGATTACCCTTCCTCTACCCAACCTATCCCCGACACCGATGACCGCCCCTCCCCCTTGGTCACACCTCTCCCCAATGTAGGTGACCGCCCCACACCCTCGACCCCACATCTCCCTGACACTGACACCCCTTCCCTCCAACAACATACCTCTCCCACCTTCCCCCACATACCCTTGATGGCTCACCCCTCATCCTCAATGGTGAACACCCCTTTCCCACTCTCACATATGATCCTCGTGACCCCAACCCCACTTGCTACCTGATGATGACCCCACAATTCCCCCTGCTCCTTGATGGTGATCCCCAACGACGACCCCTCTCCCCCATTTCTCGGAGAGTTAAATCCCCAATCGTAAGGTGTAATTTTTTTAATATTGTATGATTGGGTTTCTATATCATTATGTAGTATATCATATTGTACAATAAAAGGATAACTTTTATCACTTAGAAATTCTATACACATAACTATCATTAATGCCTATTATAAATGGGGATCATTAATCTTTTATATGATGAATTATTGTTTGTAGGTGGGGTTATAAATAGTCTATAATTGCATGATTAATTTATCCCTCATGAATTCTTGGTGAGTAAGCCTTAGTGAGTTTTGGACAATGGTTTATTAGAGGAAAGGAAACCATTTGTTTTTATTGATTATTCAATAAAGTTTTAGTCTGCTTCTTCCACACTGGCATGATACTTCCTAAGTAAGAACATACTGAGTGTACATGTATGTTCACCATGATTTTATATACGATATATATAGCATTATAGGATAAATTAGGTGACCAAGATTAACAAAGTTAATTTATTTTTACTTTTAATTGTACTTGTATGATTAGCCATTTATATCATTATATCTGAATATATAGGGAGAAGAGTGAAAATCCAATACCTATGGATAAAAGATGGATTACATTACCTCGAAACACACCTCGTTATGACAAGAGTTTGAAAAAAAATATTATGTAATTAAAAACTGACCAGTGGATGGTAGAATAAAATGTGTATGTCCTGATTGAAAATTCTTGTGATGGTTAAATTAAAATGAAGTATATGATCATTTTATATAGAAACAATTTTCTACTCAATATGTATGTTGGATTTGGCATGGTAAATATATTGTTATGGAAATTCAAAACAAAGATAATCCTATCAACGAAACACAAAATGACCCTCCAGAGGGGAATTCAGTTTGAAATTTGATAAATAAAACATTTTTCTTTGAAGGATATAATGTCCAAGATTTCAATAGATCAAAAAAACCTTCAATTGACCCTAACAATTTTAATCCTTCTAATAAGTTCAACGACCAAAACAATGAGCTTTATGAATTTGTTAAAGACTGCATTAAGAACTGTATGAAGGGTGTGATAAGTATTCAATGTTTTCTTTACTCCTTATGTTGTATCATATAAACTTTCTCTGTGAAATTATTGACAAAGAAATGTACAAGATTTTAGAGTTTCGTCATGATGCATTTAGTGAAGATAGGATCATTTCATTATTCTATGAGATTAATAATGTCATAAATAAACATGGACTGTAAAAAATAAAGACACATGAATTCCTTAATGATTGCATGCTTTAATAGGGGGAAGATTCCGAAAAAGGAGAATTCATAAGATGTCATAAAAGTATATGAATGTCAATGAACAATAATGATAGTATAAATCAATGAAACCCCAAGAAGAAAAATTAAAGAAAAATGCTTCAAATCTATTTCATTACTTTCATCTGATATGATGCTTTAAAATATTATTCATGGCATCTAAGACTACAAACAAAATGAATTGACATGATCAAGATAGTAATGATGGCTTGATGAGACATCCAAAAGATTCAACATCATAGAAAATGTTTGATTCATTATATCTATAATTTCCATCAAATCTTATGAATTCACGTTTGGGATTGGATTCTGATTATTTTAACCCCTTTTGTAATTTATGTACTAATTATAGTATTTGGCCAGTTGTTTTGATCCCTTATAATCTACCTTCATATATGTGTATGAATAAATATCATTTTTTTACTTATAATATTATTTCTAGAAATAAAAGGCCTAGAAATGGAATTGATGTATACCTTCAACCTCTAATCAAATAATTGTGAGAATTTTGAGACGATGGAATGGAAACATATGACGCTTCAATGAGAAAACTATTAAAAATACTTCCTAATTTAATATAGGCAATTACAAACATTCTAGGACTAGGAAATTTATCTGATTCAAACACTCATACTATCTTGTCTTGTCTAGTTTGTAATTTTTTTCATCAACAATTACCTCATAGAAGAAAATGATGTTTTATGTGTCATCATTGACTTCCTTCTTTATTCTCATAAATCTAGGTTCAAAAAGACATAATTCAATGAAAAATTAAACTGAAAAATCCACTAAAAGTGTTATTTGGTTCTGAAATCATGGGATAATTAATGAGTGTCATTGATGAATTTGGAAAATATAATCATTTTAAATAGGAGAAAACGGTACATGGTGCAATATTTGAAGCCTCAGGAACACAAAAATAAAGGGTATATTTTTCAAAATTCCTCATTAGGAGTTTAATTTGGTATGTTATAATCTTGAAATAATGAATATTGAGAAAACATTTTGTGGTAATGTAATTTTCACATTTCTTAATGAGAAGGGTAAATCAAAGGATCACCTTAATGCTCATAAGAATTTAGAGTTAATGAATATAAAGCATGATTTTTGGGAAAATGATAATAGAAAGTATCATTCAACAATTTTTACAAAGATAATTCAAAAGAAAGACGTATTCCTTCAATCTTTAAAGAATTAGAAAGTGGAGGATTGATGTTCAAGTAATATATCAAGGTGCGTTGACCAAAAACAAATTGAATGTTATATGGATTGAAAAGTCACAACTCATGTATTTTGATGCAATAGTTGATTTCATTGGCATTTTGTAATATGTTAACTGAAAAATAAACTATTTTACCTTTTTTAAATAGCTTTGTAGAAAAAATATAAATCTAATTGTGATTGATAAACTTTAAGAAAGAATTGTTTGGAAACTTTTGTATTTGTAGATGTTATTTCCCCCTTTATTATTCACTATGATGATTATTTTTATTGTTCATTTGGTTGAATAAGCTAAACATGGCTGACCAGAACATTATCAATTGGTGTAACCAATTGAGAGGCACAATGATATAATTTTTATTTTCATTAGTGAATTTATTTTTATTAAATTATTGCATATTTTTTTATATGTTTCTTATTTTTTCTCATCAGGTACATAAGTCATTTGAAATCATATATGATGAATAAATATCAACTAAAAGGCTATTTTTATAATGGTTACATATCCAAAGAGTGATTGACATTCTATTCATGGTATTTGGATGGGATTGAGACTAGATTCAATCGTGATTAATGTTTTGAAGATATCTCCACTAATTGTCTTTTTGAAAACTAATTATCAATATTTCAAATTATTGGATTACCAATTGGAAAGGGGTCAAATTTTACACTGAATGAATTAGAGTTTCTATAAGCACATAGATATATACAGCTTAATATTCTAATTATAGATCCATTTATTCAAGAATTGTGATGTCAAACAAATAAGTGATTAAGGGGTAGATCTTGAAATGGGATGGAGTTAAAAAAAGATGTTAATAAGGAGATTTTCAAATGGATCACCCATCAGGTAGGTATATACTCATATTAATATTATTGACATATAGTTATTTTTTCTATGTTAAAACTAAAACATTATATATATTTTTCTATATAATGAATGCTGAAAATCAAGCTGAAATATCAAATGATTTTAAGTTTTTTTTTCTCGAGGTCCTCTAAGAAAGTCTAAGATATTTGATGCCTACAATATTCATGGATTTAGGTTTCATACAATTTGTCAGGAATAAGTCTTAAAAATAAAAAATAGGGGTATATTTACACTTATAGAGGTTGGATAATATAGAAATTTGGTTGATATAATTGAATTAAACAATCATGGTTAGTTTTTGGGTGTCTTATTCAAATGAAAGTGGGATAATATTGATATGGGGATAATGAATGATTTAATACATTTTAATTCTATCTACTTCTCTCAATTTATCCATACCAATGAGCATGAAGAGAATGATCCATTTATCTTGGCTTCCTAAGTGAAGATAGTTTATTATGTGGATGATGAAATACATGATGGTTAGAGTTTTATTACACTTAAAGTAGATAGACTTATATGGTATGAGTGATGAAGATCAATTGGTACTTTGTGACAGTGAACCTAATCAACCAAAAAAACATTGAATAATTTTTTACTCACAATATGGAAAAAATATAACTTGCAATAGAGGGTGAAAATGAAGCACTCGTCACAATGGAGGTTTATAATAATAAAGATAATGAAGATGAAGATAATTGAATGTATAAATTACTAATGAAAATATATTAAAATTTCTCATTGATTAGTGGTTTATACATATATACATTGTTCTAGTTTCTCTTTTTTTTTGTAAAAATTTATTAGTTTTTAATTTTTTATACATTTAATATATCTGAACCAATTGAATTGCAAGAATGATGAGAACAAATATATTTCAAAATCCTGGCTGGTTATCATCTCGGAGCACACCACAACTACCATCAACTTCAGTGGATCTGAGTGATTTGGTTGTACTTGATACTACCAGCGAGCCAGCCTTTCCCCAGATGCTTTTAGTATCCCACTATCTAATTCAACTCCAGCTATGGAGCTGTTGGTCATCCCTTCATCTAGTGGATATCGGTGATTTACTATTACAGGTATATATGTCATTGTAAAAAACTATACATTTTATTAATTATATAATTCATTTTTCAAATGGATAAAAATAAATATAGAAGATATATAAATATGAACATGAATGATGTATGAGACCTGAAGGAATTCAATATTATCATTCCATTTGTTGAATTTGGGGTGCCTATTGATGATGCTTCCAGAATTGATGGGCAGATTATTAGGCATCCTATTTTGATACAATGAGCATTCCCATTAATTAAAAATATTGGAGGCATGTTCCTGCAACATGGAAAAATGAGGTTTTTGATACTTAATTAAAGGTAATTTAATTTAATATTACTTGATAATTAATTTACATGACATTAATAAAATTTTGTAATATACTTATAGAGTGTTATGTTTTTTATTTCTAGATGTTTTTTCATTTGGATGTCCTAGGCTCTATTTCACGCCCGTGCACTATGAAAAAATTAGGAAAGAAATGGTGAGATTTTAAATGAATATTATGACATGAGTTTAATTAAATATCATTGAGGCCATGATAGATATATGAAAAAGTTTGTGAATGAATTTCTCATGTGAAATAGAATTCATTTTTCAACATTAACAGAGATGGATCTCATGAGGTAATTGCATATTTTAGAGCATCGTAGTAACATAAACAAAATAAAATTATATTTTTTATTAATGTTGCTATTTTTTGTAGGAATTATTGAAAAAAGTACTATGAATCATGAGAAATGATTCTTTCTTCATATCAGCGTGTCTTAGAGATTTATAAAAAATTAATAATTTTGGTTTGTATTTAATTCATTATTATTTATATCATTTTATCATAAGTCAAAGTTTTTCTAACTTGTTTATATTTTTTATAAACACTAATGAATTAGGTTAAACTGTTGGCCATACATAGATATGGTTTAAAGTGCATAGGGAATCTGATGTCAGTTTTGTAAATGACCCTTCCAAAGATGTTAGTGTAAGTATTTTTCATTATCATTTCATGTTATATTATTACAATAAAAAAAATAATGAAACATATATTATAACAAAAAAACCATAAAACCAATTAAATGGGGCTAGATACATAGATCAAATGATGCCAATTTAGCACCGTTTGATACATCTAGCCAACCCCAATTAATTGGGTTTAAGGCTTATTTGTTGTTATAATTTATTTTTCAATATTATGTTTTTATAGTAATGAAATAACAATGCATAGTAATAAAAAATTAATAAATTCGATAATATTTTGAAGTTCAAATATTTTAAAAAATAATTGTTAATATTTTTGAATTAACAGGTTCAAATTCAATAAATATGGGATGTGAGCCCTTCAAAATAATCATCAGTTTCCTAGAACCCTGAAGTTCCAATTTTTTTAGGGAAGGAGAATCCTAGAAATGTACAGGGGATGGGTTCTGGACACACTCCCTCAGTTGTCTTTGGTAGGGAGTCATCATTAGTTTCTATTACACCTAGTGGGGGTTCGAGTAGCGCTATTGATAGGGTATCACAAAGATAAATTGCAAGGTTGAAAGGAAAAGTGCGAGAACATGACTCTTATAGGAAAACATAGGATCAACGGTGAGAGAAAATGGAAAATGATTTAGTTTTTATATTTCAATGGATTACTAGAATGATACCCAAGGAAATTTCTAGCCTTATAGCTTATCCTATCAAGTTAAATTATAAATTTCACAGATCATTCACACATTTTCAAAGAACGCATACAAGTTCCTTAAATAAAACTAAAATGACACTTTTATATTGAAAACATTAACTTCGATTCATACCGACAACATCTTGCACCGGATTGATGTGTGTTTGATTCCTATACATAAAAAATAAATTATATATTGTTATCCTTAAGTTTGATTATCATTCAAGCTCATTTTCTCAGTTTTGAAAAAGTAAATAGTTTGTAACGGTACCAAATCCTTTAAAAACATGTGTGTGTGGGGGTTGGGGGGTCAAAAATAGGAATTAGATTCCATATTAACATAAAATCAGAGGAAAATGACTGTGGATTGATTTTTGAAATGTAGCAACAGATGAGACATCATTTCGAGTTATAGTTTACCTGAGATACATGTAAATGTATTTTTAGTGTTTTAAAACACCAAAACATGTGTGTAATTGTTCAAACCATATAAAATGATATCATATTGACAGTAAATTGTGAGAAACCCACCATTGAATTATTTTTTACATGTACTCATATAAAAAATATCAATTCGACTTGCAGTGCAGTCAAAATTCCTTAGTAAATAGTTTTTAATGTTATTAAATCCTTTAAAAACGCATGATAGGGGGTATAAAATAGAAAAATGATTTTAGATTTCTATGAATTTAGAGGAAAATAACCATGTTAATTTTTTTATATGTAGGAACCAACAACATGTTCTTCTAAGTTACAGTTTTCCATGGATTCCTATAAATGCATTTTTAGTGTTTTAAACTACTAAAACATGTGTATAATATTCCAAACCAAAGAAAAGAACCTCATATTGACTTGAAATCTTAATAAAACCACCATTGAATTATTTTTTACATGTAATCATAGACAAAAACTTATTCTGATGTGTGGTGTGGTTGGAATGACTTAGTAAATAAATTTTAAAGGCATCAAATCCTATAAAAATGTGTGATGGGGTGTCACAACTAAGAAAATTTCATTGAATTTCCTTAAAACTAGATAGGAAAAAAAAATTGTTTATTAATTTTGGAAATGTAAGACCCGACGATATGTCATTATGTGTTACAAATTTTTTGGAATGTTCATAAGTGGGTTTTTAGTGTTTTAAACCACATAAACATGCATTTAATGATCAAAACAGCAGAAAAAGACCTCTGATTGACAGGAAGTCATGAAAAAACTATTGTTTAGTTATTTCTAATGTGTATTCATAGATACGACATCAATCTGATATGTTGTAGGGTCATAATGGATGGTAAACTATTTTTAAAGGTCCCAAAGCCTTTAAAAATGTGGGTTAGAGGGTCAAAACCAGGAAAACATTGTCAGATTCCCATGAAATTATATAAAAATGACTATAGATTAATTTTTGAAATGTAGGAACTGATAACATGTCATTATGAATTATGGTTTTATTGGGATTCTTGTAAACACATTTTTAGTGTTTTAAAGGAGTAAAACAAGAATATAATGGTGAAAACCATAGAAAAATAACTTATATTGGTGTCAAATCATGCTAAATTATCTATTGAGTTATTTTTGACATTTACGCATAGACAAGACATCAATCTAACATGTGGTTTGGTCGGAATGACTAGGTAAATGATTTTTAAAGATATAGAAGCCTTTAAAAACATGTATACAGCGATCAAAACTGGGAAAACATTTGTATATTTCTATGAAATAAAAGTAAAACAACCATAGATTTATTTTTGAAATGTTGGAACGAAAAGAACATCAGTCTGAGTTATTATTTTCCCGGTATGCCCATAAATGTGTTTTTTTTTGTTTTAAAACACTAAAATGTGTGTGTAACATTCAAAAAAATAGAAAATGACTTCATATTAATGTGAAATCAGGGTAAATATACCAATTAGTTATTTTTTACATATACTCACTAACAACACATCAATATGATGTGAGAGGTAGTTGGAATGGATCAGTAAACTGTTTTTAAATGTAACAGAGCCTTTTAAAACATGTAGTTGGGGTTCAAAACCTGGAAAAAATCATTTGATTGCCATGAAATCATAATTCAATAACAATAGGTGGTTTTTTTTAAATCTATTAAAAGATGAGATGTCATTTTGAGTTACGGTTTTATTAGGATTCCCATAAATTCATTTTTAGTATTTTAAAACACTAAAACATGGAACCGTGAAAGCCATAGAAAAAAATAAGATTTATGTAAAATCATGGGAGAACCACCATTGATTTACTTTTGAAGTGTATGCGTAATGTCAATATGATGTGAAGTGTGGTCAAAATGGCATGGTAAATATTTTTTAAAGGTACTAAAGCCATTAGAAACACGTTCTGGGGGGTCAGAACTAGGAAAATGTTGTCATATTTCCATGAAATCATAGAAAAATTACCATAGATTTATTTTTGAAATGTAGGAATCGACATAACATCTTTTTAAGTTTCGGTTTTCCTGGGATGTCTTTAAATGGATTTTTAGAGTTTTCAAACACATGAATGTGGGTGTAGTGGTAAAAACCATATAAAATTAATCCATATTGATATGAAATCAAGGGAAAACCACTGTTGAGTTATTTTTGATCTATATACATTGACAACATGTCAATCTGACAAGTGGTGTGGTCAAAATGGCTTAATAAATAGTTTTTTAAAGGTATCGAAGCCTTTAAAAACATTTGATAGAGGGTCAAAACTAGGAACAAATCATTGAATTACCATGAAATCAAAGTAAAACAGCTATATATTGATTTTTGAAATATAATAACTAACGAAACATCTTTTCAAGTTACAGTTTTTCAAGGATACCTGTAAACACATTTTTAGTGTTTTAAAACATTAAACATGCATATAATGGTCAAAACCATAGAAAAAGACCTCAAATTGACATGAAATCATGGAACATCTATATTTTAGTTATTTTTGATGTTTACAAATAGAAAAAACATCAATATAACATGTAGTGTGATCAGAATGGATCAGTAAATAGTTTTTAAAGGTACTGATGCCTTTAAAAACATGCATCAGGGGTTCAAAACCATGAAAACATCATCTAATTTCTATGAAATCATAGTAAAATGACAAAATATTTATTTTTAAAATTTAATAATTGATGAGACATCATTTTTACTTATGTTTTTTCTATAATCCCTATAACATGTTTTTTGTGTTTTAAAAAACTAAAATACATGTGTAATAGTCAAAACAATCGAAAAAGACTACAGATTGATGTGAAATCATGTTAAAACCATGGTTAAGTTATTTTGGACATGTAATTGTAGAAAAAATGTCAATCTGGTGTGTTTTTTGTTCAAAATGGATCAATAAATAGTTTTTAAATGTATCAAAGCCTTTAAAAATGTGTATTGGGGGGTCAAAACTAGGTAAAAATCATCATATTACCATAAAATCAGAGAAAAATGACCATATATTTATTTTTGAACATTATGAATCGATGTAATGTCATTTTAAGTTCAGATTTTTCTAGGATGCATGTAAATAGGTTTTTAGTGATTTAAAACACATAAACGTGTAGGTAACCATCAAAAACATAGAAAACAACCTCAAATTGATGTGAATCCATGGAGAAACCACCATTGATTTAGTTTTTAAATATAGTAGATTATTTTATATCAAACTCTTTAAAAAAATATTATGTAAAATTGATGCACATTGCAGATCGATTTAAAAATCAATTAGAATTTTATATACTTATACCTTTTTAGTTTCAAGTATTGTATCATATTTTAAATATGAGAATTTATGTTTTAAAAGTGTTTTTCATGGTATATTATTTGTTTTATGTTAAAATGTCTTATGTTTGATTGACAAAATAACAAATTTTATGTGCGACATTATAAATATATTCCATTTCTTTTCACTTTTGTATTTATTTTCTTAAATGTTATGGTTTTTATTGTATGTGATAGATGTTAACCGAAGGAAAGAGTTTGACCATACGATTCATGACATTATTTATAAGGTAGTGGTGATGGTTCTTAGTTTCTTTGGTATGTTTATATTTTATCAATGATTCTGTTGTAATTCTGATTTATTATTCTTAGTTTTAATTTCTATCTTTTTTATTACAATTGATGAGATAATGTGGTATGTTTCAAATAATGAGATGATGTGGAGGTATAAGGATGAAACATAGGTCATGGGGTAGGAATATATTGGGAATGGGTTGTTTTTGGACATATTTTATATGTATATATTGATAATTGAGGTATGGGTTGACTGAGGTAATCAGTTGACTGAGGTTATGATGACTATGAATGTATATGTATATAACTATGGATTTATCGTGTATGATGTATGTATGATGGGTTTATTGTCCATTTATGTTTTAGTTTATTACATTTCAATGTTTTTATATTTATATTTTTTTATTAAATATTTTTAAAAATAATATTTTTTAAAAAATATTGAGAGGTGATTTTTAAGATCCACTGTTAAAAAAATGAATTTGGATCATAATTAACAGTGTTTAATATTAACTACCAATATACCTAACATCCACTGACATATTTTTTGGTTGTTAGGTTCATCTTCTCTATTTTATTTTCTAGTTTTTTTAAAAAATCTCCGTTAAATAAAATGAAAATCATCACTAAATTCTCAAAACAAATCACATAAAAAACAAGTGCTAAATGAATCAAACTACTATGAAATGACTAGATAACATGAAATACATGTAGATTTTAGTAACCACTGCTAAATAATTAGGCATCGATTTAAACTACTTCCAATAAAAGAAAAAACCACTACTAAGAATGGTCTTTTTGTAGTATGGAGTCTTTTTATAATGGTTTTTGTAATGCATTCACATGTAATGTCGGGTTCGAACCAGAGTGCTACAAGACCTCATGTATGCCTCCCTGCACACAAGAGGTTTCTGACTAGCAGTGACGGTCTAAGTCCATCAGTGGGGAGACTATACCCATAGTATCATGTCATATTACAAATAATACATAATAAATAATATAATAGCAACTAGAGTAATTATGTGAAAACTTAAAGATGAGACACAAGTCATACAATAATAAATGGGGTTCTAAAGTGGAAATCTAAACTAGAGTAATAATAGGAAGATAAATAAATAAATAAAACATCAGGGTCCTCTAGAGTCCATCTCGATATACTACCATCTCCATTCTCATTTGCACAGCCATCAAACATAGGTCCCTTTTCCTTATCCAAATCCCTAAACATAAAGTCTGAATGTGAATAGAAATTTTTATGCAAGGTGTGAGTAATAAAATTCATTAAGACACCACTAATTCATCCTTAACAAGTGTGAGAATTTTTAATTGGTGTATTCGGTGATAATAACAAATGAAAAATAAATCATAAAATCAAAAATCACATAACGAGTGGTTGTGCGTTAACCAAGCCACTACAACCCCCCGACTATACACGCTTCAACTCCATGTTTAATGGAATGTCAATATATTGAATGTAATCAAGACATGGCCATGAGACTAGAGATCATACTTCTTGGAATTGTGTGTACGTACTACTCAACATCCACTATGCACGAACATCAGACTTCCGCTCCTACATATCCTCTTGGATCTATCCATAATGAAAAAGGATCTAGAAAAGTGTCACCTTATGATGGTTCCATGAGTAGTGGAAGCATGTGGTGGTGGGAAATATATTAAAATTTCTTTTAATGTTTATATTATCAAAACCAAGAGTGAGGATCTTGAACATCAAATTTTTAATTAATTTATTTAATGTTATAAAATATGATTACCTTATCTTAGGAATATTTTTTCATTAATGATGTTAATCAGATGAAAAGGACCTTTCAAATTTCCTTCATTGTGATATGATAATCCATGAATAGAATCCCTCTAGGGAAAATCCACACATTCTCCATTTATATCTGATAAATGTTAAACGATCTCTATGTGCTAGTGTGGGGAATAAAATGTCTTGTGTTGTTCATTCTTGATCACTCATTCTTTAATCTTGAATAAATTTCTCAAACATTTATTTTTCTTGAGAGGGAGAGAGATATAGGAGTTAAAAGAAAATTAAATATTTGAAATAATTATCTATTTTCAATTACCTTCACAATAGCCATAACAGGCTATTTATTGAGGTATATTTTAGGTTAGGATATTTTTTTATTGCATTATAGTCCTTAAAAAATACTGAATCCTTTAATAAAACTCATTCCATATAAAAATAATATTCTTACTATTATTCTATGGTGCGCTCCAACTTGAGCATCAAAAAATATTATCTAACAATCATTTTAATTAATATTATTTATTAGACATGGTCTTTGTCTACTCAAACTCTAATTTTATTTATTAAACACCTAAATAAATATTTAATTTAAATATTCCATTAATCAAAATATATTTGTGATCAATAAAACATGAATAAAATTATACCTCAGTCTTGAGAATAATATTTATTCAATTAATTAAATTCAAATTGGATTTAATCAAGATCATCAAAAACACTTATTGTTTGACCCTCTAAGATTATTTCTAACTGGAATCAAGAGCACTTTCCTAAAGGCCAAATTACTATCTAGAAATGAGTCAAGGAACCCAAGAGAAATAACTTAATTTTGAAATGATGAAAACCACAAATGAACACTCACTATATAATATAATCCCTTTATCATAATATCTCATCAAGCATGTTGCACATCTATGTCACTGACCTATTTTCTTGGTAAAACATTCTTTAAATATCTAAAATAAACACATCGTTACACCATTTACATGGAATTTAATTCAATGGTTCTATTTCAATCAAATGGATGAGATATCATCTTCCATAAATATAGAAGGGATAATCCTTCTTTAACTTATTCATTAATGACATGCATGTCATGACAAGAACAATTTAACCTAACTTACCATGAATATATGTCGTCATGGTTTTCATCATAAAATCTAAGTGCATGAGTTATAAAATTAATTAACGATAATTTTAAAGTCCATGTACCATTACACATGCTCTCATATAGGAATATCCAATGACACCAAAACATGTGGAATTCCTACCAGTGATTCTTTCTCATAATCTCCCATATAGGTGATTACCAAGTGAGAACTTCATGATACTAAGACTCATCCTCTTATGAGTGATCTCACTTAACAGTTTATGAACTATGTGTCCCATCATAGTACGTTATCCAAAAGAAGAACATTCTTTAATAATATCATCATAACACTTCAAGGTTCCCTATATAACAGAGAACTGCTATGACCTTATCAATGTGACATATACTCTAGGACATTATTACATAAGAGTCTTACAGAACAATGGACAATATTTAATAATATGTTTTATTAATATTCAATATATCGAACATACTTGTATTTAAAGTACAAATAGCTAATCCTAGGACACAAACTCCATGAAACTTCCATGAGGACTAGATCCAACTACCTACAACTTTCAGTCCAATTGAACTCACTTAATAATCATATTTATGGTGAATCAAGATTTTAGTCAAGGGGTATGATATATTTTCTTCTTTGGAAATACTTCTCACAAAAACCTCGCCTCTCTTAAAAAAACCCTCAAGAGATGATACTTCCAAAGTAAATGCTTCGTCCGTTGATGTGTATTTGGCTCTTTTATGTGAGACACCACTACAATATTATCACAATAGAGTGTAAGAGGATGTTTACTATTATTACCAATTCAGGATCTTGGATTATTTTTTTCATCCATAATGCTTACTTAGCTACCTCAGAAGTCCCAATATACTTGGACTCTACTGTAAAATCTATGACCATAGCATTTTTTGAGCTCTTCCATCTCACAATACCTCCATTCAAAGTGAATATGTATCTCGTTTGTGACTTCATGTCATCTTGATAAGTTTGAAAACTATAATCTTCATATATTTCGATGACTGGTTCCCCATATCCTCTATAAACTAGGAACTTATCCTCAGTACACCTCAAATAATTAAAGATACTGTTGACTTCCATCTAATAGAGGTCAACGAGATCATCATGATATCTTCTTACTGCACTTGATGCATAGGAAACATCTATCCCAGTACATATCATAATATACATGAATGAACCAATCCCTGATTCTTATGAAAGTTTTTCCATTCTATTTATTTCCCCATGTATCTGAGGAAACATTTTCCTGGAAGGATGAATGCCATGTGACATTGGAAACAATCCCCTCTTGGATTTTTCCATACCAAATATCTTATGTATTTTATCAATGTATGTACTTTGACTTAGGCTGAGAAAATTCTTGGATCTATCATGATAGATCTTGATTCGAAATATATATGATGTCTCACCCCAGTCCTTCATAGAGAAGCATTTATTCAACCGCATCATAAAAATCTGTAAGACTAGTATTTGATTTCCAATAAGTAATATTTCATTAACATATACTATTAAGAAAATTAATCCAATCCCACTAAATTGTTTGTAGACACAAGGATAAAACTCATTCGTTATGAAACCACATTCTATTATAGATTCATCAAAAATGAATGTTCCATATCCTAGATATTTGATTTAATCCATAAATTGATTATTTTTTAATTTGTATATATTTTAATCCTTTTGAGTCACAAACCCTTTAGGTTGTTTTATATCAACATCTTCCTAATTGTTTCCATTATGTAAGGCAGTTTTGACCTCCATTTCTCAAATCTCATAGTAACGGTAAGCCTCAATGTCAAGTATAATTATGATGGATCTCAACATTAAAACGGGTGAAAAGGTTTTATCTCATTTAATTTCATTATGCTATTACAATCCATTTACAACTATTGATACCTTATTGGTACTGACTTTTCCTTCAATGTCTAGTTTCTTATTGAATACCCACTTGAAACCAATGGGTTTTACATCCATTGTAGGATCTACCAAAATAAATACTTGATTTGGGTAGATGGAATCCATTTTAGGATTGATGGATTATTTTCACTTGGCAACATCTGTGCCACTTACTACTTCCTTTTAGGTTATATGATCATTATTATAAACTAATAACTAGTCACTATCCTTGGTGATAAGAAAACCATACCATTTTGGTTATCTAACCTCCCTTGTACTCCCACACATTACATGTGTCTCTAGAATAGTTTTTTATTACATGGGGATTTATAGAAACTATTACTATGACATGTCATATGTACCTTGACTCTTAACTTCATCTAATTCTATATCCACCCCGCCATCACTTTTATAGATGTTTTCCCTCTCAAGGAAAATTGAATGTCTTTCCACTATTACTTTTTTTAGGGTTCATATTGGTAATATCCCATTGTTTGTTTGAGTTATCCTATAAAGTCATATTCTACACCTCAAGGTTAAAGTTTCTTCCGAAAATAGGCCTTAAAAATTCTTTCCAAACCAAAAAATGAAAGTATGACAACATAGGTTTCCTTCCATTTCATAAATGGTATGGTATACTGAATAACCTTTATGATGGTTTTTTAAAAGTTTTGTATTCGTAGAAAACTAATCTCTTGGAAAATAATGGTTTTTGAAAAACTGGTGAAGGTTTCTAAATTTTGAAACCTAAACATAAATAGAGAGAAACGTTTTGTTTTAGAGAAAGTTGTTTTCTGGATACAGATGATCAGACTGAGCAGCACCAGACAAAAAGTATCAAATTGTGTTGCACTGATCGGATAAGTTGTTAGAATAATAATGTTTTTGATCAGACACATCATTGGTCTTAGATCCATTATCATGATGTTCAAGTTTCATTCGAATCAGTGTTGGTTATAAATTTATAATGTTGTTGAAGAGTTTGAATGAAGATAGTGATGGTAGGAGTTAGAAGGGTTTAAACTTTCTAACCTTCAGTCAGACGATGATTTTCTTGTTTTTAAATCTCAAATATCATAAATTGGCAATAAAAATTGTGATACAATACTTATAAAGAATAGGAGAGAATAGGTGAAACCATTCATATTGTGTTTTGGTTTAAATGAAAAAAGTTTTTGAAAGTAATAAAAGTCATATTAATTTTCTATGTAAGTTTGTAGGGGATTTTCCAAAATTGAAGTTATCATAAATCATGAAAACTATCATTATAAATTTTTTTGAAGAAATAGAGGAATCATAAAGATTTTCTTAGTTATAGGAATCAATAAAAAGATTGCGTCGGATCCATAAGTACCGAGAAAAGACGTTTTTATAAGAATGAATGAGTTATAGATAGTGATGTTTGAGGAATTTCAAAGTTGCAGAATTCATTTTCCATCGTAATGAGAATTCCATCGTTATGAGGATTCTATCAGACGAATGATAAAGATGTTCTATCAGACTAACTCTGAGGAGGAAATTCAATTAGACTAAATCTGAGGAGGAAATTCATCATAATGACTTTGAGAAGGAAATTCAATAAAGATTGCCTTTGAGAACAAATGTCAATTTGACTAACTCTAAGAAAAAATTCAACCAGACTAACTCTGATGAGGAAATTCAATTTAGAATGAGATGAGAAAGTTCCATCACAATGGGTTGAGGAAGTTCTATCATAATGATCTAAGTAAGTTACATCATAATGAGCTAATGAAGTTCCATCATACCAAAGAAAATTTAGGATGTCTGATAATAATAATTACAAATAAGACTCAATAAGATTTGAACAGATTTTTTAAGAGTTTAAGTGGTCAAAATTCAAATTCAAATATGCATAGATCTTGAAGTTTTTTAATTTAATTATGTAGGAAAAGTTTTCCAGTTTCCTACCTTTGTCTTTCTGGGATTCCTATTAATATAAGCACAATACCTTCGTACTTTACATCTTTTTTATGTGATTGGAAATAGTGGAGCACTGTAGAATTCATGGAAAAGTTATCATTTTGGAATGAGACCTCATTATAAGGTTGGACATATTAATGTTTTTTTTACTGAACTAAGGAATATCTGATTGAGAATTTGAGATGAGTTTGTGTAATATATATTGATAATGAGTTCGTTGTAATGTTTCCATTAGACTAAATTCATTTGTCTTAGTCCATTGAACCCATTCCCATCAGAATGAGGGAATCGGGACTTGCCACATTGGATTGAGGATTCCAGATAGAGAATTTGTAGAGAAGTTTGATGAAAGTCATTAATATTTTATTTTGGCTCAATTGTTTTTTTAATGAAATTTGTAAGTTGATGGGAGTTAGTATAATAATTTCTACTGAGACATAGAAGCTATCTAGCAGGAGTTGGTATGAGTTGTATTCACTTATTCATTATAAATAATTTATATAGACTCATAGGAGTGGCTATGTATAGTATGTAGGTTCTCACACCGAGGACAAACCTTTTATATCTTACATGATTTACTTGATTTCCGACATTTTAATGCATGGGTATTTACTAAAAGAAAATAAGGATATAAACTTAGACATGTTTCAAGGGTTGTGTTTTTTAAAAGTATTGAAACTTATAAAAGTGACCAACTAATTAAACCTCCTTCTAAGTTGTTGTTTAATCATTTGAAACTTTAATTGGTATCATAGGGAAGGTTACTTTATTTTTTCCAAATCATGGATAATATCAATTCTATAAATAGTATAGGAATTTCTACATTTGATGGAAAAAATTATTATGGACAGAAAAATTAGATGAGTCTTTATCTCCTATATTTTGGCATAGAAGTAGTTGATGCTACTAAAATTGGTTTTACACCTATTAAGAAAGATTCTCCTATGTTTTTTACTCATAAAATTAATATATAAGTTGATGGAAAGGCTAGAAATTATATTCTTATTTCCTTATCAGAAAATGCTAATGTAAAGGTGATGGGTTTCAAAAATTCAAAGAGTATGTGGGATAAGCTGGAAAGTATATTCAGTGGGAATACTAAAGTGAAGGACGAAAAGATAGAAGTTTGGAATAGTAAGTATGAAGACATAAGAAAGAGAGATGAAGAATCCATTAATGAACACTTAATGAGAGTAAATGAAATTATTTGTGTAAGATCTTGAACTTTCTTGAAGATGACCCGAGATTAATTTCAGGTATTTATTTTTTTATTGTTTGAGAATACTTGGGTTGGGTTTTACCTTGGGGTGTGTTGGGGATAAAATTTGATAAAATTGGAAGGGAGAAGATAAATTCATGTTTGGGGCATGGGTTTCCCTAACTAGGTGCCCCAACCCATCAAACTGTGCGACACTGGATAGAGGAATTTCATGGTTAGCGCATGGTTTTTAAAACCATGCCCCCCTTAGGAGAAACTGTGCACCCCCATAATAGAGGCGCATAGTTAGGCTCACAGTTAGGGGAAACCATTCACCCCTTCCCAACTAATCATGCACTACCTTATATATAACCCAAAAATTATATTTTTAATCACTCAAACCCCCATTTAAGTTTTACTTGTTCCCTATTCGACCCAAGAATATGTTTCATGATTTTGGAGCCTCTGATATGGATTACAAGTCTTCGTGGCCTCCATTATTTGTGATTCAAAGACTATATCAAATATATCCACCCTTCTTAGTAAGAGGATCTCGTCTTACTTGGTTTCTCATTCCTTCTACCTTCTTCTCCAATTTTAGATAGGGTTTGTTATTATTATTTTGATTGGATATATACCTTGTATTTTATCTAGATATATTATTGTAGATATATATATAGATTTAAGATATCTTTATTTCTTCAATATTTAATTAGGGTTTTATATTCATATCATGTTCTATGTCGTTGTGCTGCTCAAATTTTGGGGATTTCTGTTGGATGACCGTTTGTCGATGAATCGAGTTAGTTGGTCTATAATCCAAATCCCAAAGTCATTATTTAAAATATGTATATGTTATTTTATAATTTCTATTAGTTTTTTTGAAATTTTGTTCTTGACTGATTTAATTAATTTGGTGAATTAATTAATTTAGGAAATGTGAAATTGGGGATTTCATAAATTATAATTGATTGTAGAATTAATTGTGAGATATTGAGATTTGAAGATTGGAATATTTAATTTTAGGATTAATTATTCTCTATTGAGGTTGTGATTGACATAATTAATTGTCGAATTAATTATGGAATTTTGATTTTGTGGATATTTAATAATTAATTGAAGAATTAATTAATGTGATTGATATACTCAATTAATTGGGTAATTAATTAAGGGTATTTATTTGATAAACTAATAGTTTAATTAGTAATGAATTTTTGTGGTTAGTTAATTTTTTAATTGACTAATATAATATAATTTATTAATTAATTGTAGAATTCATTAATTTACATGACGTGGTAAATTAATTTTTGAATTAATTAATATTATTTATGTGATTATTTAATTATTTAATTAAATAATGGAATCTTTGTGTTTACATAATTTTTGAATTAGTAATGCAATTTATTTGGGTGTTTAACTATTTAATTAATTATGTGTTAGGAATGCTAACATGGAAATTTAGTTTAGAATTAAATAATGTGAATATTTTCATTCTAATGTGTAATTTATAAATGGTAACATGGTTTTTTAGTTGTGAAATAAAGAATGGTAACAAGATCATTACAGTGTGTAAGGTATGAATGGTAACATGGTCATTTAGGTACGAATTAAATAATGGGAACATGGTCATTCTATTGGGTGATGTGTGAATGGTAACATGGTAATTAAAGTATGAATTAAATAATGGTATCAATGACATTATGAGATAAGATATTCGTCAGACATACTTCAGGACCCGGTATGAGACAAAGTAGGTATTGAATGATAAAAATGGAATTTTGAGATATGAAATCCATTAGGCATACTTCAGGCTTCAGAATGAGCCAAAGCAATCAATAGGGTATGAGTTTCTATTAGATTTCAGGTGTTTATGTTGTTAAATAAAGATTAATTGATAATGTGATAACTATTTCCTTTTGAATTTTAATTATGTATTTATACAAATAGATACCCCATCTATTAACTATATATTGTTTCATACACCGTTAGTGGTGGCCTAGTGAGCTGTACTCACACCCTACTTGGGCTGCATTATTAGCACCCCAATAGACTTTGTGTTTTCTGGATAAGTTAAGGGAAACATCTCATTGTTATATGGATGATATGGGATATAGCATTGATGATGGAACTAGAAATGATTCGAGACCCAATTAGGGGTGTCATCAGTGTATTTATTTTGTGTTTAATTTTAGATACCTGACACGTACATTGGCATGGAATATTTTCTTCTTTAGTTTTGATATTGTATTTCCACTTTTAGCCATCTCATGATACCAGTTATTTCAGGTTATGATTACATGTTATTTAGTTATTGTTTGTTATTTTTTTCTAGTGTATTTAATCTAATAAAAGGGGGTATAGTCTCCCCATTATCAATATTTCATACCCTCGCTACTATTCGGTATCCTCTAACATACGGGGAGGCACATTTGGAGTCATGTGACTGACCGACTCGAGGCACCATTGTGTCTCACCTAAGTCAGGACATTACAAAGTGGTATCCAAGTCCATTTTTCTTTTATTTTTTATTACTATTTGGTAAAGGTAGACATAAAACAAGAAAGATTCAGGCCTTGTTTATGATCTCATGCATGGGAGTAGCTAACCCATGTATGGGGGAGAACTCAATTTCCCATGGTGGGATTGTTGTTATTCCTATTTGCTATTACAGTTGAATATTATTTCTACTTGGGTGACACAGTTGTTGTGTATTGTGATTATTGATGTTAATTTTTTCGAAGTTTTGACTCGTGGACCAGTATGTAACAAGATTTGAGTTACATGTATCATTCTAGGAACGTAGGGTTATTGTGACATGCATCATTTTAGGCACACATAAAAAAATGGGTTATGGGTATGTTATTGAACATGAACTGTTTTTCTTTGCATGCGAAATTGAAATGAAAATGGAACCTAACATGAAATTGATAAAGATTGTAGAATGAGTTAAGATGAGAAAAAATGGTTGTCAAAATGAGAAACTTGAATAATTAGAATGTTTTTACCCTTGTTATCATGGACCAAGGAGTAAGATTATTAAAGGTAGTGATAACACCTCAGTTTTGACTATGTGGTAGGGTTTGGGGAAATTACTTATTGTGGAATATTGTAATTTACCTTAAATGTGTTAATTTTGTAAAAGGTGTCCTAAGGTACCTATTTTTAATGGTATAGATATTTCTCTATGACCGCGCTTATTAAGAGGATAACATGAGGATATGGCTGGAGATGATCTACCAGAAGTAGGAACTAAGGCACCAATTGTGTCAGGTGATGAATTCAGGGAGCAGTTCCAAGAGAACATTTCCCACTTCATGAAATTCATGTGAAGAGAACCAGGGTCGGTTGTGAAGAGTATGTTTGATCTAAAAATGGAGTTACAAATTCAACACCCTCATGCTTTTATTAGAGAGGGTGGACCTGAGAGAGATGATTTCTGGGGTGAGTCCATCGAGACTATAATTGACCACATTGACACTCTTGTAGATAGGACGCTCATGTTGGATGTTTAAATGATATGAGGATCAGTGATCATTAGTGGTATGTTCAGGCTTGGACTGTATAGGACAATGTTATGTTATGGAAGGAACTGTTGGATAAGTTTCATGAGAACTTCTATCCAGAGATACTGAGGTAGGGGAGAGTAGCTGAGTTCACGAGGTTGACTTGGGGGAGTATTTATGTGATAGAATATGTTGGACACTTTACACATTTGAAACATTTTTCTCCAGCATTGGATGTGGAGAGATAACTACCGCGAGACATTTTTAGGATGGGCTTAAATGTGAGATTAAGTCCCAAGTTAACCATTTTCAGTTAAAGGAGTTTACTAAGGTGGTGGATAAGGATATCATAGATATGGGTAACTGAAAGAGGCTTCAAGTGTAGGAAAGGTGTTTCCATTTGGATGATTAGAAGGTACAACTTCTGAGAGTAGGAATCATGGCTATGAAAACATCAACCAGGGCAGTGGGAAATAGAGTACCTAAAATGAGGGATCAGTTGCATAGGACCCTAATCAAGTGATGTATCACCAGTGTGGTAGATTAAGAAACTATTGATGATAGTTACCTCAACAACCAATATAGTTACAGTCTTTCATAAATATGGAACATCTACAAAATTCTACAGGACCCAGCGATAGATGAGTAGTAAGGGTATAACTAGTCCGAATCAGATTGTAGGAAGAGGATATTCTGCACCATATCATTCTTTCATCTAGAGTTCTAATAGAAAAGGTGGTTATGGTAGTGTATGTATATATTTAGGGTAAGATCACTCATATTAGTAGAGTAGTGCAGCACAGAGGACTTAGACTGCATCACGGTGAAGTGGGCTAAGACGGTTGCATTCTATTCACCCTACACTTGTGGATATCAAGGTTGGACCATGGACAGTGAGATGTACTATTTTTATAACTTCTATGATATCTAGTCCCTTATTTGATATCGGTTCTTATAATTCCTTTATTTCTAAAAAACGTTTTAATGGTTTAAGCCTCGTGATGGAGTTTGTGAGTGGGGTGTTGACGACAAACACACCTCAGGGTGTTTGGTCAAGAGACGTTTTTTTGTCCAAGGGGTGTATTCTTGAGGTTGAGTAGTATCAATTTCTATGCGATATTTATATCATAGACAAGTTAGGATTCGAACTAATTATAGGTATGGAATAGTTAGTATCATATTGTCCCCACATTGATTTTACCATAAGAGAGTGACAATTACATCTCCTAAGGGTTACAAATATATTCACTGTGGTGTGTGGGATATCGAGGTGTTCCGAGTAGGGCCAATTACTCATCAAATAAGAGAGATCACACCCCAGGTTTCAAGTATATTTATGGATGATGAAGGTGTAAAATGAGATGTATTTCCACACTTAGTTGATAGGTTGTAGGATGTGTTTACTTAATATTTATAAGGGATTCCACCTGAGAGAGATGTGGAATTTAGCATTGTGCTTATACCGGGGGAAGAGATGATTTCTATTCCACCATATAGAATTGCATCAGAAGATATTCAAGAGCACAAGACTTGGCTGGAGGACTTAGAGGATAAGGTATTTATTTATCTAAGTATGTCGCCTTGGGGTTTACTAGTGTAGTTTGAAAAGAAGGCTGATATGAGTTTATGCTTATGTGTTGATTACCGAAAGTTGAACCTGATGATAGTGAAGAACATGTATCCTCTACCCCATATCGATGACCTATTTGACCAGTTGATAGGAGCTTGTGTGTTCTCATATATTGACTTATGATAAGGGTTTCCTACACTGAGTGTTCATACTTCTTATATACCAAGAGATGAATTTAGAAGCAGGTATGGACTATATGATTTCTTCATAATATTTCTTGGGTTGACGAACACGCCAGTAATTTTTATGGACTTAATGAACAAAATATTTAATTTGTACCTAGATCAGTTTGTGGTAGTGTTTGTGGAAGACATCTTGGTGCACTCCAAGACACATGATTATTATGACCAACATATTTATATCATCCTAAGTACACTAATATACCATTTTCTATATATCAATATATCTAAGTACAATTTTTGGATCGATTAGGTACACCTCTCGGGTAGCATCATCTCATAGGAATGTGGGTTGGTAAATCTAGAGAGGATTCAGATAGTGGTTTCCTGAGAGCATCACAAGAGCATGTTTGATATCCATAGATTTCTAGGATTTTATTAATATTATTATAGGTTCATTCAGGACATTTACCGATTGGAAACATTGCTGACGGGCTTGACCAAAAAAGGGTTAATGTTTTATTGGTCATAAGATTGTGATAATTCTTTCTAGAGATGAAGATGATTTTTGCATGAGTACGAATATTGTTCCTACTTGAGCAAGGTGAGAAGTACACAGTGTATTGTGACACTTCTGGGATTGTAATTGTGGTTGTGTTGATGCAAGGAGATCAATTTGTGGTTTATGGGTCTTTGAAGTTGAGGCCCCATGAACCGAACTACCCTTCATATGACCTGAAGTTGGCTATAATTTTTTATGTTTTAAAGTGTTGGGGACATTATCTATTGGGAAATTGTTTTACTATGTATATTGATCACAAGAGATTAAAGTACATATTTTTATAGTGAGACTTGAATAAATTGATAACAGAGCTGGGTTGAGTATATGCAGCCATTCAATTTTGAGCCAACATATATTCCTGGAAAGGGGAATATTGATGATGATTCTTTGAGTAGGAAGACTCAAGCTCAGCTGGTTCAGGAGTCTAGTGCTGAGTGGAAGATGACGGTTTTCCTGGACGAGATACTCATTGTAGTTTAAGAGAGTTAGGATTAGATGACTGTCGTAATAGTTTCATTGCAGTATACATTTTTGAGATAGATCTAATAAAGTATTTTTGTGAATTTATAATGTTTTACCTTGAGGGAAAACCTTGAAGGTGGGGAGTCACCTTCTGATTGGAGCATAGATGGGGATGATGTCATCTATGTCAGGAATCAGGTTGTCATACCTAAAAGAATGTGAGACAAGATGATGTGTGAGTTTCATGCCTCGAAGTGGGTGGTACATCCATGTGTCACCAAAATGCACCGTGAACTACACAGATGGTTTTGATGGTTGGAAATGAAAAAGAAGATAGTAAGGTTTGTGAAACGATTCTAAACCTATCAGTAGGTGAAGGCCGAGAATTAATGGCCTATAGGTTTACTATAGTCGTTGGCCATTATAAAATGGAAGTGGAACAAAGTGACCATGGAATTTGTGTTGGCCCTCCTGAGGATTCCTTTGAAGAATAATTCTATTTGGGTTATTGTGGATATAATGAAATGGTAGTGAATTTCTTGAATATATGGGATACTTTCTCAGTGGATTAGTTGGTATATTTGTATGTTTGGGTGATAGTCTGTCTGCACGAGGTGCCACAGAATAATTTTTCAGACTGAAACATGTGTTTTACTTCATGATTATTATAGGGATTGTAGAAGGTGCTTGGAATGTAGGTTTTATTGAGTATGAATTTCCACCCACTTATAGATGGGTGGTCAGAGCATATTATACAAGTGCTTGAGGATATATTGTGAGATTGTGTTCTAAACATCAGTAGGTCTTGGGAGAATCAACTAGCACTAGTGGAGTTCACACATACCAATAATTATTGGGAAACTATATATATGGAACCATGTGAGGCTCTTTATAGTAGTCCATGAAGACCACCTCTAGTCTGGATGGAGGTAAGTGAGTCTAAGTAGTTGGGATTGAGTCGCGTGTAGGACACATTAGAGCATGTATAGTTGATTCAGAAATATATGGATATGACTCAAAGTAGATAGAAGTCATGCACTGATAGAAATAAATGACACCTATAGTTTAAAGAGGTTGATGATGTATTCATTTGGGTGTTTCCTAGATTCAATCAATATAGAATACAGAGACAGGGAAAGTGGGCACCCATGTTTTTTGGACTGTTTGAGGTGGTGGAGTGAATCAAGCTAGTGGTGTACCGATTGGCTCTTCCACAGAGATACAGTGCCATGTATGATGTTTAATAAGTGTCAAAACTAGGTTGGTATCACCCCAAACCTTCTAATGTGATCAATATGGATGATGTTGTGATTGAGATAGATTTTTCATTTGAAGATCATATAATACGTGTGTTGAATCTCAGTGAGAAAGTGATGCGGGGAAAGACCATGCATATAGTTTGCATATTGTGGAAACATGAGAATGTGTGGGAGGAGACATGGGAAAGAAAAGAAGATATGTGGGATCATTGTCCTAATATTTTTGACTCAAAATATTAGAGATTCATGGGAGTGCAGCTCAAGGATAAGATGTTATAAGGTGGTGAGATTGTAAAATCCCGACCATTACTGAAGACGACTTGGTCTTAATTTCAGGAATTCATTTTTCCTTGTTTCAATGTACTTGGTTTGGGTTTTACCTTGGGGTGTGTTTGTGTGAAAAAATGAGAAAATTTGAAGTGATAAGGGTAGTGCATAGTTGGATCACAGTTTTCCCTAATTGTGCGCCCATGTCCAGCAAACCATGCAACCTTGGACAGAGAGGAATTACATGGTTGACACATGGTTTGTCAGTCTGTACACCCTATTATGAGAAACTATGAACCCCCATAATAGAGGTTCACATTTAGGTACACATTTAGGAGAAACCGTGCTCCCCTTCCCAACTAACTGTGCATGAATTTTTAAATCACCAAAAAAATAGATTTTTAATCACCAAAACCCCCATTTAACTCCTATTTGATCCTTATTTAACCCAATATAATATTTCATGATTTTGGAGAATCCTTTATGGATTAAAAGACTTATCAAACTTTTTAATTTGTTATTTTAAGCCTAGATTGAAGACCTTCACCCCTCCCTATCAGAGGATCTTACCTTTCTTGGTTTCTTATTCCTTATCCTTTATTATCCTATTCTAGAAATGGGGTTTTATTCCTATTTTGATTGGATATAGACATGTTTATGTGGATCTGGATCTAGTATTGTAGATCTATATCTATATTTAAGAGATCTTGATTGATTTTAGCTTGATTTAGGGTTTTAAATTTGAATTTCATTCTATATAATTGTGCTACTCAAATTATGAGGATTTTCATTGGGTGATCGCTCATCAACGAATTGAATTAGGTTGTCTATAATTCAAATATCAAAGTATTTATTTAAATTACATGTATGTAATTATATAATTTCTATTAGATCATTAGAAATTATGTTCTTAATTGAATTAATTAATTTGTTGAAATAATTAATTGAGGAGATCAGAAATTGGGTATTTTTTGGAATTATAGATTGAGATACTTAATTGTAGAATTAATTATGAGATATTAAGATTTTAGGTTTGAGATATTTAATTGTTGAAATAATTATGATCTATTGAGATTGTGATTGATATAATTAATTATGGAATTAATTGTGTGATTTTTAGTTTGTGGATATTGATTAATTAATTGATTAATTTATTAATGGGATTTACGTACTTAATTAATTAGAAAATTAATTAAGGGGATTTATGTGACAAAATAATTATTGAATTAGTAATAAAATTTATGTGGTTGATTAATTATTGAGATTACTAATAGAATTAATGTGATTAATTAATTTTAAATTAATTAATGTATTTTATGTGATTAATTATTTTTTGAATTAATTAATGTAATTTATGATATTAGTTACATTTTGAATTAACTAATGGAATTGTTATGTTTAACTAATTGTGGAACTAGTAATGGAATTGATGTGGATAATTAATTGTTGAATTAATTATGTGTTAAGAATGGTAACATGTTTATTTAGTTGCAAATTAAATAACGGGAACATGGTCATTATAATGTGTAAGGTATGAATGGTAACATGGCCATTTAGTTGTGAAATAGAGAATGTGAACAAGATTATTCTAATGTGTAAGGTATGAATGTTAAAATGGTCATTTATTTTTGAATTAATGAATAGAAACATAGACATTCTACTGTGTGAAGTATGAATGGTAACATGTGAATTAAATTATTAATTAAATAATGATATCAATGGAATTGTGAGATATGATATTCCTCAGACATAATTTAGGCTCCAGCATATTTCAGAGTAGGTATTGAATGATAACAATGGAATTATAATATATGATATCCCTCGGAAATACTTTAGCCTCTAACATGAGTTGAAGTGGGGATTGAGGTCTGAGTGTCTACAGGAACCAAAAGGTTAATATAGTTAAATAAATATTAATTGATAATGTGATTACTATTTACTTATGGATTGTAATTATTTCTTTATACAACTACATACACTTGATATTAATTAGATATTGTTTTAGTTGTCAATAGTGGTGTCATACTATAATGCCTTAGATTTTCCATGCACTATTTTTTGGATACTATATAGATTATTTGTGAGACCATGAACTGAGACGATGTGTGATTCTGAGGCCGTTGTTCCTAAAATAAATGTTTGAAATCTATTAAATAGCATGCATGCACAGTTTTCATGAAAAAGTGTAATAACTTCTAATCGGGTACCCTGATCAGAAATATGATGGTACCGTTGAGTTCAAAATGCGAGGGTTACCCTAGGAATGACTTAACATTAGTCGGTGTGGGTCATTTGTAGAAAACTCATCAAAAGCATGGAAATGAAAAAAAATATTTTAATAAATATTTTATTGCATTTTTGTTGATGCAGTGATTGATGGACTTTAAATAAACTATAATGGAGAAATACTAGGGTTAGTTGTACAACCCTGGAACCGTTGGAGAGACCTTGGAGATAGCTTCAGTGAATCCTCATAGATGAACGGTGATAGGATCTTTGATCAATGATCGATGCAAAAAAGATTCAAAGGATCTCCCCAAAAAATATGACACAACCCCATTCTTCATTAGTGATCGATTTGAATCAAGGTAGGGAATGAATTTTTATTTTATTGTTCCCCATTCTTGATTTATACAATGAACATGAACCAATCAATTTAAATATTGATCTGTGGTTTGATTATTATGTGGGATGAGTTTATTTGATGAGGTTTTAATGGGAGAATATATTTGTAATTTTATTATTCAGATTTTCATTCTAATAATTATGGATAAAGATAAACATGAACATTGATCAAGGATTGTAACTCCAATATGTTATTATTATTTTCTCCCCCCATTCATCATTCTTCATGAGCATTCTCGATCAATCGATCATTGCGCACCCATTTCATGGTGAAACGATCTGATATCGCAGATCTAAGATTGGAATAGCCTGATAGAGGTGTGAGGATGGAGATAAAGCAATTTAGATGAAAGCGGATACCCAGTTTACCATTCTTCAACATCAAACAATGATTGAAAATTTATTAATTTTTTAGTAGATTTGATGGTATAATGCATTCTTCATCGACAAAAAGGATTGGATGAGTTGGGATCTTCAATATCATGGTGAAACGATCACCAGATTGAAATCTGGAGGCATTGGATCAAATGCTAGAGTAGATATGGGATTCTGAAAAACCATGAACAACACAATGTTTAATCTAGATCTATAGGTTGTGTGGGACCACATGAACTGCGATTAGGGTTTCCATAGGAAGTTAAATATCACATGGAATGTGACCCCTTTCACATAGCATGTGCTATCACTTGGGTCACTCGGCATGTACTCAAGAATCACACGGGCTGTTTACATGGGAATATTTTTACAGGCTAAGCTATGTACTAGTACATGAGAAGACATGCATAGGATGGTGACGTGTACTAGCACATGGTTAGAGTAAATGGGATACGTACTTGGAGTGTACTACTACTTGGACACATTTTGATGAGATGAACCAATTACACGGGCAAAACCCAGGTTCAAGGGACATGGAGTGTGACCCCTACTACACACAGTGTACTCTTTTATACATGTCTTGGAACCCTTCTACTCTATATCTTGGAAAATTTTTGTTAGGGTTTTTTAACTTTATCTTCTCCATGAGGGTTAGTATGCAATCATTATTTACTCCCGAGACAATGATCCCTTCAGCAGTAATTCCTAGATAGAGTTGTTGGAATTCCTCTAAGAGGCCCAGAGTGAGATCCTCTATTCGTATTCATGTCCTAGGTGGAGTTCTTGGTATTGACGTGACAAACACTACATGGGAGTCATTCCTCTACATAGCAGGTTAATCCAGATTGATTTGTTGGTATCACCCATGGCCTTGCAAATGATCCTCATCTGTGTATTGTATTCTATTAGAACTATTAGAATGCTCTTTCTCATGTAGAGACCCGATAAGAAGTACCTATTGGATAGACATCATCAATGCTATCAGATTCAGGAGCGTGTTCTCTCAGGTGAGTGCTTTGTGGAATATTCTATATGGAATCATAAACTAGTATAATATGGTTGTCAATTACCTCTAGAATGTGTGTATTTGTTGAGTATATCTGGATATTCTTGTTATATGTGTTGTAGAAATATACCTATTTAGAGATGAATGTATTTCCTTTGTTTCATGTGACGCACGCCTATAATAGGGATTGTCAAAAGAAATTTAATTTTCCGAGTGTAGTATAATGGATGACCAGGTTCGTCTCACTTGAGGAACTCTCTCATATGTTAACTCACTTAATTTAATTCACCTAAAATAATAATTTTTTAATTGTTTTTTTAATTAGGGAAGGTTATGAAATTTAAATTAATGAAAATATTAAACTAACATGCAATGAAAAAAATTAATTAGTGAATATAGAACTATGAATTTCTGGGTTGGTTTGTGGGTTACATCATTCTCCTTGTTGGCGTTTAAATAATGTTTGATAATTTAATTTTGAGATCTCATTCTTGAATTACTATTATTTTATTAATTGGTGTGAAATATTGAATGCATTTAGCAATCTTAACTTCCCCTCCTACTTTAATCATGGTTGATGGAACAACTCAATCGTGAGTGTGACAACTTCTAAGACATGGATCTATTGTATTCCATTTCAACCACTGAATGGCTCAAGTCCATCATATTATGAGCTTGTATTCAGTATAAGGGAGGGAACATATTTAATAAAATAATAGAAATGAGTTTGATTTTAGTTTCCTGGTGGGATATCGCCACAACCGTGCACGTCACTCTTTCTCATCAAAAACATAATAAAACAAAATAATTTTATAGTAGAATAAATGAAATTGACCCATACCTCCCCAGAGCCAAGGATCGAGTAAGTATATCGTTTTTTAGGGTAATAGGCAATGGTGGATAGTATGAGAATAAGAAAAGAATAAAATATGGATAAAATATGTAGAAGAAAGGAGGGTGGTTGGGTGGAGGAAAACACAAAAATAAAAACCATGCATGAATTTATTAAAAATCTAAATTACAAATGAAATCTAAACAAATAAAGAAAATAAAAAAAATAATATTATAAGGGAAAGATTTGTGAACATCCTTCCTCGGTGGAGATCTCCCCTTGGTTCCTTGGAATAAATCTGATGGAAAATGGGATGACATTGGAGGTGGGAGCTCCCCTCCTTTTATGGGAAGAAATTGTCCTCCTAATGTTTGCACATTTTTGGAAATATAAATGGATGATTAACACATTCCATACTTCAGAAAAGTTGTTAATAAATTACTTTTTCATTCAAACTCAAAATTTCATATTGATTGGACTTTTCTGGAAGGATTTATGTATTTTTTATTAACAATGTATTTTTTTCAGGATGAATTTTCCAGGAAGCTTCTTTCAGTGTATAACATATCTTTTCCACGATAATGGGAGACAAACTCCCTAAAATTTATTTAGGTAGTGCATATATGTGTCCTACTTCATATCTATTTCTAATCAACTCCATTGTTGGTGTGTAGCCTTATTTATACATCCGTTATGAAGGTGGGGTCCACGCTCCCTGCCCGAATAATTTCCAAATATCAATGATTTCTGTAGGCCTTTAGATATTCGAATAAGCCTCTAGTAAAGAAGAAAAAGTTAATTGAATTAAAATAAGTATTCGATAAAAATAATCATTCAATTTGGAATTATATTTTTATATAAATGAACAAAATACCCTTGACGTAAAAATCTATCAAAAATCCAGAATTTAATCACATTTCACATTTTAGCTCAAAACACACCATAAATACAAAAGTGATCCATATAAGCTCAAATTTATAAATTAGGAGCGTCAAAACAATCAAAATGCATATAAAAAATGTGGAAAATATTAGTTTTATCAATATATTTTTTTGTTTCGGGGTGTCCTACTAAGTATTGTTACACTCACCCATACATGGGGTTTTCCATCATGTGTCATGTCTTGTATAGAAGATTGAAATTTTGATAGATTCTTAGGAGGACCAGGACCAGACGGTTCTTAGTGAGACATTAAAAAGTTATCACAAAAGGAGAAATAACTGGTGGAAATATTTTTCAAGTTAGAGATTTAAAAAACTATTATTATCTAAGTTCCAAAGATGAGAATAAGTTGTGGTGAAAAAGAATTTTCCAAAATGAGAAGAAAAGAATGAAAAAAATTAAAAGTTTATTGTGTACAAAATTTTCCAAAATTGAAAAGAAGAGAGGAAGATTTTTGTGTTACCTGTTAGAAAGCGAAGATGACTAATAAAAGTCATAAGAAAGTTGAGATTCCATCTAATAGGCCTCATTAACTTATTTATTCCAATATATGTGGGTCAATGAGACATCAATAAAAATAGGATATTTATAATTTATAAATTTTAATGGTGATTTCACTCAAATGAAAAACATCATGTTTTTAAAACACAGCTTAGAGCCTATAGAAATGTTCAGGTTTTTCAAAAAAGAAGTTGATAAAGAGATGGGGGTTTATATAAAGAAATTGAGAATGGATAATGGTATTGAGTTTACAATAAATACTTTAAAAAATTATCTAAGAGATCATGGTATTAAACATTAGTATAGTTCTCTATAAACCCCACAACAAAATTGAGTAGTAGAAAGGAAGAATATAGGTTTGTTGGAAATGGGAAGAATCATGTGAGAAGAATAAAAACTTTCAATGTTCTACTAGGGTGAAGTATTTAGTATTATTTTAAATGTTTAGAAAAAAATTTTATGTTTGTAAACTAACATGATTTATTATGAAATTTTCTATGAGAAAAAACCTTTATTGAAGTACATAAATGTTTTTGGAATCACATGGTTTCTTAAAATAATAAGTTTGGATCAAGGAATGTTTTATGAGAAAGTTGAGGAAGGAACTTTTATTATTCACCCAATGGATGAAGTTACAAATGTTGGAATAAATGTTTTTAAAAGTTGGTGGACTCATATTATGTGGAAGTTATTGAGAATCAAACTTATTTAGAAAAATTTTATTGGGATTTTTAGGAATAAAATCTAATATTTTCCAATGATAATGAAAGTGATAAAAGTAATTTTCATGAAGATTCAGATGAATCGTATGATGAGTACAATGAAGAGAGAAGAGGAACTCTGAAATTTCTTACTTTAAAAAAAATTGAGACTAATAATCTTTTGGCGAATTAGAAGGCTCTAGTTCAGTCTAGAAGAAAGCTGAGATTAGAAAATAAAACATCACACATATCAAAATTTGAACCAGAATCGGTCTGATAAGCTATTCAACACAAATAATGGGTGAATTCTATGAATGAATAGTTGGATCAAATTGAGAAAAATGAAACATAGGAACTTGTTTTATGTCTGAAATATAAAAATTTTATCATAAAAAATGGGTTTATAGAAATATTTTGAACGAATATTGAGATGTTTCAAGAAACAAATCGAGGATTTTTTATAAAGGCTATACACAGGTGGAAGGTGGAGATTTTGATGAAACATTTTCCCCTATTTAATGGTTAGAAACTATTATAATGTTTTGAGTAGTTCCTACTCATCAAAATTACAATGTGTATCAGATAGATATAAATTTGGATAAATTGAAGAAGAAGTTTACAATGAGTGACCTTTTGGGTTTCTACTTGATAAGGATGAAAAAAATTATATTGAGGAATGATTTATATGGGCTAAAACAAGATCCACATTCATGGTATTCTATGATTGAAAATTATTTGAGAATGATGATTTTTTTCAAAAGGAAAAGTTGACAGAAACTTATATATGGAAGATGTTGACTTTGGAACTCTAATTTTAATTGTTCATGTTCATAGTATAATTTTTTCTGGTGATGAAGAATATTTTTGTAAATAATTTTTTTGAGGAAATGAAAAAGAATTTTGAAATATCATTGTTGTGAGAATTATATTTCTCCATTGTCTTAAAAGTTCAATATAAGGAAAATAAATTTTCTTATCTTAAGAAAAGTATACAGGGGAATTGTTACAAAAATATGGACTTGTAGAATATAAATAAGTTTCTACTCCTATCTCAGTGAGGATGAAGATGAGTAATGATGAGTCTGGAAAAAGTGTGAATTAGAAAGACTTTTGAGAGATTATAGGAAGTATACTTTACCTTATAACCTCAAGCCTGATATTTTTTATGCTATAAATTTGTGTGCTATTTATCAAAGTAATCTAAAATATTCAAATATGTTGGCAGCAAAGATAATTCTGAGATATGTCAAAGGAAAAAATTCACAAGGATTATTATAAAAAATAAATTATTAGATGATGTTTCATGGTTATACTAATATTGATTGGGAGGGAGATTATAATGATAGAAAATCAACCATAGGAGAAAAATTTTTCTTGGGTGAATGTTGTGTGAATTTTCATAGTATAAAACAAAGTTCAGTAACCTTGAGAAAAGTGGAATTAGAATATGTTGTGACTATCCAAGTATGTACTCAGATATTGTGGATGAATGTTCAATTGGAAGATTTGAATATAAAGTTTTCTAAACTATTGAAGACACTTTATAACAATCAGATTGAAATTGATCTTTCTAAAAATCATGTCCCACATTCCAGATCTAAATACATAAATATAAAGTTTCACTTTATAAAAGAGAAAGTTGCAGCTGGAGATGTTTTTTTGGAATATATCTCAACGAAGTATCAAATTATTGATATCTTCACAAATTCCATTCCAAAATAAAGGTTTGATGAGTTGAGGATGAAAATTCATGTTCATCCTCCTATATTGACTTCCTAAAACTCATAATGAAGTCACCTACCATGCTTCAGAATTTATTGACAAAGGGGGAGAAAAAGTAACAACTTTGTACTGTGTAAGAAGTTTTTAATTATCTTTTTATTATGAATATGAATTTGTGTTTATCAGATAATGGGGGAGAGGAAAATAAAATTTATAGAAAAATAAAAGTGATAAAATATAAAATTTAGGGGGATATTATCTTAGAGTGGCAATACAATTTTCTTCTCACCAAGGGATGGATTTTTTTCAAAAAAAATACCTTATCTATTAGTGTGGTATCTAAACACTCTTTTAATAAAGGATGTGTTTTTGTAAAATTCAAAAAACTTGAGTTGTTTACAAAAGTGGAATTGTGAAAAGTTTCTGAGAGTTGAAAAACTTATTAATGAGTGTTGTTAAAAATCCGAATGGGGAGATTGAAGAACCTTTGTGATGTTTTTTTTTGATAAATTATTGTATTTATTGATAACTAATCTTTAATAAAATAAGGTTTTTCAAAAATAAGTGAATGTTTCTGAATTATCGAACACAATCATAAAGGGGGAGAAACGTTTTGTTTTTGAGAAAGTTGTTTTATAGACACAGAGTATTGAACTGAGAAACACGAGATGAAAAGTTTCAAACAGATCACCACCTGTCATAGAATTTGTCAAAAAGTTAGAGTTTTTTATCAGAAACAACTTCAGTCTCAGATCCATTAACATGAAGTTCACGTTTCATTGGACTCAATGTTGGTTAGAAAGTTATAATGTTGCTAAATATGTTTAATGAAGAAAGTGATGTTAGGAGATAGAAATTTCTTAAACCTTCTAACCTTCAGTCAAATATTTCTTTTCTAGTTTTTAATTCTCAAATATCATAAGTTTTCTGTAACACTTGTGATGTGATCTTTATGATGAAAATGTAGAGAATATGTGCAACCAATCATATTGAGCATTGGTTGGAAATAAAGAAGGTGTTGAATGTAAGGGAAGTTGTAATAATTTACTATATAAATCATATAGTACTTTGATAATATTGAAGTTATCATAAATCAAGAAAACTATAATGATATAATATTTTTAAGAAATAGAGGAATCATAATGATTGTTTTGATTCTAGGAATCAAGAAAAAAGTTTTCATTGGATCCAGTATTACTGAGCATAGATGTTTTCAGAAGTCTGAATGAGTTATAGTTGATGAGGTTGTAAGTATTTCAAAGTGGTAGATTAGAGTTTCCATTGTAAATATAATTCCATCATAGTGATAATTCTATCATTATAAGGATTCCATTGGATTGAAGCTGAGGAAGTTCTATGAGGAAGAATATGAGGAGGAAAGTTAATTAAACTGACTCTGAGGAAGAAATTCATTCAAACTAACTCTAAGAAGGAAATTCAATCAAGACCAACTCTGAGAAGGAAATTCAATCACACTGAATCTGGGGAAGAAAGTTAATTATACTAACTCTAATGAAGAAAATTTAATTTAGAATGAGATAAAGAACTTTCATCGTAATGATTTGAGGAAGTTCCATCATAATGAGTTGAGTAATTTCTATTTTACTAAATATAAGTTAGGAAGTCTTAAGATAATTGTTATTAAGAATACATAAGAAGATTTCATAATATTTGTGAAGAATTTAAGTGGTCAAACTCGAAATTAAAATATGTATAGATATTGGATTTTTTTTAATTTGAGTAAGTGGGAAAAGTTTTTTAGTTTCATAAATTTGTCTTTTTGGGATGCCTATAAATAGAAGAAATGTATATTCATACTTTTCAACATTTTATGTGAGTGGAAAAAGAAGAGCACTACAAAATTCATTTCAAAGTTATCTTTCCACATTTAAATCTCATTAGAAGTTTGGACATCTAAATTTTTTGTTTATTGGGCTGAGTAAGATCGGATTGAGCATTTGAGAAGAGTTTGAGTAATGGATATTGAGAATGGATTAATAAGACAAAGTCCATCAAACTAAATTCGTCAGATTGAGTCCATCGGACCCAGCCCTATCGGATGGAGAGAATCAGACCCAACCACCTCATAATGAGGATTCTGAGCTGAGAATTTGTGGTGTAGTTTGAAAAATTATTTTTCTTTTAGTTTTTCTCAATTTTTTAAAAAACATTTATAAACCAATAAGATTAAGTATAATCATTACAATTAGGATATATAATGTGTCTAATGGGAGTTTTCACAAGTTGTATTCACTTATTCATTTTAGTGAATTTCTATAGACCCATAAGTGTGTCTATAAAAATGATATAGGTTCTCACATTGAGGTCGAACCTTGTAAATATCATTTTGTTTACTTTATTTACTAATTTTTCAAACATTATTATTTACTAAATGATGATAAAGATATAAACCTTAACAAGTTTCAGGGTTTAATATTTTCAGAATTATTGAAACTTATAAAAGTGAACAACTAATTCAACCCCACTTCTGAGTTATTATTCGATCCTTTGGAACTTCATATACTGTTTATCACTTTATTTGAAACTTTTTTTAATATTCTTGCTAATTTTTTGTAATTAAATTCCCTAATAGAATAATGTAATACTCTTATGACTCATCATTGATCTCACCATGTCCAACAATATGTGGTTACTCCTCTCACTTACATAATTCCACTGATGTGTATAAGGAGGAGTGAGTTAATATAGGATCCCATAATCTTATGAGTAATCAATGAATTCTTGATTGAGATATTCTCCACCATGTTCTAAGAGGATTTTCTTAATCATATTACCAATTTTGTTCCCATTTTCATTCTTGTTTTTCTTGAATTTATCAAAATAACCTTACTTATACCTCATTAAGTAGAGATATTCATTCCAACTAAAATCATCGGTAAAATTTATGAAGTAAGAGAACCCACCCCTACCTCAATAGGAAATGATCCATACATTTATGTATGAAATAATTCAAGAATCTCTTTAGACCTTTCACCTTTTCTACTAAATGAAGATTTATTCACTTTACCATATAAATAAGTGTGACACATACCAATTTGTTTTAGTTCAAAAGAATCTAAATATCCATTTTGGTATAACATAGTCAAGCATTTTTAATTTACATGACCTAGACAATGATGCCATAATTGGGTGTGGCATGAGTAATGTGGAGTAGTTTCATTATCAAATTCCATTACTTGGTTTGTGTAATATGATAAAGAAAATTTATTATTTAAATTCACCATACCATAACAAATGTTATTTTTATAAATGAAGCAACATTCATTTACAAATATTCAAATTAATCCATCTATATCAAGTTTAGATATATAAATACTTTTTATTGTAATGGATGAAACATAATAACAACCTTTCAAAACCATGATCATTATAGGATCCCATATTTTTCTAGGTACGTCTCACTCTGAGGTTTTCATTGAACATATTTTGTTGGGGTTTCCTTTGTAATTAAGCCTTAGTGACTCAGTCTTATTTGATGACAGAGAGCCTTTTTTGATGAAAATAACCTTAATTTTGGGCATGTATGTCTATTTAAATTAATGGATTCCATGTATAAATATGTTAAATGGGATTACTAGTATTTTATATGAGTTTTGAAGGATCATAGGTGGTTTGGTCACTTTTATAAAAGATAATATAAAAAATATTCAATGAAAATTTATATGTTGTGTACATGTTACATGACATGTAACTATTTCTAGATTCATTTCATGAACTAGTTTATGATGTGATGTGGTTACATGTCATGAAGCTGATTCACATTGTGTAAATGTTGATAAAAATAAATATTAACCTGGGGAAAAAGGCTTTTCCATCATAACTTAAAAATGAGGAAATACATGACATGAAAGGATTACACATCATGTATTACTCATACCTAGTAGTTTTAAGTGTGTCATGTACTTATGAATATCATTATTTTTTCATATATCCTCTTCTCTCTCGCTCTTTGGGTGATCTCTAGGAAATTTTAAATTAACTCCCCCCTTCTAGATATCCCATTTTCACATTTGATCCTTGGTGAGTTTATTCACTTTGGTTTCCCCCTTCTCACCCATCATTACTTTTCATTATAGTTTACATCTTTTGAACATGGGTTTAGTTTTGGGATTTGATCTTGTTTTGGGTCAACCTAGGTTCTTCTTGTGATCATCTACGACTTCTTCTTTAATTGATTTTGTCATTAGAAGCTTTATGTTAATCACTTGTTAAAGGTATGGAGACTAAACCTAACCCTATTGTATGTTTAATTGTGAATTATATGAAATATTTTGATTATGAACATGTAATGTGAACAATAGTTAATTAGTTCATTTATAGTAAATTAGGTATTAGATTCCTTTAGATTCAATGGTTGATGCAACCTGGATTATGGATACCTATTGGGTGAGAAAACATTTGAGTAAAAAGAACTTGGGTAATTCTTTAAAGCATGGTGAGTATGAAATGATACATTAGTTTATTTCTTGATATATAATCCCCAGGTAATATATTATTTATTATTGATATGATTGTTGATCATTTGATAGATAAATAAAGTTTATTTGAAAGAAAAATGGTAATTTTCAAAATTAACCATTGAGATTTATGATGTGGTATTATGATATCCATACTATTATGACTTGTTGAGTTGGTGATGAAATGATTATATATAGGGATATCCTAGTAGTGTTTAAATTATTATATAGTTGGCTTGGCCCAGTGATACATGCCAAAATTCTTATATATAGGGATTTTCATGGAGGATGAAATGCTTTTATAGTAGGCAATTCCCAATGAGACTTGCTGAAATGCTTATATACCAGGTTACACCGAGGGAGACATGCTGAAATTCATTTATATAGGGTGGTGATTAGATGATGAACTTATTATACAAAGAGAGCTACCTGGTTGTTTGATTTTTCAATGGGATATGGATATAGATGGAATGGTTGTGTTACTTGCTCAAAGACATTTCATCACGGTTTTGAAATAGGTTAATTGATATGTTATATTAATTAGTTAATTAATACGTGTATTTATCACTTTATTGCATATAATTATTATCAGACTGGTTGTGTTTAGGGATGGTGGTGTCGGCCTATAGAGTTTTATTCACACCCTATTTGGGAACCGTTTGGTACTCGAGCAGATTACATGGATGCATGATTGGACAAGGGAAAGGGACATCATTGTTGATTCTTTTATTTCGTGCTGGATGGGATGGATTTTGGAGATGGCTCTGACATGGGGATCGGGACCAGAGCCTTTTGGGTCTATTTAATGTGAGTAGATTATTTTGTTTTCATTGGTTTCAGTTTCAATTTTAGATACATCTTATCTTGTCATTACATTATTCATCGTTATAGGTTCCTTCTTTTGTATTCCTAGCTGTATGATATACCATTTCCACTATTTCTCTATTAGTCTAATTTTTATTACTATGGTTTAGTTCCACTCTGTTTTACAAGGGGGTATAGTCTCCCCACTATAAATATCACAGCCTCCCTACTAGTCAATAGCCTCTAGCATATGGGGATGCATTCTTGACATCTAATAACCAAATAATTTTTACCATGTGAGAGAGTACCAGATCAAGGGACTTCACAAAGTGGTATTGGTGGATCAGCTTTTTATTTTCAATTACTTTATATTTTTTTTTGAAAAAAGTAAAAAGGAGACGAGGATCTATTGGGAATTGGTAATGAGCTTATTCATTAGAGTAGCTGACCCATGTAAGGGGGAAAATTTGAGTTCCAGGGATGGGATTATTGTTTATGTTGTTCTCTTGTTACAATTGATGTTATTTCACCTTCATTGATTTATATGTTTTGTGATGTTATTATTTTGTGATGTTATTGTTTATTGATATTTACACTCATGGACTAGTATGGTGAGATATGAGTATGCATGCATCATGATAAGCACATAGGGATATATATATATATATATATTGACATGCATTGTTCATGATAGGGACATGTTTATTCCATGTGTTATATACATTCCAATATGAATTGTGAAATAATATATCTATTATATTTGATAAATGGGATGAAATAAACTATTATTTAATAATAAAACACTTATAATACATGGTTAGAGAGACACATAGTAATGGTTCACTACTGTTATCACCTCTTAAGGTTGACTTTATTTTTATCCAAAAATTATAGGAGTGTGTTTTTCTTGTAGATAAAATGACTCCTCATTATCTTCGAGTTGAGTTCTAAGAGAGTGGAAATCAGTAATCTCCTATCATAGATGAACTAGAGATTCCTATTTATCTTGAGGATCAATTGTTTGTTCATCATCACAACAACTTCTTAAGGGTCAAGCAATCCATGGAAAAGGAGACTATTTTCATCGTGCCTTTGATGTATGAGTTGATGAGAGGGATTCTGCTATAACATCCAACTACATTCACTAGGGAAGGAGGCTCCAATGTAGCTGAGTTCTAGATTGAGTCAATCTATACAATCTTCAAGCATATTGAGACACCCATAGATAGGAGGGAGAATCTTGTTGTGTATATGCTCAGTGGACCTACCAAACATTGGTGGGATATTCTAGAGAAAGATGGGAAGAAGGAGGAGTAATCATGGAAGGAATTCGAGGTGAATTTAATGAGACACTTCTATCCATAGATGATGGGGGATGAGAAAGATCTTTAGTTCATGCATCTGATATAGGATATAATATCAGTGATGGACTATGTTGAACATTTCACTAACCTTCAATGCCTTGTGACACATTTAGCTATTGATGAGATCTCTAGGGAGAAACATTTTCAGGATGGTATTCACTATGAGGTTAGGTCATAGGTGAATGTTTTTATTCTGAGTATCTTTTAATATTTGATGAATCATGAACTCATCACAGCAAAGAATCTGAGAGAGGACCCAAGAGGTAGCCATGCTATTTCCACAGGGTAAACTAGGATCACTTATTTTGGTGGCATGAAGTGATTATATGACCGTTTTTTCCAAGGAAATGACATGAATACTATTTTAGGTAGTGGGAATCCATATTAGGATCATATTCCATTGTAGTACATCAGTGTAGAAATTTAAACCACAAGAAACCATAGTTTTCATACACCACTTTGGAGTGCCATATTTGCGGCAGGATGGGCCATCTTCATAAGTTTTTTTAGAACTTCTCATAGTATAGTAGTGGTAGGGGAGTAAGATAGGTACTAGATTCTAGGAAGGACTCAACTAATCCTCATCAGATAGGTAGCTAGAGTTTTATAGTATGTTTAGGTTGAGGTGGGAGATGTTTTACCTCATTGTAATGACGTAATGTTAATTAGTAAAAAAAATTCCTGAATAAATGTGGGTCGTATTATATTATATATTATACACATAAAAAAATATAGAGAAACCAATAAAAAACTATATTAATAAATATTATTACATTAATCAGCAATGAAACCAATTAAATTTCCAAACATTACAATTGGACAAAAAGTATAAAATATAAAAGCTAAAACTAGAAAATATGGATCGACCTCATCTTCTAGAATTATTGGACCCACTACCAACACTATATAAAAGAAACAAAATTACAGTAAACCAATAAAAATTAATTAAAATGGAAATATAGAACCTTGAGAGGAATTTATTTAAATATTGAATGAAATAATTCAGTGGTATATATATAATGTAATGTGACTGTTGGAATAGTAAGGTGATCATTTGAATAGTAACCTGATCGTTGGGAATAGTAACTTGACCATTGGAAGAGTGATTTTACCAAAAATAAATAAATTATGATATAAATAACATTTATCATGATAAATTTATGGATATAAAAATATTATAATTCAATAAAATAAATATCATGATTAAAAACCTCAATGAAAATAAAGCATATTTTTAATAAACTGTATTTTAAAGTATTTTGTAAAAATCATTATTTTTCTGTTAAAAATAATATTTTGTCTATTTTAGATATTTATTTTTATTAAATTAATATCAATTTTGAAATGATCATGTTAAAATTTTCCTTGGGTGAGTTTTTGGTAATTTTCTAAAATACTTAAATTTTTAGGTTAATAGTAAAAATATAGTTTTTCACATAATCGGTGTATCTTATGTTACATCATTATTGATGTAATGATGAAATAATATTTTATAGAAATTTATTTTCGGCCATTATATATTTAATTTCACAAATGAGTCATTAAAATACAATAAAATTAATTTTCAAACCTAAAAATCACTTTCCAAAACCTAAATTCCAAACTAATTCCTTAAAATATCATTTTCTTTCTTCTTCACATTTCTTTATAATATGTTGATGAATTAGAATTATAAAGAGGATTTAAATTCTTAAACCAATTATATTATATTTATATATAATTTATTTTGTCAAAAATGCACTATTACATGTTTTTCATTTGATATATTATTTTATTAAATATTTTATTCTAAAAATACCCCTCTCCCTTCCCTTGGAAACACACTCCTCTCAAACATTAAAAAGTACAATATCTTCCCAAATACTCCTTGTAAATCCCCTTAAATTACATAGGGAAATTTTGGAGAAATCCAACTCAAATCACCAAGGGTGTTATAGCATCTTACAAGGGAAGCTACATTGACGAGAGAGTAAGTCTCTATTAACTTTTCCCTTTTTTCTTATTTTCTTTCTTATTTTTAACAATTACTTTAAAAACCATATACTATAAAACTAATTATTTAATAATTTAAAATTATATTATTTATGTTAACATGATGTAATATTCATATTTATGACAAAAATAAATGCAATACTTCTCTTTCCCTCTCTTTTAACAACGTCCCGTTAAAGGTTGATTAACCACCTGTGGAGACATTTTAAGACAATTATTATAACCACCTTCATGGATGGATATTATTAATTATATATAATATAAAAATAATTAATTACATTTATTATAATATACTTTAGTTAATAATACTTTTCTATAAATGACTCTCAATGAAATTTGAGAAATCAAATTGAAACAAGAAACTTTTAGGAAAATCATGATATCAAAACACTTCAATTTCATCAATAGAAATTCATAAATATAATAAAATTATTATAATTGATAAGTAATTGTATAAATGGATATAATTAACATATTTATTAGTTTTTTAATAAATATATGTTTATTATTCCAGAGGCGCAAAAGTGACAAAATAAAGAAGGAATTAAGGTAAGGGGATTCATGAACCCAACTCTTTTTCATTGGGTTATCCATATTTCATGACATATTTGGAATTAATAGTCCTCCAATGTTCCTTAAATATAATTTCATTATTCATCCATCTTCTTTTTTTGGATATACATGTTTTTTATTTTATTTTATGGAAAATACAAAGATTTTCCAAAATAACTCTTCTTTCCAAAACACATCTTTGACTCCTCTTGAGTTGTTTATTCTTAACTAAAGAATGATGATTCTTACATAAAATATGTGTTTCCATTTTTCATTTTGGAACCTGAAATTTATTTATGAAATCATAATTTTTGAAATCCTCATGCAACCCATTCCTTTCCATGGGTTATTTCATGAAATGATTGTTACACATTCTATGTGACATGCATGATTATGTAAATATTATGATGTGATGTCTAGACCAGAATTATATATCCCTCCAATGCATTAGGTAATGTGTTTTATCTCATGAGATAATGTTTATTATATATGAACATGATACTATATTTGTTAACAGTGATGATGTTATGATTATTCACATATATTATGTGTTAACATGATTCTAGCTTTATTCACAACTATATGTGACATTTGACCACTGTAACATGATTTTTCATTTTTATGCATTTCCGCATTCAATGCATTAATCACATCTTTACCTCGTCATATTGATAATGATCCTTGGATTATGATATGATGATTATGCTCACCCATGTTATATTGATTCAAGTTTTTTATTCATCCTCTTATAGGGATTTTATCTTACCCCTCTCACTGATGTATTTTCTTAGGTAATTGCATGTACTAAGGATAATGTGGGAGTTTAGAAGGATAAAGAAGAAGGACTTAAATAAATTTTTATGTTTTATTATGTAAAAGTTATTTATGATCCAAATTTTTCTAAGAAATAATCCTTTGGATCCTAGATTTGTAACTCTATTATGTTGTTTATCTTCAAAATGATGTAATAGTTATGTATGAAAAATTAGGGTCACTATAGTTTGAATCTAAGAATGTTTTAGTTAATTTGGGAATTATGATTAGAAAACAAGAGTAAAAACCATTAGTATAAGTCTATTTATAGGTAAAAAATCCTAGAAGACTATTTTTAGAAAAGTATAGACATAGTGATCCCATAAGATATTCCTTTAGTGTTAATTTCATAAAATAATAAATTACTCATAATTTATTGACTTATGTTTTGTTCTAACCTTTTCTATTCTAGAAAATGGTTGGAATCCAGAGAAACTAGGCCTAAAACCTTTGTTAGTGACAATGAAACAATTATCCAAATGAGATACCCAATTCCATGGGAGGTTGAGCTCAAAACATTGTGGAAATGATTATCTAGTTGTCTCAAGATATGAATAATAACATGAACTATATGGAATGTCCATATTCACCCGATAATGATCAATTATCCATTTATTCCTTAATGTAAAAATGACCATCAATGTTTAGTGGAACTTCCAATCCACTTGATGTGGAATAGTGGGTTAACTCAATAAAGAAGATATTTTCTATGATCCATTTCTATAATAATGAGATGGTGACTCTTGAAATTTATCATTTATATGCAGAAGCTATTTAATAGTAGGAATTGATAATGAATAAAAATAAAAAGGATTAAATGGAAGATATGGAGTGGGAAGAATTTAAGAAAATATTTTTTACAATTCATTTCCCTTGAACTCTTCAAAGAAAATATTGAAAGAGAATTCATATAGCTAAATAAAAAGGAAGGTGAAGTTGTCACGAATTATGATGAAAACTTCATAAGGTTTTAAATGTATTCCTTGTGTTTTTTATCAATAATGATAGAAAAAATAGATATGTTCTTTATTTTTTTTTAACGAAACCTTCGAAACGATCTAGAAATATAATAATTTTGGAGTTTTGAATATGTGGTTAAATGTTCTCTTAAAGTAGATATGGAGTTCAATGAATCGTCCCATTGTTATGGATATAATAAGAGAATAATGGGGTTTCAAGATTGTGGGTAAAATGACAAATGGGGAAATAGGATCCAACTACCCACATATCAAAAATGTGGGAAGAAGAACCATGTTAATTGCCTCAAAGGGATGGGAAAATTCTTCAAGTGTGGGAGAGAAGGACACAGAGATAATGAATATTGAACATACATGAAGAAGCTGACCAACATGATATAGGAAAGGAAGGAACATCTTAATGCACCACCCATGGTTCAATGCTTCAAATATAGGGACCAATGTTGTTATGCAAGAAAGTGCACTAAACCACATGTCCTTGAGGGAAACCAGTGTCAGCAATCACCAAAGTCAAAGGAGAAATGGAAATATTGTATCATCACTACTAATGAAGTGGAGTGTGAAAATGAATTCATACAAGGTATGATTCCTATTCACTAAATAATAGAATGGGTATTATTTTATTCAGGATCTAGGTATTAATTTATATCCTAAAGGTTTCTAAAACTATTAAATTGAAGCCCTGATACCTTTAAGTGGAGATATCCTTAAAAAACACAGTGGTTTAATCATTAGAACCCAAGTGTTGGACTCTTCTCCTATAATCATATTTGGGATGATTCTTCTTGAAAATATTATTATATTTCCCTTGTTGAAATTTGATGCTATATTAGACATGTATTGGATTTCATTATATATAGAATAAATAAAATATTGAAAAAAATCTATTTTTATATTCTTGAACCATCCCACGATCTTCTAAAAATTCAAGGAAGATCATGAATCTTTTTTGGAAAATCCATCAACAGTGTGGGTGTTGATACCCTATAGAGAAGCATAACTTTCCGAAATGGTTGAGTCAAAGTAAGGTATTAACCTGGAGGAAATGTCCATTGATAGGGATTACATTGATTAATTTCTCAAAGAGTTACTTGGAATCCAATGATCATGAGGTAGAGTTCTCAATAGATCTCATACCCAGAGCCACTCCTATCTCAAGATTCGCATATAGGATGTCCTTGATTGAAATGGAGGAGTTAAAGAAGTTTCTAGAGTAGCATTTGAAAAAATGGTTCATGCTCCCTAGTACATCACCTTGGGGTGCACCAATGCTCTTTGTCAAGAAGAAAGATAAATCAAAATAGGTGTATATCAATTACCAAGATATCAACAAGATCAGAATAAATAAAAATTTTCTTCAACCAAGGATTGATGACTTGTATAATCAACTACAAGGTGTGAAATAATTCTCAAAGGTGTATCTTTTTTATGGATATCATCAACTAATGTTAAAGAAAGAAGATATTCAAAAGACTGTTTTCCTTACAACGTATGGGCACTATGAGGTCATGTTAATTCCCTTCAGACTTACTAATTTTCCTATAATCATTATGGATTTGGTGAATATATTCTTTAGTGACCACCTCAACAAATTTTTGGTAGTGTTTGTCGACTATATTCTCATTTATGCCAAGATTAAGTAGGAACATGATGATAATCTAATGATTGTGTTGGTGATATTAAGGAAAGAGAAAAAGTATTCTTAGTACAAAAAGTATGACTTTTGGATGCAAGAAGTCACAATATTAGGGAACGTGATCACATGTGATGGAATTTATGTGGAACCTTCAAAGACAAAGGCAATTGAATAATAACCTAGACCCAATAGTGTCATAGAAATCAATAGTTTTATTGATTAGCTGGTTACTATTTACATTTTGTGATAAATTTATCATTATTTTTTAGCCAACACACTAATTTACCACTAAATGGGGTAAATTATTTATGGATGAAAGATATGAGGAAATCTTTAAGGAGATCAGGATGATTCTAATCATTGTTCATGTACTGTAATTTTCCAGTCAAGATAATTCTATCCCTGAGAGCAGGAGAGAGTGAATCAGTGATATATTTTTCTTTTATATTTCCTTAATTTTGTAATAACCATAGAATCCTATTAAAAATTTCTTTCCCTATTGAAAATAATTAAAACACACAGCTATAAGAACACATGAATTTATAAGTATCATTATTCCACAAGAATAGCTACATCCTTTATATGATTTTGAAATGATCTTATACCACACAATCTGTTAAAAAATAATCCTTTTGTGTGGAATACAATGAGTAGGATATTCCATTTCACTCATGTAGCTCTATATAAACAATTCAATAGTTAATGTGATTCTTCTATAACAAATGATGAAATAAAAAGTTTTTTAACAACACATGATATGGTAATTCTTTATCAACTTTCATAAATGTATTATTTTAAAAACAATTCTTTAATTTCTTACCTAGAAGTTGGTAACAAATTTTCTAAATTTTGTTACAAAACTCAGTCTGATTTCCCAATCCAATTCTCCCAGTGTGATTATCCCAGCTCTATTTCTCAATATGAAAAACATATTACTTTTTCATAATACGGTTGAGAGGATTCTGAACCACTTCTTCTTCAATCCAAAAATCCCAATATGATTTTCACAGTTTGATGATTCAGCCCAATAAGATGACCAGTTGAATACAAAAAATCAAAATTTTGAAACCTCTTCTTATTTTTAGAGATATGTCTTCTCTATTGTTCTCATTGAATAGTACATCTATCAAAAGTAAAAAGTACTTTCCCATTTATACTCACCCAAAAAATGGTTTGGGTGGGAATCATAAAAAAAATCCCACTCAATCAAATTTTCTGAATCTACACATTCCTTTTAATTTTGGGTTCATATTAACTTCATAATCTCTTCTCAACACTTATTTAACATTCTCAAATCTTCTCACAACTTCAAATCTGCTTTATAATTTCTATCAACATCACTCTAATTCTGATTTCCAATTTCAATTTGTTTTTATGACCTACTTCATTATGATGAATACAAATTAAAAACAATATATTATTATTCATCTCTTTTCTTGACCCACTTGATTTATAAACAAAGTAATTCAAACTATTTTAAATGGTCAACTAAATTATTGATACAGCTATTAATTTCTTCTTCATATTGGCCACCACATAATTTTCCTTTTATTTTCATTCATTATTTCCAAAAAATTATTCCTCCGATGATTATTATGGCATTGCGAGTATGGACTGGTTTCACCAGCTTCAACATAAACAAATTAGTTCTCTTATGAATATGATACCAATCAATTTTTATAAAAAACAAATTTGCCTCTAATTAATATGATGACATACTAAATATGATGGATCAGAATTAGTAACTAATTTATTTTTTGAATATGATTCTCAAAAACATCTTTCTTCAAGGATTTAAATCTTCTAGATTTTGGTCTGACTGAAAACTAGAACCTTTATTATGACTATCCGACCATGCCTTTAAAAAAAATATATCCAGAAATATCATTATGATGATCATTAGACCAAAACGATTAAAATACAAAATCTTTCTTCATTAATAAAATTTTAACAAGTATCATGAATTTATTTATGACTTTTATTACTTTGAAGATCAACTTTAGCATCATCTCACTTACCAAGTAAAGTGTTGAAACTTACATATCATTCATAAACATATTTATTTCCTACTCATCTTGAATATGATTGGCATGATTACAATCAGACTGAATATGATTGGAATAAAATTTTTCTCCCATTTCTTTCATTAAGCTTTCATTACAAGTTTTACAACTTACTTATGATTTAGGAGAACTCCAAGATTAGAAAAGCAACATCACATTTTCATCAATGTTAGGCAGACTCAAATTATTCCCCATTAAGATGAAACATTTCATTCCAAACTTTGGATGAGTTCGATGATCATCTTCATCTAGAAAACATATTCCCAATGTGATGGAATTTATTAACCCTTATGAGTCTGATTTTATTGAATATAATGGTCAGTCCAATTTTTATCAATTATAAAGTGAGGTGATTTATTTTATTCTTATTGATAACAAATGAAAATACCTGAATATGATATTAATCTTTATCATCTTAGTCCTAAAAATCTAACACTTTGGATTTTTTTTCAACCAAGGTTCATAAATCATTAAACTTTTTATCCCCAAGCTATGTATTACTTATCAATAATTATAAGACTGTGTGTGCTAAATCATTGTAGGAAACATGAATTATTGACCTAAAATTCAGGATGTCAAAAATTAGTGATTATTAAAAATTTCCTCATCTTTTCATCCTCAAATTTTAAACCTCTGTAGAATACAAAAAAGTGTTTCCAATAACCACTAAAACAAATAGTTAGAATAGTTCACACACTTACAATGATGAATTCAAAATTTACCGACAACTCTCTTTATTTACATGCTTCTATAATGATAGATTTATAAAAAAATTCCCCACTTTAAAGCACATTCCAAAGATAAGATAAGAGAGGGAACAAAAACACATACCTCAACCTTGACGAGAATGAAGTTAGATGACCTTGTTCAGGATCAATTTTGAGAATTCTTCCCTAGGTAAAGGTTTTGTGAAATTGTCAGTAGCTTGTTCCAATTTAGGAAAAAAATTCAAACTTCAACTCATTATTCTACACATGATATTTGATGAAATAATTGTTGATATCAATATGTTTTGAATGATAATGTTTTACCAGATTCTTGGAATGGTTGATTTAACTTTAATTATCACAACCCAAGATAATGTTTAACTTCAATTCAACATGTTAGTATTCTAACTAATTCTTCATCCACATAAGTTGGGTAGTAGATTGTGTAGTAGAAAAATATTCATATTCAATTGTAATGAGAGTTACTGAATTCTATTTCTTTATATTCAAAAAAACATAACTTTTACCCAGAAATAAAACTCCACCTGATGTGGATCTTCTATCATCAACATTTACTTCCCAATCAGCTTTTGTATACCCAAAAAAATCAATAATTTATAAGTTATCATACCTGATTTCTAAATTTTTTGGGCCTTTGATGTATTTGAGGATTATTTTTCTAGAAAGTAAATTTGATTATTTGTGATCACTATAAAATCTTTCACATATGGTAACATAATAAACAATATTGGGTTCTAAGGTAGTAAAATATAAAAAAATTCCAATAAACATTGGAAACTCTTTCTTATCAACTTTCTTGTCTTCCCCATCTTTACATAACTTGGTTCCCACTGATATTGAGGTGTAAACTAGTTTTGAATTTTCTATACCAAAATATTTAGGAATTTCTTTAGAATACTTCTATTGAGAAAGAAATTTTTTTTTCTTCTTTTATAAAATTTTTAAACCAATAAATCATTTCATTTCTCCCAACATGGAAATCTCAAACAACTGTTTCATTTATTTAGAAAACTATTCACAATATCTTTCATTATTCCTAGTAAAGATAATGTCATTAATATAAATAATTATGATGAAGGAAAACTCTTGAATTTCTTTGATGTAAATATTGTTATCAACCCTAACTTTCTAAAAACTCATATACCTTAAGAAAGTATCCATTTTGGAATACTATTCCCTCATAGATTTCTTTGGTGCGTACAAGGTTTTGTTAAATATGGACATATAACTTTCCTCATTCCCAACAAAAAATCCACAAGGTTGTTCAATGTAAACTACCTCATTAAGGTCATCATTTATAATTGCATACATTACAACCATTTGAAAATTTTTGTAACTCTATTGTGTAGAAATAACATGAAAAATTATGATTTTTTCTAACCTTTCCACTAGAGAAAATGTTTCATCAAAATCAACACCTTTAATTTTAGAGTAACCTTTACATACTAATCCTTCCTTGTTTGATATCACTTAACCTTATTCATTCATTTTGTTCTGGGAAACCCACTTTGTACAAATAACATTATTGTTATCTGGATTAGGTACGAGTTCCTATGAGTCATTCTTTTCTATCTGGTCTAACTCTTAATTCATGGACTGAACCCATTCTAGATACTCAAAATCTTATTTCACGGCATTCGCCCCAATTTTTGAATACAAAGAAGTACGTGTAATTGAATTTTTTGTTCTTATTGTTTGATCCTTTTTATGTTCATCACCAATAATGTTCAGAGTTTCCACTAGCTTCCAAATCATGGGATGAGATTTTAGATATTCTTCTTCATCACTTGAAATAGCTGAGTCTAATTCTTGTTTTTGAGTAGGATTACAATTGGATGTATCCTTATCCGAAATGTTGACAAAAATTTATTAATCGTACTCCACTTCCATTCTGTTTGATTATATATATCCTTAATATATTTTTCAGTAGCTTTCAAATTATTAGAATAAAAAATTCTTCCTATTTATTTGTTGAAACATCTATATCCTCTTCCTTCTAGAGCATAACTATGAAAATTTCCATCTTCCCCTTTCTGCTCAAACGTTCGCAGATTTCCCCATTTCTTCTTTATAATGAATGGACTACTTAAAACTCTTAACTATTTCAAAATTGTAGTTTTTCTATAAAACAATTTGTATTGAGTCATATAAAAACGCGGCCTATAGAAACATTAGTTTTGAATATAAACAACAGTACACATGGGTTGCCTCCAATACGAATAAGAAAGACCTTGTTCAAGTAACATAGTTCTCCGCATTTCCACCAAACTTCTATTCTTCCATTCATCAACCCAATTTTGTTGAGGTGTGTATATGGAACTATAATCATGCAAAAATTAATTCTTCTCAGGATAAATTTCAAATTCATAATTCTTATACTCATCACCATTATTAGTTTTCAACTTTTTCACTGAATACTCACTTTTATTCATATCTTTTCTCCTAAACCCTTTAAACATTCTCAAGGCATATGATTTTTGTTTCATATTCATAACACAGGTAATGTGATTAAATTCATCAAGGAATGCGATGAAGTAATTATCATCATTTTTTGATTGTTTTCTAATTGGTCCATAGATGACAGAATGAATAAGTTCCAAGGGTTGTTTTGATCAAATCTCAACTTTCTTATACACAGACATTGTAATTTTTCCCTTGTGGAAAGTAGTGCAACAAAAATATCTTATTCATTGAAAATAAAGAATATCTTAAACAACATATCGCTTTCATAACTTACTCTTTTTTATTTGATACATGTTTCCCATCCTTTTATGCTATAATTAATTTTCTTCTACCAAACCCACCTAACAAGAGTTTTGTACCTCACAAACTTGAAATATGTTTCCCTTTGTATGTTAGCATCTTGTAAGTGTCTTTTCATCCCTATCAATTTTCATAAAAATACATCTTTCCCAAAGGTAACTTTGGAACCTTCATCACATAATTGTGAAACACTCAACAAGTTATGTTTCAACTCATCAATATATAAATATTTCTTAGATTTAAACTTTTCTTTCCCAATGATAGTTGATCCAAGACCTTTGATTATTATTGTTTCATCCTTTTTGAATGTCATAGTTACCTTTTTGAAGTCTTTTAAATTATTCAAAAAATTTAAATCTTCTTTCATGTATGAGGAACACCCACTATCAAGAATCCAAGGTCATTCACCTTTAAATGATTTGAGGGTAGTTTTAACAATAAGGGATTTTTCTTTCATCACCTCCAGCTTATAAGAAATGATAAGAAAATTATATTTTGTCCGTAACAAAAAAATAAAACCCTTAGCAAGATTACCTGGTTGTTAACATCTTTCAAAAATTGCTTCTTGGGGTTGTAATATATTTTTAATTTTTACACCATCATTACCAGGTTTCTTTTTAACTTCGTTTTCATACTTATTATTTTGAGAATATTGACTCCCCTTAAACCTATGACTTTCATAACCTATAGAATAGTAGTAATGTTGTTGGTTGAACTAAAACATATTTTTTTTATTTGTAATTCCATCACAATACCAGTAGTAACTATAGAAATAATATTTTCCTCTATATCTTCCATACTGACTGGAGTTATGAATATGTTTCTTAGAAACCTTCTTATCTGGATTTTGCTGACCACCAACCTTTCTGTTATCAATTAGATTCTTCTTTTTTAGCTTATTTATCCTTTTATCCTTGTAATAACTAGAAATAATAGAAACATTTACATACTAATAATTTTTAGAAACATTTTTAGACTCAGGTTTTTCATAAACTTATGAATTCTCGACATTGTTAATCTTAGCCACATACATAATTTTCTAATCTTTCTTATTTCCATAAATAATTCTCTATTTCCTATCAACTTTTGACGGTTACTTTTTTTATCCTTATCAGGTTTTTCCTCAGGAAAACTTTCACCAACATCATATATAGAATTTTTGGAAAATATAATTTTATTTTCATCTTTACAAAGTTTTTACTAGACAAGTTCTAACTATTATTTTTACGCCTTTAACTTCAATTCTAGATTTTCATTACGATTCTTTTCTTCCTTAAGATATTTTTTCAAATCACTAATATCTAATTGCATCTTTTTCTCCACATCTAAAAAAAATTCATGAATTTTTTATAAGGCACATTCATCTTACAACTTCTTGTTTTGTTTTTCAATACTTCTAATATTTCTCAAATATATTTTAAATCTTATTTTAAATGAATTTTAAGTTGAGTTTCTTCTTAATCAGAACTGTTAATTCTGAATTCTTCATCATTAATTGTTACACTAAAAGTATTCTCACCAACATGCTCAATAGAATTTTTGGATTTATCTTTACTATATTCTTATTCTTTAGCTTTAGATAAGAAAATAAACCTTTTAGATTTTGATAATTTTTTACCTGTCCCTATAGAATAAAATTTTCCCCTCCACCCTATTTCTTCCATGACCTTCTTGCCCTTATTTCTTCTTCATCACCATATTTTTATTTCTTTCTTTGTGGAAGTTTTTTTTATGTGGCCAATGAATCCATATTCAAAGAATTTCAAGGGAAAATTCACTTTATATTTACCTATACCTCTTCCCACATTTTTATAAAAAAAGGATAAAATATCATCAAGAATTTTACATACATCATTTCCAGAATCAAATAACCACCTTCTTCTTCAATAATAATCTTCTTTTAATTTTCTTTCTTCACAGTCTTGAACAAAATTTCTCTATCAAATTTTATTTTTATTTTCATATCTTTATAACTTATTATTTTATATGTGATGATAGTTCTATAAAAATCATCTATATATAATTTTTTATGATATCTTTCTTCTAATTAATAAACTTTAGCATCAAACTTCTGGGGAATAATTCTTAATATCTTTTCAATAACTATAGAATCCTCAAAATCATAACTAAGACATCTGATAGTGTTGATGATGTTATTTAACCGGGTGAATAAGGCCCCAATAGATTCATACCCACCCATTTTCATGTCCTCATACTTCAGCCTCTAGATTTTTAATTTTTCTTCTTCACTTTTCTACTGCCTTCATATATGTTTTTCATCTCATCCCATATACCGTTAGCTATGGAAACACACAAAACCCTTAAAAATTCACTTTTAGAAAGTGGGGATAGTAAATAATTCTTGTCCCTTCCATCACTCTCAAGATTATTTTATCAATAGATTAAGATGATCTTTATCATCAATAGGATGAAATACATCTATTGCATCTTCAAGAAAATAATATCTAATAGACTTAAGATGGGGAAACATTATATCTTTCCAGATATGATAATTTATACCATCGAAAACATGGATTCCTTTATTTTTGACACAATTCAAATTATCCCTCAACTTATCTTCAAAACATCAACAAAGAATAAATAAAGGGAACCTGTCTCTAATACTAATTTCAATTAGCCAGTCAAGATAATTGTATCATTGATAGGGGGAGGGGTGAATTAGTGCTATATTTTTCGTTTATATTTTCTTACTTATTAAAAAACATTTTTCTCCTGTTAAATATTTCTTTTCCTATTGAAAATAATTAAAACCCACATCTATAAGAAAACAAGAATTTACAAGTTTTATTATTCAACAAGAATATATACATCCTTGGTATTGTTTGAAAATGTTCTAATATCACACAATCCACTATAATTCAATCATTGTGTGTGGAATACATTGAGTAGGATATGCCCTTTCACTTGTGTGTCACTATGTAAACAATTCAATAGTGCATATTATCCTTCTATAACAAATGATGTAATACAAATTTTTGTAACAAAATAAGTTATGATGCTTTTTTGTCATCATTCACAAATGTGTTCTTTTTTATAAAAAATATTTACATTCTTACCTAGAAGTTGGTAAGAACTTTTATGGACTTTGTTATCAAACTCAGTTTTATTCTCCTAGTCTAGTTGATAAATAAGAAAAATAGATGACTTTTTTAGAATATATTTGAGAAAACTCTAAAACATTTCTTCTTCAATCTAGAAATCCAAATACAATCTTTCCAGTCTGATGATTCAGCCCAATACGATGACCAGTTGAATACCATCTTGTGTCTCCTCATATGCTTCTATCTGAAATACTTCTTCAACAATATTCAATCAGGAAACCTCTTATTCTCTATAAATCTCTTCCTTGTCTCTTATTCACCATGAAATTTACATCTATCAAAAATTATAAAGTAATTTATCTTTTATACTCACCCCAAAAATGGTTTGGGTGGGATTCCTGGAAATATTTCCTCTCAATTACATTTTACAAATCTATATGTTGCTTGAATTTTAGGTGAATCTTTCCTTCACAAACTCTTCTCAAAACTTCTCGATCGATCATGAATTTTTAAATATATTTATCTATTCCTTATACTTTCTTTAAAAACATTAGTCTGATCTTAATTTCCCATTATGATTTTTCATTATGATCCGCCTCATTACGATGATGAGAAATGTAAAATAATATATTCTTCTTTGTCTCTTCTCTTTACCCACTTGAATTATAAACAATGTAATTAAACCTATTTTAAATGTTTGACTACATTATTGATAAATCACTAAATTTATTATTCATATTTTCCACCGCCTACTTTTCATTTGTTTTACATTCATCAGTTTCAAAAAATTATTCCTCTAATGATTATGATGGCATACGGAGTCTGATGGACCAGTATCAGCAGCTTCAACTTCAACAACTTATTTCTCTTCTAAATATGATACCAGTCAATTTTTATCACCAAAAAATTCAACATTTGATGAATATGACGACATAATAAATCCAATGGATCAACATTAAAAGAATATTTATTTTTTGAATATGATGCTTGCTAACTTATTTCTTTGAGGATTTAAATATTTTTTGCATTTAGTTTAACTAAAAACTAGCACCGTCATTACGATCATCCTCCTTGGTCATTAAACAATTATTCATCCAGAAATATCATTATGATGATCTTGAGACTGGAATGATTCAAATTCATCAAATTTATTCTTTCATAAACTTTCAGTAAGTACCCTTAATTCCTTCATGACTTTGATTATGTTGAATGTCAGCTTCACCATCATATAACCTACTATGTAAAGTGTTTCCACATACCTATATTTTATCAACATCTTTCTTTCCTTCTCAACCTGAATAAAATTGGTATGATTATGATCAAAGTGCATATGATTGGTAGGATATTTTTATTCTCTTTATTTCATCAATCTTTCATCAATAGTTTTATAACTTACTAATGATTTATGAGAACTCCAAGATCAGAAAAGCATCATTACATTTTCATTAAAGTCAGGAAGACTCTGATTTTACCCATTATAATTAAACCTTTCATGGCAGACTTAGGGTGAGTATAATGATCCTCTTCAACCCGAAAACATATTCCCAATACAATGGACTTTCTTAACCATTGTGAGTCTTATTTTCTTGAATATGATGGTCAGTCTGATTTTCACCAAATAAAAAGTGAGGTAATTTATTTTCTTCTTAAAAATCCATTAAAACAAAAAATAATACCTAAATATGATAGTCATCCTTATCATCTTAGTCTTAACATATACTCACACTACCAATAAGTGGACAAGGTTTTTTGATATATAGTGATGATTCAAAGAAAGTCTCAGGTTGTGTACTCATGTAGAATGATAAAGTGATATCCTATTATTCATGAAAGTCTTGGGTTTTATACCGATCATAAGAGTCTGAAGTATATATTCACATAGAGGTATATCAATAGGCATCAATGATAATGGTTTTATCTAATCATGGACTATGATTTCATTATTCACTACAATCTGAGAAAGGCGAATAAGGTAGATGATGCTCTTAATAGAAAAAAACATGCTACTATATACATGATTGAAAATGAGAGAGACCTTATCTTCTTGAATATGAAAAGGTTATATCTTGAAATTAGAACCATATGGAATACATCCTACCTCTCCCAAATGATTTCCCAACCATTTATTCAAGAGATAATCAAGGAGACATAAAGGGATGATATGAATCTAAAAAAAGTTGAAATCAATAAAGGAAGGGGAGTTACATGAGTCCCAAATTGATGATGATGGTGTAATTTAGTTTTTAATGAGGCTTTATGTTCCTTAATCACCATAGATAAAGATCATGCTATTGTATAATGTACATAACCTATCTTTCTACACCACCCCAGAAGTACCAATACGTACCATCATCTTTGAGGACACTTTTTATGGGACAACATGAAGAAGGAGATTACGGAGTATATATCAAGGTGTTTTGTATGCCATAATATTAAATTAGTGTGAAAAAATTCCAATGGGATGATGAAACCATTTCTTAAAACCATGTGAAAATGGGGGAATATCACCATGGACTTTATCGCTAATCTCTCCAAAAACATCCACAGAAAAAAAAATACGATATGGTTTGTGGTGGATCGAATCACCAAGACTGACCACTTTATTACTATTTGGGAAGATTTCTCACTTGAAAAAATTTCCAAGATATATGTGAAGGAAATAGTGAGGTTTCATGGGTTTCCACATTCGATCATATTTGATTGTGATCCAAGGTTCACCTCTAAATTCTATAGAAGCATTCAAAAATAATTTTGTACTAAATTAAATTTTAGCATGACCTATCACCCCCAAACTGATATAAAATCTAAAAGGACTATTCAAACACATGAGGACATGCTAAGATCACACTTGATGGAATTTAAAGGAGGATGTGATTAACATATCCCATTGGTTAAGTTGTCATGTAAAAACAACTTCCACTCGGGTATTTAAATGGATCTATATGAATCTTTGAATGTAAAGCAATGTAGAACTCTAAATTATTTCGGATGATGTTGTTTAATGAATGATACATAGACCTAATCTTATGAAATTGATTAAAAAGAAGTTTCTATCTAAACAAAAACATAGAAAATCTACCGAGAGTCGGTAAAAGAGCTATACTGACTACTATCGAAGGGACTTTAATTTTGATGTTAGAGAAAAAAAATTCCTTTCAATTTAACCATGGAAGAGTCATACGCATTGTAAAGAAAGGGAAGTTTTAGCCCAAAGAATATAGACCCCTTTGAGATCCTTGATCGCATAGGATTAGAGACATATCCACTTTCATTTCCACAAAGTATGGCTCAAGTTCATGATTTTTCCAAAACCGATTTTTTGGAAATAATTAGGCCATTATCTTTCCATTATTGAGTTTGTTTGGGTTTTTATGACTTTTTGTTAGGTAAAAATGTGGGTAAACCAAACTTGTTTTCAAAATACCTAGTGAGTCCTTTTCCTCCCTTATAAAAAGTCACGACCTCTCCTCATTCCTCACACCTCTGAAACCAATTAGTTTAAACCAATATCTACCCATATAGATTCCCAAAATCCTTCCCATAGACCTTGAATCCACCCTTTGGTTAAAAATCCTTACAATGAATCCTTTTGGTACAAACCAAAAGTAGTTACTCGATAGAGAGGTAACATCTTCTCCCAAGTTTTTTAGTTTTTTTCCATTATCCAACCCCTCATATCTTATTAGTTGATTATTGTATAAGAAATCATATCCTCAATATAATAGTTTGTTTTATTCTAAGGGTCAGACCTGCACATAATCATACTTACATTTAATGGGTAATGGACATATTGTGTCTACATATAGTGAAATACTGCCTCACAAAATGACGATTGTTCATTTTAAATTACCAACATTCACAGTTGGACGTTATGATGGAAACTATACTTTTATTTGATATAAATGATATTTATTAATTATTTATTCTAATTTAATCCTTTTATAATACACTCCTTTACTACTTTCCATTTTTCATTAATACGATAACATCGTTTGAGGAAGTGTGGACTACCTCCCCCTCAAAGCGATGTGATTCATTCACACGATCCATGGAATGTATAAAGAATGATTATAATTAAAAATATGTGAAATAAAAAGACTCTATACGATATAAATAAAATAATTACCTTTTTTGAAATATACTATATATATATATATATATCATTTTCTTTATTACCCATTCACACACTTAAAAAGTGATAACGTCATTCATTGATGTGTGGACTACTGCCTCTTACACACGATTTGATTCGTTTTACACCACAATAATTGTATATATAAGAATATATGATTAAATAATATATTATTTATGTTATATTGGTCATTCTGGAAATATTTGTTGTTACTTACCTTCTTTCTATAATGATCATTGAAAAATAAGAACGTCACTCATGCGTACGTACGACCTACCATCACCATGATTGTAATGTTGGTTCATTTTTCATAACCATATTTAATAATTTATTTTAAAGGTATAATTAATGAAGTAATATGACAATTATTTCATGATTATTATTTTTTAGATGTCATATAATGACCCCTTTGACAATAGTTGACCTACCAATGTTGTTTTTGACACATAATCTGAATTCGGTGTAAACAGACGATGTAAACAGAATTGTTTAAGTAGTTGTATACAAAATAGTATAAAGTGAAATAAATGTATTTTTAAACATGAAAAAATTTCACAAGAAATTAGAAAATTAACATCTGTTTATTATACACGAAGTCAAAGGACGTTCACCCAAAATGAAACTCAAGGTAAGGTATTTACATCACACTTTTTACATCTATGAGATAATGTAATGTTCAACATTTTATTATTTTGTGTGGTGTATCTACTAACCCTTATGATATATTATATAATTAAATATTTTATTTTTATGGTATTTAAAATATTCATTCAATATTATTCCTTCATCAGTCTTATGAATTAAATTGTTTTAGAGTGGTATGGGACACTTTGGGATGTTTAATGATTATTTTCCTTATGAAAAGTAATAATGATATTTCAATGGAATTTCCATTCTAGGATATTATATATCCATTTTTAAATAAACCCTTTCATTATTATCTGGTTATTCATGACCATTTTCAAGTATTAGTACTATTTATTCCACTCTTTGGTACTCAAAATGTTTTTGAAAATGTTTTTAAGAAAACTAAACTTTATTTCTCTCTTTAGTCAGAGAACTTGTTTTCTTCTAAAACCCATGTTTTAATACATAAAAAATAAAAAATGTTTTTAAAATGATTTGGTATGGAAATGTTTACCATTTTTTTCTTTTAGCATTGTTTTCAAATGAATCTTCTAATCACTTTATGAACAATTCATTTTTTTAACCTTTAACAATGAAAAAATAATATTCTTTTACCTCATATGACACATACAGATTTACCCACTATCATTTATTTGAAGCTTCCCTTTCATGTATAAAAGGATAATTTTTAATGAAAATGTTTTTAAAAGTGATTTTCAAAGAAAAAAAAATTCCGAACGGTTTTTCATAATAAAAGGATATTTTCCTCAAGGATTTTTTTAAAATATCAATTTATAGTATTTCTATTCATCATCAAAAATAACCATTTATTTTTACTCCACTTGAGATTTCTTTATAGATACCATCATTACTATTCATCTGGGTGGCTTATTATTGATTTTTCCAAGGATTGTATTCACATTCACTTCTTTGAATCATTTTTTATTCACGTTGAAATATTCAATCTTCTATGATCATTGAACATTGAATTCCCCACTAAATATCCATTTCATTCATCATGTTTGTTACTATTACCTAAACCCTATACCATTTTATATACAGTGTCTACTTTGATAGTTATTTTATTATTTGGGAAAATATTGATAATTTCATATCCTTTATTCAATACATATATTTGACAAGGCATAATATTTATTTTGAATATTCGATATGAGGAATGATTTGGACAGGGAATGACAGGTGGAGCCCGAAATTTGTATAGGTCCTCAATGAATCAATAGGTTCTCATGAGAAAAAATTAGTTTCACAAATTAGAATTGTTTAAACCCTCTTGTGAAAGGTATTGATAGTGTAGGTTTTCATGTGCCTCAAACATGATGTCTATTAAGAAATCATTTCCCTTGATTAGTTATAGGTATTGTTCATCCATGATATTTTACATTGACATATCTATTGATACATTTCATTATCAGTTATTTAGATAGAATTTGTTTCAGTTTCTTACCTTTCCATATTTATTTTTCCTTATCTAGTTATTTTAATGGAATTTGTTTTCAGTTATTACCTTTACATAATATTTATGAAATTACTTCTCAATTTATTGATTATATAGTGAAATTCCTTCTCAGTTTATTGATTATATGGAATGTGAGTTCAGTTATTCACCATGTCATAATAGTTATTCTAATTGATTCATTATTACTTCTGCTATATTTTTCCCTTACTGAGAATTTGAGCTCACCCTTTTTATGTTTATTTCCCTTGGAATCCAAGAAGAATACTTTTAATGACAAATATGGATTTACTAGAGGGATTAGATTTATCGTTGAAGCTGTTTATTTAGAAAGAATAAAAAATTCTATTTTAATTAGTGTATTCTTTTCTCATGTATGTATCTCGTTTACCAAGAATACTAAACTCTTGATCCATTGGGATTTAAATCCCTGTAATATTTCCAATGTAATAGTTTTAGACACCGAATCTGGGCCTTCTGGGGTCAGGTTACTACTATTGGTATCAGAGTAAGTTTAGTATCATCCTTGGAAACTAGATTTAGGAAAACATAGGTTAGAGAACATAGACCTAATGTAGAATTTGAGGACAAGTATAGAATAAAATCCTAGAATTTTGTTAAGGTAGAGATTATGGGGTTCTTTATAACAAGGCATCCATGTGTGGATAATACAATTTTATGTTGTTTTGATGCATATGTAGGTAGGATTAATAACTATGACAATGTATTTTGAGCCTAACATGGGGTAACCTGGTATAAAACAACGGGCCTTACTACACAACTTCTTTGACACTCCTCGGGGATATGTCTGGGATAATTTAAATTTTCTTTAAAAACCACCATGAAGGATTTTGAAAATGAATAACCTTGGTTAAAACTAGGGTGTTTAGATTGAAAATAGGGTGTCATGATTGAAAAATCCTATAAATGATATTATGGATAGACTCTAGACTAAGGAAATATCTATGTGGAAATAAGTGGATGAAGTATTTATGTATTAGGGTTGTATTGCAAAATTTATTTAAAACCTTATTTTGTGATTAACCTAATTTGAAGGATTTCCATCATATTTATTTTGGGAATTATATTAATTTTGTTTTACGAAAGGATGACCTATAAAATGGGTGATAACTAATCAAATCTGGCAAGGTTGTGGGTCTTAAACCCATGACCAAAGGATGATAATGGTTTCTTTCCAACCACTAACCTATGAAATTTCCTGGTAAAATTTTCATTGTTTTTAGTTACACAATTTGATGAATAAATGTTAATGATAAACCTTTAGTTTCACTTTTTAGGATTAGATATTAATCTATTAACCATATTGGTTTTTTAAGATAGTTAAAGAAAATAGTTAGAATTTTCACTCTTTTATAAGCATCATGATCCTTTAAATGTTTCTTTTAGTGCTTCAGGCATAAAAAATCATTATTGGTAATTAATTTCTAGGAGTAAAGGAATGAATTAGAATTAGATCAAAGCACAACCAAAATTTAGGATTTTCCATATGAAATTGAAACCTATCAGGTAAAAATATTTCATTATATTTTTAAGGAGTAAAATAATTACCCAACATTAGAAAAATGTCTTAAAAATAAAAAATTTTCCGAATATCTTAATTTCTGTTGAATTTGTGGTCTTTTAAATCATCACAGAATTATGGATTTGAGGCCCTCAACATTCCATTGATCATTCAATTATTTGTGATTGATGACCCCATTAACTCTTTATAAATGTTTACATTTTCATGCAAGTACGTATCTCTACTTTACACTGATGTTCTCCTACATAGAGACCTAGTTACATGGTAGTCCATGTGACCTATGTACTTTCTATTATCTCTTTTATAGAGGATGAGTTATAAACCCAAATCATTATGTGGGATTTCAAACTTAGGAAGTATCAAACAATCTATCACCATGATCGAGTTTAAATTGTGAGGATGTAATTTAAATAAGGTGGGGAGAATGTGATGAATTGAAAATCTAAAGTAAGAACATTTTATTCGATAGTGTGTATGACATGCGACACCGAACACGTAAGGTAATATAATATCTAGATACTTTATAAAATATTTACTATTTAAAATAGATTCTATGTATTTCAATACATGCAACGCCGAGTTAGCTTGTGTTGCATGCAAGAGAGGCCTTCCATGACAGATTATGTTACATGGAAGAGTGACCTTCCCCGGTAGCTTGTGTTACATGCAAAAATGACCTTCCCTGATAGCTTCCATTATACACAAGACTGATTTCACCAAATAATAATGTATTATTAAAAAATTATTATTTAATATAATATGATAAAACCTAGCCGTTATGTTAGCAGTTATAAATAGTATTAACTAACTTATGAATATTTATGGTTTAAATAAATATTAAATGAATTCATTTGTTACTAACTAATAATAAATGAAAATAAGAACCAATTGGATATAAAAAATAAATATTATTATTTATATACATCCAAATGAGTTTTGTCTTAATAAACATAGTTAATTAAAATTAATTAATGGTATTAATGAAATATATATGTTATATATTAAATATAATACTTTTTATATTAATCCATTATGTTTTATATTCATAAGATAAGAATAAACCCTATTTTACATATAAAACTTATATTTTTATAAAGGCAATTTTAGCACCTTTTAATAGAGAACCATTTTAAACTAGAATTTTGACACTTTAATTGATTTGATATCTAAAAATAAACTTAATCTTGGAAATTTAAATATAATAATTATTTTAGGGTGATGTTTTGATATTTTTCTGAAACATATCATATTTAATGAATAGTTAAAAATACTGAATTTTAGTTCCAAACGTCTTTTTATCTAATTTATTTATAAGGTTAAATTATATTTTTAATTTATTTTAATGTTTAATTAGATAATATTTTTATAAATTAATACAATGTATTTCATTGGAATAAATTTTAATTTTAAATTGATTATAAAAAATAGCAATCTTTCATACCTTTTTACCATAAAAACATGCATTGTCGTCCCATCATTGGGATTAAATTTAAATTAATTTCTTCCACTTATTTGATTTTAATTTTGAAAATAGATTCCATATTTGGAATAAAAATAATTTATAATTTCTAATAAGACCATATTTGTCTTTTATAAAAATATTAGTGAATGTAATTAAAATTAATTACAATTATTAAGGTAAAATTAAGCTTAATAAAGGACTTAACCTTTAACATATGGGGCCAAATGACATAGAAACTTCTCCAAAACCCATTTTATAGAAATAATTAGGACATTAACCTTCCATTATTGTGTTTTGTTGGTTTTTTATGTCCTTTTTTTGTTAAAACATGGGTACACCAAACTTTATTTCAAAAGACCAAGTGAGTCATTTTCCTCCCTTATAAAAGGCCGTCACCTCTCCCCATTCTTAACACATCTCAAAACACTTATATATGACAAATATATTTCCATATAACATCCCAAAATCCCTCCACTATAATGTTAAGCCTCTATTTTAGTATAAATCCTTCCAAGGAATCCTTTTGGTAGAAACCAAAAGTAGTTACCCGATTAAGTGGTAGTGTCTTCTCTCAAGCCTTCTAGTTTTATTTCCTTTCTCCAACCCCTAATATATTCTTATTATATTATTATATAACAACACAATTAGCCTTAAAATACTAGTATTTTTTATGATAATGTTTATACCTGCACTTACACACACTTCCATCTAATGGGTAACGAACATATTTTTCTATGTGCGACAAACTACAGCCTCACGAAATGATGATTGTTTATTTTTCTTTACCAACATTCATGGTTGGAAATTATTATGGAAACTATTTTTATATATTATATATATGATATTTATTATTTCTTTATACTTCTTTAAATTTTTTGATAACACATACCTTAAATAATTTCCATTTATTTAATACTATAACTTTGTTTGAGGAATGTGGATTACTACCCCCTCAAAGCGATGTGATTTGTTCACAGGATCCATGGAATGTATAAATGATGATTATAATTAAAAATATGAGACATAAAAAACAGTATATGATATTAATGAAATAATTAACTTTCTGTATATATACTATATATATATATATCATTTTCTTTATTACCCTTTCACACACTTAAAAATTGATAACGTCGTTCGTGGACATGTGGACTACCGACTCCTCAACATGCTGTGATTTATTTTACATCACAATAATTATATATAAAATTATATATGATGTAATAATACGTTATTTATGATATAATTATTATTTTGGAAAGATATGGTGTTACTTACTTTCTCTCTATAAAAACCATTGAAAAATAAGAGCATTACTCATGCATACGTACAACCTACCATCTCTGTGATTGTAACGTTGGTTCGTTTTTCATAACCATATTTAATGATTTATTTTAAATTCATAATAAATGAAAAAATATGATAATTATTTCATGATTATTATTTTTGAGATTTTATATAATAACCCATTTAACTATAGTTGACCTACCAATGTTGTTTTTGACACATAATCCGAATTTGTTCTAAACACCAAACTTAAATAGAATTTTTCAAGTAGTTGTTTAAAACATAGTAAAACGTGAAATAAAATTAATTATAAACATGAAAAAATTTCCCAATAAATTAGAAAATTAAAATAATTTTATTATACAACAAGTGAAAGGATGTTCCCCCAAAATGAAACTCAAGGTAATGGATTCTCATCTCACTTTTTACATCTGTGAGATAAATGTCATATTCAAAAATTGATTATTTTGTGTGGTGTATATACTACCCATTTTGATATATAATATCATGAATTATTTTATCATCATTGTATTTGAAAATTCCATTCAATATTTTTCCTTCATGAGGCTTATGATTTAAAAGTTTTCAAAGTTTTATGGGACACCTTGGGATGTTTAAAGATAATTTTCCTCAAGAATAGTACTAATGATCTTGCAATGGAACTTCCATTAGAGGAAATTGTATAAAAAATTTCAACAAAACCTTTCATTATTATATAGTTATTCGTAACTATTTTAAAGTATCAGTACCATTTTGTCACTATTTGGTACTGAAAATGTTTTAGAATATTTTTTTAAGAAATCCCAACTTTATTTATCTCTTTAGTTAGAGAACCTTTTTTATAAATCATGTTTTAATAAAATGTTTTCAAAAATATTTTTAAAATGATTTGAAAAAAAAATTATCCTTTTTTCTTTTACCATTGTTTTCAAAGGAATATTCTTTTTATCTTTCAAACAATGTATTTTTCTAAACATTAACCATGCATATAGAATGTTCTTTTACCTCGCACGACAAGTACAGATTTTCCTATTGTTATTTCTTTGAAGCGTCCCTTTCATGACTAAAGGGTTCCTTTATAAAGAATTTTTTTTTCAAAGGTGATTTTAAAAGAATTTTTTTTCCAAAAGGTTTTCAAAATCATAGGATATTTTACCCAATTTTTTTTAAGTATCACTTTATAGTATTTATATTCATCAATATCAACAGAAAATACTACAAAACTAGGTTTATCCAATACTAGGGTTTTAACAGTGCTAGCTAAAAATGATGTTAAAGACCCCCTTTGTTAGTGCTAAAAAACATTATTAAAGAGTTATTTAATAATGATAAAAAACATTGTTAAAGGGGCACCTTTATCAGAACTTTTAAAAAAGAACTGATAAATGGTATCTTTTAACAACACTTGTAAAAAACACAATTAAACGGGGGTCCTTATCCGCGCTTTTTTAGAAGCACTGATAAAGACACCTCTCTATCAACATTATTTTTGTAGTACTGATAAAGGTATACTTAAAAAAATTCATTATGAATAATATATTAATATATAAATATATTTATATTGATATAAATAAAATAAATATCTTTTAAAATATATTTTAGATAAGGTATATAGAATTTTACACTTAATATATAAGATATTTTGTGAAAATGGAATACAAAATAAATAAAAAATCATTCTAATTAATAATTTTCTAATTGTTTCTAATTAACAGTCATTTAATAATATTTCTAAGAGAGAACATACAAAAAAATTAATAAAATATCTACAATAATTTGAAAACGTAACTCAAACTTCAAACAGTGATAACATTTGATCTGGGTGTCCATTAATGCTCAACCACATATCAAATCAATTTTTTTGAGGAGATCTACAATCTTAGTGACATTGGTAAACCTCTATCACATGTTTAAAAGCCAAAAAATATCATAAGATATCAAAAATAGATTTTTTAGTCAGGGTGCCCTGATTTTTTGACATTCGATGGATTTTCAACCTATTTTAAGGGGGTCTTATTTCCTTTTTTATTGGTGACTAATTTTATTCCAAGGTATTACATTTATATTGATATTATGGTTTTAAAAATTTATCATTTTTCATAATTTAATGTTATTTATAGTTAAATATATGCACGTTTCTTATGTCTACTTATAATAAATCACTCATATAAATACATATATCAACATATTTATGTAAAAATGTATATTCTAATATATGTAAATAAATACATATTATAAAGATGTATTTAAAATAATATCTAGCCATTTTTACATTATATATACATATACATATGTGTGTATTAATAAAGAGATATATAATTATATTCTATTCTATTATACTTAAATGAATATAATATATAATATATTTAAATAAACATAAGTATATATATATCACACACACACATATATATATATTTTATAAGTGTTTTTTAAAATAATTATATAAATATATGTATATATATATATAAACATAAATATCATTAAATTGACATCAAAACAACATAATGTAGTGGTAAAGGTGTTCCATCTTCGAAGGAGAGGTGTAGGGTTTGAATCCATGAAGATGAGTGTAAGGATAGAAATTCACAAAGTGATGATAAAAGGTGGCGGGGTGAAAAGCACAAATAAAGGGGGGTAGAGGGCTATTAAAGGGTTCGTGGAAGTGCTGATAAAGTGGGTCAGGCTCATAAGTGTCGAAAAAAAAATATAATTTTACCCCCTTTAACAGTGATGTCTTTATCATCACTAAAAAAATGTTATTAAAGGCCCGCTTTAACATCACTAAAAAGTGTTGTTAACAGAGCCTTTTAACAATGTTTTTTTACTATTGTTAAAGGGGGACATTAACAGTGCTTTTTTAGCGCTAATAAAGTTTTGAACTTCAAACCATGCTCATATTGTTAGTGTTTTATTATAATTGATAAAGGACTATTCTAGCACTTTTAAAGTCCTATTTTGTAGTAGTGAACCATTTATTTTTACTCAACTTAAGATTTTTTTGTATTGATATCATCTGTATTCTTCTTTTGAATGGTTTATTATTGATTTTTCTATGGATAGTATTCATATTAACTTCCTTGAATTATTTGTTATTTCCCTTGAAATATTCAATATCCTTTGATCATTGAACATTGAATTTACCCCTAATTATCCATTTCATTCATCATGGATGTTACTATTTCCTAAACAAGATGCCATTTTACATATGATGTCTACTTTGACAGTTATTGTATTATTTTTGAAAATATTTATAATTTCTTCTTCTTTATTCAATACAGATATTCGATAAGGAATATTATTTATTTTGATTATTCAATTTGAGGAATAATTTGGAAAATAAATGATGGGTGGAGACTAAACATTATATAGATCATAAATTCATTGATAGGTTCTTATGATACAAATTATTTGTGCAAATCAGAATATTTTAAACCGTCATGTGAAAGGTCTTGACGGTATAGGTTTTCAACTGCCTTAGACATGACGTCCATTAAGAAATCATTTACCTAATTTAGTTTCATTTATTATACATCGATGATATTTTGTGTGAACATATCTAAGTATGCATTTCATTTTTAATTATTTAGATATTATGTGTTTTAGTTTCTTACCATACCATATTTCTTTTTTCTTATCTAGTTATTTTAATTTCACGTGTTTTCATTTATTACCTTTTCATGTTGTTTATGCACCTCTTTCTCAGTTTATTGACTATATGGCATGGGAATTCAGTTATTCACCATTTCATAATTATTATTATCTTTGATTCGTTATTTCATCCACTATATTTTCACCTTATTAATCATTTTATCTCACCTTTATTATATTTATTTACCTAGGAATCCAAGAAACATACTATCAAAGATATATAGGGATTTACTAACTTGATTAGAGTTATCCTCAAATGTATTTATTTAGAAAGAAGAAGAAAAATATATAGTAATTAGTTTATTAATTTCTCATATATATATATCTATTTTATCGAGACTACTAGACTCTCAGTCATTTGGGATTTAATGCCCTATAGTCTTGTCAATGAAATAGTAGTAGACACCAACTTGGGGCCTTCTAGGGTTGGGTCTCTAAGTATCTCCTCTTAGAGACGCTAGGGTTAGTCTTTTGAGAAGCCCAGAACCTCTAATATGTGTATATGGAAGTTAAAAAGATAAATTGGTTGGGTTTGGTCGATCTAGAAGGTTCAAATTAGTTTAAGCTAGTGATGGAGAAAGTTACCTTTTATAATTTACGTGGGGAATTTAAGGAAACTCCCAAAATATTAAATTAGTATATATTATTTTTTAATTAAAAATTTCTTAAAATTGAGTTATTTAAAACCTAATATGAGTATGCATCAAAATCCTCTCAAAAAATAATTTTTAGATAGGTTTAGGTCACAATGTTAACCTTATCATTTGTTTTTAACCCTTTATTAAACCCTTTAACTCTTACCATGGCAAATTATTTTTACTCTTTAGGGATAATATAGTTACTATAAAATGATAAACAAACACCAAATGGATCATTGATGGCACATTTAACCTTATTGTAGTTATTTGGACGAATTTATGTTTTTATGAATTTTATATCATTTAATAAAATATTATTTATTTTAAAGTATCATTTTTTTCATTTTTGATACTATTCAATATTTGTCTTTTAAAAAAACTATCCTAACATCATGATAACTTCGAACCAAAACTTATAATATATCATTAACATTTATAAATTATCTATAAAATTCATAGATGTAATTAATTATGTCAAATTTTATTATTTTAATGTTTTTAATATGATTTATATTCCATTAATTAAAAAATTACTACGTCATTATTATGAAAGAATTTAAGTAAATTATTTCTTCTCTAATAATTTTAAATAAATTATCATGATGAAGATAAATTTATTATCATTAAAATTAATATGTATAGTCTAATTTATCTTTTCTATAACCATGTATTAAAAATGTAATACTTATTAAAAACATAATTATGACATTTTTAACATATCATTAAATAAAATATAATAAATGTCTTATTCTCATCCAAGTAGCTTAAAAAGAGTATAATTTCGTCTTAATGATGATTTTGGTAGAAAAACACTCATTAAATGAAATTAGGACAAGTGTTGGGGTAATTTAATAATATCATTTATATCTATAATTACCTAATTTTCCCTTAACTGTGGTAAGTAAAATATTACTAAATTTTACTATTCATGTGACGAGAAATAAAAGAACCCTATTTACATAATTTGGACCCACTAATTATAAATATATAATCCATTTTTCATAATACAAAACATATAATTTTTAGTAATTAATTTACAATTAATCTTGTTGACGGCGTGAGAAAATGAGTTATTAAAGTTTAAACCTACGAATGATTGAAAGATTTTTATATCTAAATTCATTGTAAAATTGATTAAAATAACATAAATTGTATTAAATGATAAAAATAATCAATTTATACTTTAAAAATATTCAATAATATAATTTTACACTATAAATTATTTTGATGAAAAAAGTTTTTTTCAATTAAAATTTAGTATTTTTCACTATTAATCAAAACATGAAATTTATCACAAAAATACCAAAAATTTAACTAATGTAAAATATTATATTTATCATCAAAAGATTAAGTTTATTTTTTCCAATATAATCCATAAAATAGTCAAAAATTGGATTTAAAATAGGTTCTCCATTAAAAGACGATAAAACGGTTTTTATAAAAAAATTGATTTTATGTGTAATATTGGGTTTGTTATTATCTTATACCTCTCAAATATATTATTTGAATATCAAAAATATTTAATTTAATATATAAAATATATATTTCATTAATATCATTCTATAGTAGTAATTAATTTTATTTATTAGAATAAAATGACTTTGTGAGCATAAAAATAGTTCTTTAAAAAATTCTCATATATATATTTAGTTGGTTACTATATTCATTTTTAATTAATTTAGAACCAATTAATTCAGCCATATACTTTCATAAGTTAGTTAATACTATTCATAACCACTAACTTAATTGCTAGGTTATATCTAATTATATTAAATAATAATATTTTAATAATATATTGTTCTTTGGTAAAACTCGTTCTTTCATGTAATGCAAGCCAACTCATTGTTGTGTGTAGCATAAACATATTTTGGTATTGAATACAACATAATATATTAAATAAAATAAAATTATTTAAGAAGTTACATAATGTAAAATCTTTGGGTGTTATAGGTGATGTGGGGACATCAGGTGTTTATGTTAATTCATTTCATCTACAAGGTGGAGATTTTTGAACTTTATTCACTCAATATTATAAATTAAATGATTTTAATTCCATGCATTATGTGAAGTCCCAACCCCAGAAAAACCAATAGTATGGGCCGTCTGAACATGATGTGTCATTTTAAAAGAAAAACATGCACTGATAAACACACATCACGTCCCATGCAGAGGATCGAGTTCGGTTCAGGCTCTGGGAAACCGGTAACTTCAAAAATGGTTCATCTCATAAAAGTTGTTACCTGAAAATTTAATATTCAAAATGTAAGGTGAGAATAAGAATTCCCAGTAGTGGGTTTAAAATAAACCAATGAAACTTTTGAAAGCTTTTATTAAAAACTTATCCAAAGAAAATTCTCTTATAGAAAACTGTAACACATGTAACATAACATAAAAGTGCTCAACTATGATTTTCAAGGAATACATGAATCAATTATGAAATTTTCAAAAAGGGGTAGTAAAAGATATCCTCAACAAGTATGACGTATGAATGTTTAAGAACAAATTAAACTATTAAGATTAATACTTAATCAGAGTTGTGCGTGAAGGAAAAAAACATCAAATTCATATGTTGGTTACTATTTTACACAAATCATGCCCCAAACATTTACTTGTGATATCAATAAGAGCATGATAAAAACATAAGGGAAAGAGTTGTGAAATAATAGGCATATCATGTTGAAAAGAAGTTGTTACATGACTTTAATATGTGGATTCAACATTTCATTAAGAAATTCAGGAACATATCACTGAGGTTCATCCCCAAGGTGTCAATAAAGAAACATTTCTTAGGTTATTCACCAGGGGGTCGTGAAGCCTGTCATCTCTAGAGATTAATTATTTATCCCATGCATTGGAGCGCTATCAGGGCACACCCTAAATATGTCTTTACTTTCATGTGAGCCACACAAATCAATACTTTACTTAAACGGGGTAGTATATTAAAGATGTCACATACCAACTTGAATAGTTCATTCATAGTTTGTCATAGTAGTTAAATTTACATATCTTATAAGTGAGAAATGCATCTATATGATTAAAAATCAAGCTAACAATCATATGACCGTTATTAAAAGGAAAGAAGAAAGGCAAGTTATGGAACATTCATTGACATCTAAGGTACTAAAAGAATAGAAAACTAGAATTTATCACATGCAAGTTTGTTCTTGAAATTCTAAAATTTTGTCATCCAATTGATTACAAGGTGAACCAAAAATCTCAAGTAGGGTTTTGAGCATTCACATTCTAAAACATTCAATATTGTTAAGCCTTTGCATAATACTAAATAATGTCCATGATAGAAATCATTAATCTTCACCATAAGAAGAATCATTTAAAATATACGGAAAACAAATAAGTTACTCTTAAATGTGGATATATGTTTTGTTTAACACCCTAACTATTATGTTTTTAAAACTCCACCTAAAATCGAGACTTAATGTGTAAGGACCATAACAACTGAAATCAAGGTTCACACAACATATAAAATATATTTATGTACCCAAACTGAAACTAAAATATTAGCACACCTATGTGTGTTAATCCCCTATGAATATTAGTTCAACAACATTTTCAATAGGGAAGGTCATGCCCTTAGTCATAAAAATTTGTTTATGAAAACCTAAAAAAATAATTTCATAAAAACCCAATCATATATATATAATTTTCAAAATTTATTTATTATTTAAATATGAAATTATGTGTATGTGAATATGTGTTGTGCATGAACAATTATACACAAACTTCATACATATAACCGAAGTAGAAAGGTCATTCCCATTCTTGTATATAACTGACGTATATACATATAACCAAAAGTATATACGTATTTTCAAAACAACAAAATGAGGCCAGGTATAATCCTTACATTCTTTAATCTATTTGAATGCAAGAGAACCCGAAGGCCTTGGTTCAACATTTAAGAACGTTTGGACTGAACCGTATGGTTAAAAAAATATTTTTTTGAATATATAAGTGTATGTATTCTCAATGAAGAAAAACAAGGCAAAACTAAAAACCCTTACATTAAAAACTAGGGAAAGGAGGACTTTAGGGAGGGATGGTCAGGCTCGCTGGAGACTTGAACGGGAGAGAATAACCGAGAGGTCTCGGTTATTTATATACAAAATCTCACACACCACCTTCCATTCAAAAATGTACCCACTTTCATTGAATTCAATGGGGGTGTTGTTCTTGAAGAGAACGAGGAGACATGGGGGTCCCCGATGATCAGAGGTGAAGAAAATGAGGGGTGTGCCATAGGGTAGGGTTACTGGTGTAAAACATGCGTGGAGGAGGAAGAAGACGCGACTAGGGGAAATTCTGGGGGGAAATGGATGGTCTAGATCGATCCCAATGTCAATCCAAGGGATGAGATGCGTCTGCTATTTTAAAATAATTGAGCGACTTAGATTAGATCTAAGTTTCATCGGACGGTCTAAGTTCGACCCGATAATTTCAAAACCACGAACGGCCACGATTAGATTTTTCCGGATAGAACGGTTGAAAAAACTGTAGAGAGAGACACAGTCGCTGAGGGTCGAGTTCGGGATTGGAAACAACAGCCCAGATCGTGCGCGATGAGATCTAACAGCCCAGATCGTGTTTCGCCCAAAAAATTGCTTCCCAAATAAAAATAGAGAGCGGTTTTCACCTCCCTTATAACCCAAGGCCTCCCAACGAGTGCTCAGAAATCACACAACACCCATGAAGGGGTCTCTATACACATGCTCCCACCCGTAGGCCTTGTCCTACCCAGACCTCGCCGTGAACTCACGCCCGCACTGGTGCACCTATGCGCTCTTGGTCACTCCTGAGCACCCTTTGAGGAACCTATGCCTGAGTTTGGTTCGGCCTTGTCTTGGGGATGAGGGTCAAGCTCCGCCTCTTCGTGTGAGTGGCCTCCCTCAGCCCTAGCTAAAAAGGGCTGGCCCTAGTGGGCCAATTTTTTTTGAATAAACTACAGTAAAGAAGTTTTAAGAAGAGGAAACCATCCCTTTATTAAAACTATATAGAATTTTATATTATTAAACATTAATGAACACAAATTAAATTTGTTTTAGTTTTAAGTATTTCTAAAATTAACAACACTAAACCCATTTTTTTATCTCAAAAAGTTACGAAAAATAAATTTTAACAAACCTACTTTATAATTTATACAATAGTATTCACAAAAACTTAGTTCAATCAAAACATAAATTAATTTGAAATACATAAACATAGTTTATAACATTATTTATGAAATGAAAATCATTACATTTTATTTGAAAAATTCGCAATGTGTTTTAAATTTTTTAATTGTTTTCAAAATCACTTAAGGGTGAAATGAAGTTTTACACCATATCCTTTTAAAGTTCATAAATGATGGTTTAATTATAACCTTAATAATAACTCAATTATTTGGAAACTAATGATTATTTAAATAAGTTCACTTATCCTAACAGGGTTCAACGACTATTTTTTTATAATCGTTAGCTTCCAACCGTCACTAGAGAAACAGTCGAAAAAAGTGTCCTATAAAACCAAACCATACAGTGTCAAAAAACTCAAAAGGAAGAAGATGGTGCTTCCCATTCCGCTTATGCTCAGCATAGTTTTTATGATCACAGTGGTGGTGTTTTTTTAGTTGACTCAAAGGATTTCCTTTACATACTGGGCCTCGTTGTCATGATTGGGGGTGTTCCTGTAGTTTTGATAGGGTTTTTAATAGGTATAGTTGGTTAGCATGATTACTCTTTTGATCTTGGTGTATTGTAGACACTATGTTGTTCTTATTTAAATAAAGAGCCTTATGTTTATCATTTAAATTTTTTTCTGTTAAAAGGGATTTAACAAAAGTAAATGAATAATATCATCATTATATGATACCCAAAATTTGGGGTGTTACATTACTCCCCCATCAAGGAATTGTGTCCCTGCAATTCATTTCATTCAAACATGCTAAGAGGAAGCTCTCAGTTGTTCCTACTATATCCCCCCTCGTAAAGGATCCTCAGGTGCATTCAGTGGAACACCCAAATTGATGTTCAACTCCTCTAGTTCTCTGATCCAAATACACTTCGGGTATAAGGGGTTGAACTCATTCACCGAACACTCGGGCTTCCAGAGGGAGGCTCGAATGCTACAAGGTTTGGAAGTGTCCATATGGACCAACTTACGAAGAACATACCGAATTATGTCTCACTCGAGAACATCTAAGTTATAGACGTTGTCATACAGGCTAAGGCTGAGGAGTTTGTACATGTAGGTCACATAAATGTTTCCCTCTAAAGAACCCTCTTGAAATTTTACTCTGGCCGTGTAGTTCCAGCCTAGGGTGAAACACAGGAAGAGCCCTTCGTTGTATTTTCCTCTCCGCTAATGCTCAGCCAATTGTGTTGAGCCTATATGGTAGTAGATGGAAGAATTCCCTTTACAGGTATAGAGAATCCTCGGACCATTTTTCCCCTCAAACAATTCCTTTCACGTTCCTCACAGGTTTGAAAAGGGACGACACTCATCTTCAGAGGTTTTGATTGCAATAATATCAAGTATCTCAGTTGGAAGAGATAACATGTGGGTTTTTCCTACCATATTAAAGTTTAAGATGAGAGTTCAATCACATGAAATCCATCCAAAAGTATAAACAAAGTAAATACATAAGAAAGAATAGAAAAGAAAATATGTTCTTTATATAACTACTGGTGCACAACATAAAATGGGTCTAATGGTTTCCATAGTTCCCTAACACACGAATTCCCAATACAAACTCGAAACTCTCTATCTCCCTAAACTATATGCAACCTGAGAAATCAGGTTCGATACCATGGGAGCACTTATGGTATCTCCATAGTCTGACATGTGGGGTGTACAACTGTGAGACATCCATATGTACTTGTTGTCTGTACACAGAACGAGAGGCTTTGTATTCAAGGATGAAAAAGTCCATCATTTGACCAAAATTTCCATATGACAAGACGTGACACATGTATGCAGCGTGAAGATCTCCCTCTGCAGGAGCCTCTTGGAAAGCCGTGAGGGACAAGACGCCTTCTGCTGCAGTGAAGCATCTAAAAAGTCCCTTGTAGTACTTAGCCCATCGTGTGTAAGATGGAAACTGGGCTTGCATCAGAAAGATGTAATCTAGACCTACTCTTCGATGGAGTTGAAGTACTCGGGGAGAGTTGGACACATCATAGAGATGTTTTCACGACATATGGATATGGGAATAGTTTATAAAATCTTCATGGATGGATGTGGGAATTATGGTTTTTAAGTCCTCATTGGGAAGAGACAAAATATTAGTACCTTCGTTTTCCATATAAAAATTAAGGACAATCATTTTTAGTAATTCTGAAGTATGTTTTTCTTTGTTTCGGTTCAGGATTTCCAGAGTTATCAAACTGAATCCTCTGATACCAACGGTGAAGACCTGACCCCAGAAAAACCAGGAGTCGGTGCCTTCTGAACATGATGTGTCATTTTAAAAGAGAAACATGCACTAATAAACACACATCACCTCCCATACAGAGGATTGAGTTCAGTTTGGGCTCTGGGAAACCAGTAACTTCAGAAATGTTTCATCTGATAAAAGTTGTTACTTGAAATTTTAAAATTCAAACCATAGGATGAGCATAAGAATCCCTAGTAACCGGTTTAAAATAAACCAATGACACTTTTGAAAGAATTTTTTCAAAACTTATTCAAAGAACATTATCTTATAGAAAACGGTAACACATGTAACATAACATAAAAGTGCTCAAATAATATTTTTAAGGAATACATGAATCAATTAGGATATTTTCCAAAAGGTGTAGAAAAATATATCCTAAACAAGAATGACGTATGAATGTTTAAGCACAAATTAATCCATTAAGAGTAATACTTAATAAGAGTTGTGTGTGAAGGAAAAAAACTTCAATTTCATATTTTTGTTACTATTTTATACGAATCATGCCCCATAATTTTACTTGTGACATCAACGTGAACTTGATAGAAATATATGGGCAAGAGTAGTGACAGAATAGGCATATCATCTTGAAATGAACATGTAACATGACTTGAATATGTGGCTTCAACATTTCATTTAGACATTCATGAACATATCACTGAGGTCCATCCCCAAGGTGTCAGTAAATAAAAATTACCAAGGTTATTCACTAGGGTATCGTGAAGCTTGTAATCACTTGAGATTAATTCTTTACCCAATGCATTGGAGTGCTATCCGGGTGCACACTTAATATGTATTTACTTTCATGTGAGCCACATAAATCAATACTTTACTTAAACGGGGTTGTATATTCAAGATGTTCCATACCACCTTGAATAGTTCATTCATAGTTGGTCATAGTAGTTGAATTTACATATCTTATAAGTGAGACATGCTTCTAGATGATTAAAAACCAAGCTAAAAATCATATGACCGTTATTAAAAGGAAATAAGAAAGGCAGGTTATGGCACATACATTGACATCGAAGGTACTGAAAGAACAAAAAACTATAATTTATCACATGTAAGTTTTTTCTTGAAATTCTAAAATTTTATCATCCAATTAATTACAAGGTGAACCAAAAATCTCAGGTACGGTTTTGAGCTTTCACATGATAAAACATTCAATATTGTTAAGCCTTTGCATAATACTAAAAAAATTCATGATAGAAAGCATGACTCTTCACCATAAGCAACATCATTTAAATGATAGAAAAAACAAATAAGTTACTCTTAAATGTGGATATAAGTTTTGTTTAACAACCTATTTCTTATGTTTTTAAAACTCCACCTAAACTCAAGGGTTAATGTGTAAGGTCCTTAACAACTGAAATCAAGGTTCATGCAACATATAAAATATATGTATGTACCCAAACAAAAACTGAAAAATTGGCACAACCATTTGTGTTAATCCCCTATGAATATTAGTTTAACAATGTTTTGAATATGGAAGGTAATTCCCATAGTCATAAAGTTTATTTATGAAAACCTACAAAAAAATAATTTTATAAAAACCCGATCATATATAAGACATTTTAAAATTTTATTTATTATTTAAATTTAAAATTAAGTGTATGTGAATATGTGTAGTGCGTGAAAAATTATACACAAACTTCGTACATATAATCGAAAAAGAAAGGTCATGCCCATTCCTGCATATAACCGACGTATAGACATACAACCAAAAGTATATATGTATTTTCAAAACAATAAAAAATGAGGCCAGGTATAACCCTTACATTCATCAAGCTATTTGAATGCAAGAGAACCTGAAGGCCTAGGTTCGACATTTAAGAACGTTAGGACAGAACCGTAAGGTAAAAAAATATATTTTTTTCTGAATATATAAGTGTATATATTCTGAAAGAAGCAAAACAAGGAAAAAATAAAAACCCTTACTTTAAAAACCAGGGAAATGAGGACTTCAAGGAGGGTTGGTCAGGCTTGCTGGAGACTTGAACGGCAGAGAAGAACCGAGAGGACTCAGTTATTTATATACAAAATCTCACACACCACCTAGCACGCAAAAATGTACCAAATTGTGTTGCATTCAATGAGGGTGTCGTGCTTGAAGAAAATGGGGAGACATGGGGGTCCCCGATAGTCAGTGGTGAAGAAAATGCGGGGTGTGCCATACGGTAGGGTTACTGGTGTAACCCATGCATGGAGGAAGAAGAAGACGCGGCTAGGGGAAATGCTGGGGAAAATGGACGGTCCAGATCGATCCCAACAACGATCCAAGGGATGAGATGCATCTATTGTTTTAAAAGAATTGAGCTGCTTATATTAGATCTAAGTTTCATTGGATGGTCTAAGTTCGACGTAGAAATTTAAAAACCTCAAATGACCATGATTATATCACGCCGGATTGAACGGTTGACAAAAACCATGGAGAGAGACGCGATCGCTGAGGGTCGAGCGTGGGATCGGAAACAACAGTCTAGATCGCGCGTGATGGGATCCAATGGTCCAGATCACGTTTCGCCCAAAAAACTGCTTCCCACATCAAAACCGCGAGCGGTTTTAACCTCTCTTATAACCCTGGGCCTCCCAAATAGTGCTCAGAAATCACACAGCACCCACGAAGGGGGACCTATACACGGGCTCCTGCCCGTAGGCCTTGGCCTACCCAGACCTCGTCGTGGCCTCATGCCCACACTGGTGTGCCTATGTGCTCATGCTCACTCCCGTGCGCCCTTCTAGGAATCTCTACCCAAGCTCGGGCTGGCCTTGGCTTGGGGATGAGGGTCAGGCTTAGCCACTTCATGTGAGCTGCCTCCCTCGGCCCTAGACAAAAAGGGCTAGCCCTAGTGGGCCAATTTTTTTTTATAAAAATCTACCCTAAAAAAGTTTTAAGAAGAGGAAACAATCCATTTATTAAAACGAAAAAGAATTTTATATTCTTAGACATTAATGAATACAAATTAAACTTTTTTTAGTTAGAAGTATTTCTAAAATTTAAAATACTAAACCCCTTTTTTAACTCAAAAAGTTACAAAAAGGAAATTTAAATAAAACTACATTATAATTTATATACTAGTATCCTCGAAAACTTAGTTCAATCAAAACTTAATTTAATTTGAAAAACATAAATATAGTTTATAACATTATTTAAGAAATGAAAATTGTTACATTGTATTTGAAAAATTCACAAAGTGTTTTGAATTCTTTAATTCTTTTCAAAATCACATAAGGGTGAAATGAAGTTTTTCACCATATCCTTTTAGAGTTCATAAATTATGGTTTAATTATAACCTTAATCATAACTCAATTATTTCGAAACTAATTAATATTTATATAAGTTCACTTATCCTAACAAGGTCTATCGACTTTTTTTTATAACTGTAAGCTTCCAATGGTCACTAGAGAAATGGTTGAAAAAGTGTCCTATAAAACCAAACCATACGATGTCCTAAAACTCAAAAGGAAGAAGATGGTGCTTCCCATTCGGTTGATGCTCAGCATGGCATTTTTTATCACAGTGGTGATGTTTTTTGATTTAGTTGACTCGAAGGATCTCCTTTACTTACTAGGCCTCATAATGGTGATTGGGGGTCTTCCAATAGTTCCGATAGGATATTTAATAGGTATATTTGGTTAGCATGATTAATATTTCGATCTCTGTGTATTGTAGACACAATGGTGTTCTTATTTAAATAAATAGCCACAAATTTAGCCTTTATATTTTTGTTTGGTTAAAAGGTATTTAACAAAAGTAAATGCATAATATCATCATTATATGATACCCAAAATTCGGGGTGTTACATTTTTTTTACTTGTCATAATATTCATTTTCATTTAATTTTTGGTATTTTTATATGTTGTATTTATGTATTATTGATCTTGAGCTTCTTTTATTAGTTCATGTATGCCTTTTGTTCAGTTTATACATTGGGCATATGCCATTAGCCTTGGTCCACTTTCCCATTTGATATATGTCATCCTCATACCTGATGTTGATCCATTGATCCTTATGATCCTTTGGTTTTCTATTCCTCCCTTTTTTCATTCTTAGTGAAACAGATTGGCTTGATCTATGGGTGACCCTTGATAGATTATCCTCTGATGTCGTATGTCCTTATTATGTTGTTTAAGTGGTTATGTTGGGACACTTATCCAGATTTTTCATATCCTTGGTTATATGATCTAGTATTCCTCTACCCCTACAAGAATGGCTCCTCGATTTGGAATCTACTTCTCCACTTGTGGGAGATTATGATGGGAAAAAATATCCACGGTTTTTGGAGCTCTAGTTTTCCTCGAGGGAGAAGAGAAGATGAAGTAGCACCGGTGGGATTCCTTGACTTACCAAAGAAGAAATAGTGATCTTGATAAGTTTTGATCATCTTCATCTATTCATGGTGAGGAGCTCTGATTAGGTCCTTTCGTTCCATGGTGTTCCTTTTACCAAGATGGAAATGACGATTATATTGGAGTACCATCTCGATGACCCTAACAACAAGACCTAATTACATAGAGGATCTATGAAAACACGTATGAGAGATTTATCACTAGTAAGGGGACTTAGTATGGTATTCTACTTCTTTTTTATCGGGTTTTTATGAATTGTATTTGATTATTCTTTGGTTCTATATTGCGTATGTTGTTTGAGTTTTTCCAAGGTGCAAAATATATGATGAATCCCCAACTTGGTTCTACTGTGTGTCCTGACATTTCAAGAACCTGAACATTGGATATTTTCCTCATGTGCCTTTTTCTTATATGGTTATGTTTCACTATTTATCACATATCTTTTATAATCACATTTTTTCATAGTGGAATCTTGGTACCCGTGTACCATGCATATAGGCCAAATAGTTAAATAATGTCAAAAACCTATGGTCCTCTTTATGATTTGATTACTACTTTATGTCAATTGTTTCTATTGATCATCTTGCTTATGTGTGAGTCTTTTATCTCTAATAGGTCATGGTACTTATTAGTATTAATATCAAACTAGTTATATATATTCTCATTAGCATGTTATCTATTGTAAATGTTTACATGAATTAGTACTTTTTATTCTCTCGTTCTTTGTTTATGGTTTGTTAGAATCAACATGTTAAAATTCCGATTATGATAAATCATTACATGATTTGTATTATTCGTGTTTTCTTGATTCTTCCTACTATTTATATAATTATAAACATGTTAAATTTTTGTTATGTAGTTTTGAGAAAAAAAATTATACCCATACAACTCAATTGCTCCATTGAAAGTAGGCTACCTCATAGCACAACCCACAATTTTTTTTATAGAATCAGATAAAAAAATATTTAGTAAGGAAAATATTGGGATAAAATATTATTGTCCCTTTCATGATGTGATAATTGTGAGATAAAAGTAAATTAAAAATGAATAAAAAATGAAAAAATAGATGTAACATAGAAAACCCCACAAATAAAGAGGGGTAAAAAACCATAGAAAAATAGAATGATATCACTATGGTAAAAGAGGTTAAACACACACTCTTTCTATTATACGGAAAATATCCATGTAATTAACTCTCTTGAGTAATATAGAATTCACCTCACAAAATTCAACACTCAAAATGTTGAAGTAGGAAGCTCAATACTTGAGGTGATGATACTAAAACCGTCAAAGCGTTCTGCCTTTTATAGGCAAGTCCCTTACTTGATCTTCCTCCACTATTTAACTCCATGGGTTAGTTTTTCCACCAATCCCACTAACCACACAAGCCCCCTTTGAAAAATCAAGGGGGCGAAACTGTTCGTGATAAATAAAATGTCAATATATATATCACACTTGGATATCTGATTGGGAACCAATAATATTTCCACAAATATTTTCGATCTTCCAAACATGTTGCTCTTATATTTATGATTACGATTGGGTATTTTTACTATATTAACTTTACAAAGATAAAAAACTTCATCATAAAATTAACCTAATTTTATTCAATATAAATTTCTTGAATATCCACTCTTCCTTCCCCCACCACATCTCAAACAATGTGATATTGTACCATAATGTGCTTTATCTTGGAATGAAAAGATAGATTCCATTTAGTTTTCAAGGTGCTATGATTGTCACAAAACAATTGGATATAATTCTGTCATTGTTCGGGATCCTCTGGAAACCTTCACATCTAAATCACCTCTTTGAAAGCCTATATAGTTTTCATGTAATCTACCTTAGTCATGGATAAATATATAACATACTACAACATTAAATTCAAGATCACAACTCATCCTATAAAATTAAACACATAACCCAGAGTGTATTTTTGTTGGTCATAATCACCTATGCAATCTGAATCTGCGTAGGCTCTAATAGTGAAGTGTGATCCTCAATATCATAATACATCATATGATATCTCCTTGATGTATCTAAGGGTCTTCTTTAATATGTTCCAATACTCCCATATTTAATTCTCCACATACCAACTAACTTCTCCCACTAGAAGTGAAATTTCTGGTCTCATATAAACCATAGATATTATCATACTACCCACTGTTAGTGCATATGGTAACTGAGACATCTCCATCCTCTATAATTCATTTTTATCACTGTTAGGATTCATCATAGAGGATAACATAAAATTAATAGTAGGTGGGGTAAATATAGGCTTATAATGTCTCATGTGGAAGTATTTCAAGATATTCCTCAAGAAATTCTTTTTTTTGTAGCTAAAGAATACCCTTATTTCTATTTCATTAAATCTGTATCCCAAGATATTATTTTTTGGACCTAATTCTTTCATATCATACTCCCATGAAAACTATCAACATGTCACCCACATACAATAGAAGAATGATAAACTCATTACCATCTGAACCCATGAAATATGCACAAGTATCTAACTGATTAATTTTGTGCCCAATACTCATGATATAGTTATAAAATCTCTTGTACCAACACCTTGGAGCCTTCTTAATACCATAAAAAGTTTTTTTCAACCTAAAAACCAAGTTCACATTTTCTTTTTTTGAAAAAAATTCCGATTAGATAATATATATTTATTTATCAAGATCACCATGTAGAAAAGATCTCTTCACATCTAGCTTCTCTAAAGTTAAACTATATATTGCACACATCCCCATAACTATCTGAACTTTCGTTATAAAAAAAATGGGAGAAAATATTTCTTTGAAATGATTAACTTATCTCTATGCATATCCTTTGACCACCAGTATTGAATGATATCTTTACAATTATTCCTTTTCATCCCAATTTATCTTAAAGAATCTATTTTTACCAATAGTCTTCCTTCTATGAGGTAATGGATCAATATCTCAAGTCTTGTTCTTGTGAAGGGCATCAAGTTTCTTTTAAATTTCTTCCATCAATGGGGATATTTCTGAACTCCACATCACCTCCAAAAAAATAATATAGATTATCATCCTCCATCAATAATTAGTAAATAATATTTCTTTCAGTGATAAATTCTGTGTGCCATATTGGTTCTCTTTTATCTTGAGTTGATCATCATTGTCCAAAATCAATAACCACTTGATCATCATGCTCCTCAAAGGAAATTGGTTCTTCTATGGATTCTTCCTCCACCCCAACTGTTATAGTATATGTGTTATCTTTCATCAAGTCCCCATTAATCATCACTTGCACCTTATCTTCTAGACATATAACATCCATGCTGATGATAATTCTATGGGTAGTGGGGTCCCACATATGATACCCCTTCACACCATCAACGTATCCTAAGAATATACATTCATTGGATCTCGAATCCAACTTCAATATTTCATGATCATTAAACAATACAGATGCATGACCTCTATAAGTATGTAACCAATAATAGTCAGTAGGTTTACCACTCCACATATTCATTAGTGTTTTCATATCCATCATCACAAAAGTAAATCAGTTGATCACACAACATGTTCTCTTCATTACTTTATCCCATAACTTCTTGAAAATTCCTATAGTCTTCAATATCTCCCTTGTTCTATCCAACAAGGTTATGTTCTCCCACTTTGCCACTCCATTTTATTGAGGAGTGTATGACACCGTGAATTTTCTCTTGATGCCTTCTCATTCAAAAAAAATCATCAAAATCATCACTTGAATATTTTCCACCCCTGTCAATCCTCAAACACTTGATCTTCTTTCAAGAATCCATTTTCATCCATGCTTTGAATGTTTTGAAGACTTTAAAAACAATTGATTTCATCTTGATTGGGTACACCTAACATCTCATGGAATAATCATAAATGAATTCTATAAAGCACCTTTCTCTTCCCAGGGATATAAATAGTGCTTTCCAAATATTGGAATGGATCAAATCTAAGATATCCTTGCTCCTCATTGCTGACGTCACAAAATTCAACCAATGTTGGTTTAAAAATCATAATTCTCCCAAAATTGAAAGGATAACTTTGTAATCTAGGAAGAAACATATGTTCAGTAAGAATCTTAAAGCTTCATTCGAATATAAGACCAAGCTTTTGATACCATTTCTTCCTCAAGGCTTTTTTTGAGGTAGTTAACAGGAAAACTATTGTAATGTCTTGGAAATTCCATATATTTTTTTAATTATATAGAATTATTTTGAGACTGCAAAATCTGATGGCGCATGATTCTTAGGCCCAGGGTGCCTAGAATTATCCGTCGAAGTTTTTTTATGCTTTAATTAGAGCACGTAAGCAGTTTTCCTAAAAAAATGGAATAATTATTAAACAGTTACTCGAATTAAATATCTGAGGGAATTGTTGCCCTTAGAATGGCGGGTTTACCCTAGTCATGGATTTAGTTTAGTTGGTGCGGATCTCCTGTGAGAAAACCTGAAAATGGAATAACTGAAAATAAAATAATTAAATAAAAATATTGTATTTTTCAAATGCTTATAACCCACGAATGGTAACTCAGATTAAAATCTGAGACGACCGTTGAGCTCGTGAGGGTATTCTCTCTTTAGGAAGATACTAACTATGGTCGGTGCGGGCCACCAGTGAATATTAGTTTATTTCTGTAAATAAAATAATTAAGTGAAAATTATTTTATTGTAAAATCCATAACTTTTAAACGGTAACTTGGATTAGAAATCCAAGAGTTCCATTGGGTTCGTTGGGGTGTGTTCTAATTAGGAAAATCCTAACGTCAATCTGTGTAGGTTGAGGGTGACGGTTAGTAATTTTACGAATTTTTTTTTTGTTATATTTAGTAAACGTGTGAGCGGTGTTTTCTAAATTTTGAACGGTAGTTCGGCTTAAAAATTTGGGGGCATGGTTGAACCCGCATCGCCAGTATTCGCTTAAGAGAGGTATAACTTAGACCATAGTAGTTTGGGTGAAAACTTTATTTTTGTGGAAGTCTAAAAGATTAATATAATAACATGTTTTGTTATTTTAATTTCCCTCTTTCCTCCAACGGAAGAACGACACTGGCGGGACAGATGATCTGTCAATCCAACAAATGGCTTAACTCTTCTTTTCTTATAACCACACCATTGGAAATTCAGGAGGTTCATTGATTAAATGAACCTCATTAATTCCTCGAGCATTATACACTCCTTCTCCTATCCTATTTATTTGGAGCTCGGGGAGGGGTATTGGCACGAATTCACAAAACGACGAAGCTCTGGCAAAGTACCGCGTCGCCAACCACCAGGAGGACGAGACTGGTTCCAATGAGCGGTGACGAGTGCCACCGAGTCATGAACCGATGACAACGATAAATGAGGTTTCTTTGACCATTTTTAGTGGACATCTCTTCCAGGTAGGGGGTTATTTTTGTTTCTGTGTTTTTGTTTCCCTCTTCCACATTCTTGAAATTATATGAAGAACGCGACTCAACCAACTACTGGGTTGACCTGTGATTCATCTGTCTTTGTGGGAGGTTATTGCGGGGAATCTTGCGGGGTTAATCTTGTGTTCAACGCAACTCTTTATTGAACTCCCTTAATATCCTTCATATTTCGAGCTAACACGGAGGGTTCATGACTAACAAACCTGGCCCGAACCCTCCGCTGTCTTTCTTTCCTTGCACCACCTCAGAAGACCGCGAAAAAGTTGACACATGCCGCAAGAGGAGGGTCACTGCTCGTCAGCTGCGGCGAACAGAGGAGGCGGCCAACATGACGGTCGACCGCGGGAAGGAAGGTGACACGAACGTCGCACTTCCGATGAATGGAAGTTGCGGCAGAGGCCGAAACCACCTCTTGAGGGTTCCGCGGCATCAACACAGTGTAGCCACCTCACCAACCGAATGTCCTCTGGGCCTTTTGGAAATCCGGGTGACCATGGGGTTACACCCCCCCTATCAGACTGAACTAGGTCGCATCTCTCGTAGTGGGACGCTACCCTCGAGTCGGGGTGCCGCCCTCGCACCGCGCCACCACCATTAGACCGGGCCGCCACCCTCAAGTCGGGTCGCCGCCCTCGGACCTGACTGCCTCCCTCAGAGCGGGCCGCCGCCCTCGCACCAAGCCCCCGCCCTCACACCGGGCCCCCGCCCTTGGAGCGGGCCGGTGCCCTCACACCGGGCCACCGCCCTCAGACTGGGTTGCTGCCCACGAAGCGGGCTGCCTCCCTATAATGGGTCTCCGCCCAATGCAAGTGGGCTTCCCCTTTGCGGGCCACCCTATTCTGGTCGGGTCACCTTTGCAGGCCACCCCCCTTCTGGGCCGCCCCCCTACGAGCCGCCCCTCTTGCGGGTCCGACCAAACACCAGCCCCTTGGGCGAAGTCCGCCACGGCCCATCAGGTTGAGTCCACCCCAGCTCAGCCCATAGCAAGTCGGGTCGGGTCGGTCCAACCAGGTCAGACCGGACCCAGGCCAAACTGGACCCTAGAACACTTAAAGGAGCATATCTTGACAACCAGATGTCTATTTGATGAACTGTCTACAGTGTTGGGATCCTTGGATCAAGACGGTCCTTTTGGTATTCTCCAATTGGGTTTTTTTGGTTGTTGGAGTATGGCCGGGTTGGATCGAACCCAAAACCAACCGGGCCCCCGAAGCTAAAATGCTTATAACTCACAGATCAGACGTCTGATTGACGCGCCGTCTATCGCGTTGGAACCCTTAAGACATGACGGTCATTTGAGGAATTCTCTTGTGGATCTTAGTGGTAGTTGAGTTATGAATGATATCTCGAGGGGAAGATTCTATAGAACATGAGCGTACTGGGTGCAAGGAAACCTGTGGCAGGCTGCAACGTGAAGAAAGAACATCGATCCTATGTGGGTCAACATCTATCGATCCTGTGCCGGTCAGATCCTATGTGGGTCAGTGCTCAGTGATCCTGTGTAGGTCAGTGCATTTTGATCCTGTGTGGGTAAGATCCTATGTGGGTCAGCGGGGGTTAGTTACCTATCGATCATGTGTAGGTCAGTAGTAGTGCTTCTTAATAGAATAAGATGATATAGTTTATGACTAATTATTTGAACTTCTGTACTTAAGTTATACCTTATTGGGAGCTGATTATTTTTCCTGTGTGGTAGTTCTTACTTTGTGGTGTTACCTGTGTGGTACTTCTACCTTTGTGGTATTGTCTTTGTGGTGTTACATGTGTGGTATTTCTATCATTGTGGTGTTACTTGCATGGTACTTCTACCTTCGTGGTTTTATCTTTGTGGTGTTACCTGTGTGGTACTTCTACCTTCGTGTTGTATTCTATTTTCTTTCAGTTGTATTGTACTACCAGTCGTACTTGTACTTTTACAGTTGGGCTTGTATTCCAGCTCCTTTTTTACTTTCAGCACTCTTTTACTACAACAGTTTTCTTTGTGTATGCATCTATTTGTGTTCTAGTCTGTGTGGTTGCATCTTGTTTTGTTCTTGGACTGTGTGTCTATACAGGTTATAAAGCAATGTGGTCCCATTTAAGAGACGCACCTTTCCGGTGCTAGTTTTCAGCCTCTCACCTATGGAATATGGGTTTTGGGTAGTCACGACATGGGCCCCGAAGGATAGGTCGTGACAACTATCAACACCTCCTTGTATGCTTCACTATAAAGAACACATAGATTCTTTGAGATATTCTCTATCTTCGTCACCACAAACACTCCCTTCACAATCTTCCCCATTCTATTGTTTGTGTAAGTCTTACATCTGATGTCATAAAATCTACCCAAAGAAAATATGTTAATATTCAGGATCATCGCATGGCGTACTCCTTAGGTGGTTTGAATTATACAATCATGCATATTCAGTTTGTTGGTATTGACTCCAAAGATCTTCAAGGTGTGATTGTTCCCCATGTAAACAATCCCTTTCGAGATATGTTCATACTGATCAAACCATTCCCTTTGGGCCATGTTTCTATTGAATCAATTATCCAAGTATTGTTGAGATGATGTCTACCTCCATCCATCATTGATGTTTTTCTGACTAGTATGTCTCCATTTTTGTAAGTACTCATCATATTTCATTGAGAGTTGTTTTCACCACTCTTATTGTTCAAACTATTATTTTGGTGTGCCCCTAATTTACACAACCATAACATGTGATGTTGTTATTATTCTTTATTTGGACCATCCATGATTTTTTCTCCCACTTAGAATCATGCTCCATTGTCCTTCCTCTCTCTATTGACAAAGTCTTCGATTGGGGAAATGTTTTTTGTCTGTCACTTTTCTCTTGCACTAACTTTTTTCTTCAAGAACCATAGCTGCAATGTTGTTGAGAATAAAAATGTCCAACATGATATTGTTGGTAAGGTTTATGGTCAACTAATCATATGGATTTATTAATATTTAGAGAATAATAGCAGCACATTCAGTATCCCTAATTTTCTAGCCTAGTGTCATGAGTTGAGAGAATAGGGTATTGACAGTGTTGATGTGATTAGTCACTGATGATGACTCTTCATTGGAAGAGTGTAAAATTTTCTCTTTAAGAAAAATTTGTTGTGTAGTGACATGGTCTTATAATGTTTCTTAGAACATCATAATTTTCTTTCATTGTATTTTTCTCTGCAATTCTTTATAGGACCTTGGCCACTAAAGCAAAAGGGATGTTGGCAATAACATTCATATCCATGTCGTCCCATTTCTACTCTTCTAGACCCACCAATATTTTGTGGATCATAAGTAGGAAATTGGCCTTCCACATCATCGCTTGCATCATCATTTTTTAGAATTATTAATACCTAAAAAATGAACTTCACTAGGCTGGGTATACCAGACTACCACAATCGAAGTGTGTTTTTATCAAAATGATAAGCAGTACTCCATTGCATTTAGAGAAGTCAAATTTGTACCATAACATAGTACTCCATAACATACTTGATTGACCATCAATTTATTTTACATATAGAATCACCAACAAAGATTTATTTTGATGTCACAAACCAATTGGAGAAAGCCTTGAGGGTGCGGGTGTCAACGTGGTAGTGTTTTCAGATGATGTCAGGGAAGGTGGGCCATTCAAAGTCTGGGTACGCCCTCCGGGGTTTCCCGCCAGTCAAAAACTCCGGCGGGGGACTCACCACCCTGTCCCTCACCGGACACAGAAAAAATCTTATTGACTTCCCCACCCTCCACTCATTCACCACCGCCTTGTGTATGTACCTCTTGTATATCCCATTCATCAGAGCTTGTTATTTTCCCTTTCATTATAACTATGAAAATAAGAAGTGTTAAATGGATCAGTTGTGAATAAAGACGCGTATACCATAAAGGTGTCTCTAATAATAACAATGAACATGGCTGGAGAGGGGGCGATAGAATTCCACCTACCGTCATATGAAACATGGAGGCCACCAACGTCGTCCTGGTGGAGGATGGTAATGGAAGTGGGATCAAAGTGGGGTCTCGTCCCCAGTGTCACCTCTGATCGCCAGGAAGGAGTGTAGTAATTTAGACCCACATTCAATTCGTCTCCAATGAAGAAATCCCAAAGGTAGCTACGTCCCACCCCAAGGCTAATGCCCATAACCTCCATGATCACCTCCGACAGACCGCTCATGGCCTCGCTATACTCCTCCCACTCCTTCCTGCCCCTGACACAAAAGGATCATGGAATATGTTGACCTTTTTCGACTTCAAATCATCACCAAGTTGAAATTTGAGGAATTTTTCTCATTTAATTCTAAAACATTACCCGAAATCTTGAAAATTCATGCCCAAGGTCTGCACAAAGTACTTCTCCATGCTCTTGGCAGCGGCTTCGGTGAAGTGGAAGGACAACATCTCTTTCCATAGAAACTGCATCATGAACCTGTCAGTGAGGCCGTCAGCGTATCCTTGGTAATCCCTGAAGCTCCTATTCACCATATGCTTCTCCTATGGTAGAATACTAAAGAATCACTCCATTCCGGCATGTGCCCCGATGAGATCCCACCTTATTTGTGGGTGTCGAGCTGATGATTTGGGAATGAGTCGAGGGCCTCATTTTATAGGCAGAATTATGTCCACTATAGGATTGCACGTTGTTGGACCACTAAATGATATATTTACACGTCGACCACTTCATAAAAGTTGTTCATAAATGTGTTTTCCTTTCATCCTCCAATGTTCAGCTCATTTGTCCATTAGGTTAAGGAGTTATGTAAGTTTCATAGAATAGGTCTTTTTTTATGGCCGAAATTTCCAGGAAGCTTCTTTCAAATGTGTAACAATCAATGGAAACCTTAATGACTTCAAAACTCCCCCAAATTTGTTATAGAGTCGTTACTATATGTCCTAGTGGTACCCCAAGTAAAATTACCTAAATTGGAGGCGAGGGAACCGATTTGTACATCTGTTATGGTGGTGGGGTCTACGTTGTCCGCCTGAAAAAGTTTCCAACTTCAATGAATTTTTTGAACTAATAGATCTTCGAATCAGCTCTAGGTCTAAAAGAGAGAGTTGAATGAAATAAAATCAGGATTCTAAAAAAAAACTAATCACGAATTTTGGAATTATATGTTTTATGAAATGATAAAAATATATTAGTAGAAAAAATTAGTCAAAAATCCAAAATTATGCACTTTTATCAATTTTGCTCATAATCATTCTAAAATTCAAACTACATATCATTTTAATAAAACATTGAAATAAATGAGTTTTATCATTGAAAAAAATTAAAAAATCCTCATACTTTGATAAAAAATATGCATAAAAATATTCTCTATCAAATACCCCCACACTTAAACCATGCTTGTCCTCAAGCATAAAATCTCCACATGGAAATCAGAGAACACCAATGTTACCAAAATTCAAATTCAAATGCAATAAAATCATAAACATTTCCATGTGAAATCAAAATTTCAAAATCTGCATAAAATATAAATTTATGTTTTCATTTTCAAAGAAACTAATAATTCACATATTTTACTTTTAACCTTTGAAAATTGATGGAACTTCTCATTTCATTCATAAATCTCTTTCATATATTATTATTAAACATTCCATGTAATGATTTACCTCAATTTTGATTCTTTTCTCTCGTCATTCATGATAAAATTCAAGTAGAGTTATGCTTATATCATGTGAAACATTCTCTTTATCCATAGGCTTGTAAATGAACTACTTTCTCCACTTTGTAAAGAAAAAACACACATAATATCATGAGGACTTGCAATTACGATTATATTGACAGTGAGGATTACGGTTGGTAGGATTTGATGTATAAAAAATTAAGGCTCAAGGAGGAGTCTAATCTCTTAAGTACTATGAATGATATCAAAAGTAAAAATATAATGAAATTATCCCCTTCAAAGTAGCAACACCCACTTCCCAAAACTCAAAGAAAAGATTATGATCAAGTAAGAATAATGAATGATTTGTGCACCCCCTTGAATATTTATTTTAACTTTTTTTTGAAATTTATGATTATATAAAACCTCACATCCATCACATAACCACATAGGATCATAACATCATCAGTCTGAAAAAAGGTAAGTTTTTATTTTCCCAAATCACAAACCATTTTTTCTCTTTTTGTTGGTTCTTTTTGTCATTTTTTTCATTTTTTTTATTCAAGTGGGGAAAAAATAGATTATAATGAATGGTTCCACAACCTCTTACAATTACCACAATAATACCCCCACACTTATCTCTTATAATGTATAACATACCATCAACTATTATTCCCTTTACCCCCACACTTCAACTTTAAAATATTATGCAAATACTCAGAGGAGGGTAGGAATGGATAAAAATGGATTGAAATATGGATCATTCCAATAAACGTCATTCATGGTCTCTATGTGCTAAAAGAAGGATTGATTTAAAGGTGGTCTTTTAGGGATAATTATATTTTTAAAGGATACCTCAATCATTTTAAATGTGTTTTTACATAGTCACATACTTGACGAGTTTCAATACAAGTTCTGGTCGGTTACATGTCCCAAGATTACTCAAAAAAAATGCTCAAGAATAAATAGGAAGTACTTGGTCTAGAAATCCTCTTAGTAATGGGAAATATAACATTAGTCAATCACTCATGTCATGACTAATAAATCAATTCACATGAACATCAGAAATTCAAAGCATGAGGATAGTAGGGAAATTTCATTTACATGAATCAATTAATTCCTTCAAATCACGAGTCATTACTTAAATATCTATGCTTCTTTTTAAAAATTCAATTTTTAAATTCAATAATTTAATCATTTCAACATTGAAATTTAAAATGTGGCATCTCAGGATTCTAAAAAAACTCATGTCTCCTAGATAAGTCGAGTAAAAGATGAATTTAATTGTGGGCATGCAATTTTATCTTTAAAGCTCAAAACATGTTGTGGAAAAAAAATGTGGAAAGTTTAAATGATAAAACACTAAAAATGAACACATTTTTCCCATGAAACTTGGTACTTCCCCTTCTCTGTCTGGGGCTTCCTTTTACCATCAAGATCCCACAATAGAAAATTACTCAATTAATCACACTGATCATTTGATTTTAGCTTAAAATGGAAAGAGGGAGGGGGTCGCATGCTAAATTATTTCAAATAAAAGATAATTACATATAAATTACTAGAAAGAAAGTAAAGATAAATCTTGGTATTATCCCCCTTGTGTCCCCTGAATTTTGAGTGCCTCTAAAGGGTAGTAACAACTGTTATCCAAATTCTGATGTAGGATGAAGATTCTTTGATTGGAACCACCACATGTGGATTTTCTCAACTTGTGCTTCATTCTTCTGGGTGAGTAATGATCCATGGATAGAGTACACCATATCCCCCCTTCACAATGAGGTATATCTTGCATGGTGGGGTAGGATGGAGTATGAATCATCCTCCTTCTAGGTTGCTACTTGTGGAACCTCTTCTTCTCTGTCCTTTGGTTCCTCAAGGAACTCTTTATCAAAAGAATAGTCAATAGGAATGTCAGAGTGTAATTCTATTTGAATAATATTAAAACATGAATTATCAAGATCAAATTATTCCCCATCAAAGTAAGAATCATTTATCATGATTTCCTTAGGGAAATCCACTAGAATGTCTTAATGAACTTCCTTCAATAAATATTCAATGATTCGAGGGAGATCCATATGTTCCTCAGCATCTTCACATCCTGGTTCTTCTTCATCCTCCGAGCCATAGTTTAGATTGTCATATTATTTATAATCAAAACCACAAGGAGTGATGTAGAATTCAGATTCAATAAAATTAGAAGGGATAGTATCAATGAATAGTTCAACTCCCTGAGTTGGTTCATCTTCAATATCTTCCTCAGTGGTAAGTGCCTCTTGGAGTAGACTCTCTGAGGATAGAGGCAGGTAGTCAAGATCCTCTATCTTGACTTAAAATTCCACCACTTGGGTGGTTTCTTCCTTCATTTGTGAAAAATATTTTTCTTTTTATTATATTGGGAGGTCAGGAAGTTCCTCACATTTAATCAATAATTCATCCAAAATTTTTTGATCTCCCACTTTTTTCTCACCAGGTATGTCTTCCTACCTTGACTCCTTGGGTTCTTCAATTTCAAATATATGTGGTGAAATTTCTTCCACCACTTTCTCAGGTTATTCATTTGGCTTAGGTTTGGGTTACTCCATTAATGCATGAACATAATCAAAAGCTCTATCAGCCTTTTTGGTTAATTTTTCAATGATTTCTCTTAGTTCATGCACCTAATCTCTTCTAAAATATTTATCTTCTTCTTCTTGTTGTTTTTACACCTGTGAGTAATTTTTCCATGCATAATATTCTGAATTTTAATACATCATGGAAGTCTTTTTTTTATTTTTTTTAAACGAAATGAAATCTAACTAATATGTGAAAATAGAAAAAGTAAATAAACTAATGACTGTCTCCTTGTAAACAACGTTAGTTTTGACACACACATGTCGCAGGGCGTGGACAAAATTAATTATATTTATCCTAGTGCAACATAGTTACTAACGAGAGTCGTCACTCTTGAAGAGCCTTCTCAATGTAGTTCACTTTATCTAATTCAACTATTATATATCTTTTTGTGGTTTTTTTATTAAATGAATGTGATGAAAATATTTTTTGTGTTTTTAATTATTTAAAATAATGAATTGTGAATCAAGATTTCTAAATTTATAGTAATATGCAAGTCTAAACAGAATGAATTAATAAGAAAGAACATGGTTTTGGGGGTTGCTTAAATGTTCAATCATTATGATACTTTATATGTTTTATTTTAGTTTGATAATCCAAACCTGAAATCTCTTATTTGAACTACTATTATTTAATTATAAATTGTGAAATATCATTGAATGTTTGACCACTCTCAATTCCACCTCCTCATTTAATCCATGTTGGTGATAAACCTTTGTCTAGAATGTGTCATCTTCCAAGACCCAGTTCAATCGAAGCTGTTTCAAAAATTGATTAGACAAAATTCAATGTGTGAAGAACTAACCAATAGAGAGAGGGAAAATGATTAAATAAAATAAGAGGGATAGGTTTAGTTTCATGTCATTGGATTCAGTCACAACATCAGAGACATCCTCCTTACCTGTGCATACTACTCAAATCTATCAACAAACATAAAATTAAACATTAAAGAAAATTCATGATCACCTTCACCTCCACATGGTCAATGTCTTGAGGTTAGCCTCCCATTTCTGAGAGTAAGATATTACTTAGTGGAGTAGGTGTAAGAGAAGATAGAGAGAGAGGGAAAGAAATGAAGAAAAGTCGATGGAGAAACACAAAGGCATGCATTAATAAAAATTAAATTTGAATTACAATTGAAAAATAATACAGAAAATAAAATTAAAATAAAATATAAAGAATAAATTAGGGGGAAAGAGGAGAAGATGTGGCCCCTACCTTGGGGGGATCCCTCTGTATCTGAGGGTGTCGAGCTGATGATTTGGGAAGAACGCGAGGGCCTCCTTTTATAGGAAGAATTCATTCCTCTGAAAGTTTTCACATTTTTGGCCTATTAAATGTTAGATTAATGTGTGTAAACCTTCATAAAAGTTATTAAATAATGTGGTTTCCATTCACCCTCCAAAGTTCAGCTCATTTGGCTATAGGATTATGGAGTTCTGGAATTTTCATTGAATAAGACTTTTTATGGCCGAAATTTCCTGGAAGCCATCTTCAAATTTATAACTATCAATAGAATCCTTAATGACTTCTAAATCCCCCAAAATATGTTTTAATGTTAGTAATATGTGTCCTAGTTCTATCCTAGTGGAAATCATCTAAATATTAGGTGAGGAAACAGATTTTTTCATCTGTTATAGTGGTGGGGTCCATTCTATTTTCCTAGAAAGATTTCCAACTTCAATGAATTTTTTAGACTAATAGATCATTGAATCAACTCTATGTCCATAAGATAAATTTTAATGAAATAAAATCACGATTCTAAGAAAAATAATCATGAATTTTGGAATTATATTTTTTAAAAAATGACAAAAATACCTCTGTAGTAAAAATCTGTCAAAAATCCAAAATTATGCACTTTTCTAAATTTTTCTCATAATCATTCTAAAATTCAAATTAACCATTATTTTAATAAAACATTTAAATACATGGGTTTTATCATTGAATAAAATTAAAAAATAATCATTCTTTGATAAAAAATATGCACATAAATTTGCTCTCTCAAATACCCCCACACATAAACCATGCTTGTCCTCAAGCATAAAATCTCAACATTGAAATTAGAGGACACCAATGTTACCAATATTCAAATTCCAATACAATTAAATCAAATAATTTTCAATGTGAAATCAAACTTTCAAAAATTTACAAAAATATCAATTTAATTTCCCATTTCTCAAAGAAACAAATAATTCACATATTTTACTTTTCCCATTTGAAAATTGATGGAACATCTCCTTTCATTAATTCAAGCTCCTGGATTCATTATTATTAATCATGCCAAGTCCTCATTTACCTCACTTTTGATTATTTTATCTCATTACTCATTTTACAATTCAAGTAGAGTTATGCTCCTATCATGAGAACATGCTCCTTATCCGTAGGCTTGTAAATAAACTACTTTCTCCACTTTGTAAAGAAAAAATGTACATAAAATCAAGAGGAATTGAAATTATGGTTCTATTTACTCTGAGGTTTAAGGTTGGTATGATTTTATGCTTTAAAAATTAAGGCTCAAGGAGGAGGATAATATATTAAGTACTATGCATGATATCAAAAGTAAAAATATAATGAAATTATCCCTTTCATAGTAGCAATACCCACTTCCCAAAACTCAATGAAAATGTTATGATCAAGTAAGCATAATGATTGATTTGTGCACCCTCTTGAGTATTTTTTTATTTTGTAATTTATTTTATTTTTTCGAAAGTTATGATTATATCAAACCTCACATCAATCACCTAACCATATACGCTCATATGATCGTCAGTCTAGAAAATGGTGATTTTGGGTTTTCCCAAATCATAACCCATTTTTTTCTCTTTTTGTTGGTTCTTTTTGTCATTTTCTCATTTTTTGTAATTCAAGAGGGGATGAAATAGAGTATAATGAGTTATTCCACAACCTTTTACAATTACCACAATAAAACCCTTACACTTATTCCTTACAATGTATATCATCTCGTCCATCATGATTCTCTTTACCCGCACACTTCAACTTTAAAATATCATGAAAATACTCAGAGGAGGGTAGGAATGGATAAAAATGGCTTGAAACATGACTCATTCCTATAAAGGTAATTCATGGTCTCTATGTGCTAAAAGAAGGATTGATGTAAAGGTAGTCTTTTAAAGAAAATTATCTTTTCAAAGAATACCTCAATCATTTTAAATGTGTTTTTTCACAGTCATAGATTTGACAAGTTTCAATATAAGTTAGGTTTGGTTACATGTCCCATGATTACTCAAGAAATATGCTCAAGAATAAATAGGTAGTACTTGGTCTAGAAGTCTTCTCGGCAATGGTAAATATAACATTAGACAATCACTCATGGCATGACTAATAAATCAATTTACATGAACTTCAGAAATTCAAAGCATGAAGGATGGTAGGGAAATTTCATTTAAATGAATCAATTAATTCCTTCAAATCATGAGTCAATACTTCAATATCCATGATTCATTTTAAAAATTAAATTATTATTTTCAATCATTTAATCATTTCAACATTGAAATCTAAAACATGGCATCATGGAATTCCTATGAAACTCATGTCTCTTAGAGAAGTTGAATATAACATGAATTCAAGTTTGGGCATGCAATTTTATCTTTAAATATCAAAAAATGTTGTGGAAAATAATGTGGAGAGTTTAAATTATAAAAAAAAATATTGAAGACCCTTTTTCTAGGAAACTTGGTCCTTCCCGTTCACTATCTGTGGCTTCCTTCTACCGTTATGATCTTAAAAAATAAAATTTCTCAATTAATGACAAAGATCATTTCATTTAAGCTGGAAATGAAAATAGGGAGGGGGACATATGCTAAATTATTTCAAATAAAATAAATTGAAATCTGAATTCCTAGAATGAAAGTAAATATAAATCTTGGTATTATCCCATAAGCCGGCCCTGAATTTTGACTACCTCAAGAGGGAAGAAACGACTCTTATCCAAAGTCTGGTGGAGGATGAAGCTTCATTGATTTGAACCACTACATGTGGATTTTCCCAGCTTGTATTTCATCCTCCTAGGTGAGTAATGATCCAGGGATAGAGTACACCATATCCCCAGCCCCTTAATAATGAGGTATATCCTGCATGGTGGGGGTAGGATAAAGTATGAATCAACATCCTTTTTGATTTCTACTTGTGAAACCTCTTATTCTATGTCCATTGGTTTCTCGAGGAATGCTTCATCAAAAGAATAGTCATTGTGAAAGTTAGAGTGTAATTCTATTTGAATAATATTAAACAAGAAGTATCAAGATCAAATTCATCCCCATCAAAGTAAGCTGATTTTGTCATGGTTTCTTTACGGAAATCCACTAGCATCTCTTCATGAACTTCCTTCAATAATTTTCAACATATCCAGGGAGATCCATATGTTACTTAGCATGTCCACATCTAGGTTCTTCATCATACTCCATGGAATAGATGATATTGTCTGATTCTGTATAATCAAAACCACAAAGAGTGATGTAGAATTCATATTCAATAAAATTAGAAGGGATAGATTCAATGAATGGTTCAACTCCCTGAGTTGGTTCAGCTTCAATCTATGCCTCAGTGGTAAGTGCCTCCTGGTGTAGACTCTCTGAGGATAGAGGCAGGTAGTCAGGCTCCACCATCTTGACTTCAAATTCCACCACATGGGTGGTTTCTTCCTTTTGTGATGTTGAATATTCTTCTTTGTATTGTATGGGGAGTTTCAGTAGTTCCTCACATTTAATCAATAATAAATACAAACTTTTTTGAACTCCCACTTGTATCTCAGTAGGTGCGTCTTTGTCCCTTTCCTCCTTAGGCTCTTCAATTTCAAATATAAGTGGTGAAATTTCTTACACCACATTCTCATGTTCCTTCTCCAGCTTAGGGCTGGGTTTCTCCATTAATGTACAAACATAATCAAAATCTCTATCAGCCTTTCCAGTTAGTTGTTCAATGTTTTTTCTAAGTTCATGTACCTGAGCTCTTATAAAATATTCATCTCCTTCTTGTTGTTGTTGTTTCACCTGTGAGTAATTTTTCCATGCATAATATTCTGATTTTGAATACATCTTGGAAGTCATTTTTAGTTTTTTAAATGAAATGAAATATAAATAAGATGTGAAAATAGAAAAAGAAAATGAACTAATAATTGGTTCCTGGAAAATAGCTTCATTTTTCACGCATGCCTGTCGTGGGGTGTGGACAAAAATAATTATATTTTCCCTAGTGCAGTACAGTGGCAGACCATGGTCGTCTCTCTTGAGGATTCTTCTCAATGTAGTTCACTTTCGTTATCTAATTCACCTATTCTATCTCTTTTTGTGGTCTTTTTATTAAATGATTGGGATTAAAATATTTTTGGATTTTTTATTATTAAAAATAATGACATTTGAAGAAAGAATTCTAAATTTATACTAAGATACATGTCTAGATAGAATGAATCACTACTTGAATTTTACACTTTACCAACGGTTGTAATCCATTGGTAAAGTCCTGGAAACCATTGGTATATAGTATATCAACGACTCCCTCAACTATGGCCAAGTAAGGCGTGAAAATAGGCCTATACCAACGGTTATATGAAATTCATTTGTATAGGTGTCAAAATAGAAGGTATACCAACGGTTTTCTACAAACTGTTGGTATATGTGTGTCACACTTCTACCAACGGTTATAAACTATTGGTATAGAGGGGATATGGAAATCCATAAGGCTATACCAACAGTTATAACAACACGTTGGTATAGTTATATTATAGTATCTATACCAATGGTTTTGAAACTGTTGGTATACAATTGCTCAGCTCCACAGAAGCAGGCCCCTCTCCCCTCTCTAGACCTATAACAACACAGCAACCCCTCTCCAGACCTACAACAACACCAATAAAAAAATCCCCATCCAAATTTTTCAAAATTTAGAATTCATTCCAGAATTTAGAAATTTAGAAATTTAGAAATTAAAATATAATAACACCCATAAGAGAAAAAGCATACATGTTATAGGAAATGCAATAACACCCATAAGAGTATTCCAAATTTAGAATTCATTCCTCACTCAAACCACAACACCAACATACATAAGAGTATTCAAAATTTAGAATTAATTCTTTACTAGATCCACAATACCAATACACAAAAGAGAAAAAACCTACAAGTTATAGGATGAACATGGGATGTTTAGTCATGGTCTTGGGTTGAGTATCTTAAAACCAATAGAAAAACATGGGTAGAGTGTCAAATATCGTGACACCCATAAGATAGACAATGGTAGTGGTCATGTTCTTAGACCTAGTATGAGTTATAGGAAGCACATGGGATGTTTATATTACTTTAATGATTTTGTATCCATGTATAAATGGTTCCTGATGTGTTAGTGGAAATCATTGGCCAACCTCGACATATGATATGGGTTACCGGAATAGCCTACATGTTTTTCATAGAATTTTCAATTATAATAAGGGTGTATGTGCCTAGTTGTAATTTTCTCTCTGGGGTTTGATTTGATATGAATCCCCATCTTTGGTAGTGGCTATGCATATTCAATTATGTCTTTGGTATTGGGTTTTTAAAGGGACTTTGGTTTGGTCCTAGAACCCACTGTTTGAGGATGGGATTGAGGTGATCCATGGGGATATGGTGTCTCCATATGTATTCCTCACCATTGGGGTATTTTTATGAGACATTGAAACTAATTTTTCAAGAATCTATGTGCAGCATTGTTGACCAATTTGTTATATTGTATGCTTGAGTGTTCAATGGTTTCATATGAAATTACTGTATGATATTTATTTGTTTTATGTTATTGTATAGAATGAACGACCCGTGATTGAGAATTAGAACATGAGTGTTGGTGCATGTTCATGATTGGATGTCGAGACTCATTCCTAATATAATTCATGTTTTTTATATATACTATGTCCCATTGGGTTTCAATCTATACATTGGGAATGTTTTATTCTAATAATGTATGACCAATAGACCATATTGTATTTTTTATCCCTTAATTTCAAGAATATATGTTTTTCCTTGTGAAGATTTTTCGTATGTCAGTTGTTGTTTTCACTTAAAATGTTGTCCATTTCAAATAAAAGTGACACACTTTGAGTGATATCAGTCACATCGTGCCTCGGATTGAGGTGGGGTTGACTCGTACGCATCACAAATGATCCATGGATCATTGGGTGGGGGGTTGTTCGGGGTGGGGGGATATTCGAGGGGGGGGGGGCTTTCCAATGTGTGGGGCTGTCCAGGGTGGGGGGGGGATATCTGTGGGGTGCAAGGGGCTATCCAGGGGTGGGGGCTGTCTGGGGGGGGGGGATGTTGGGAGTACTTTTTTAGCCACCGCGATCACACAACACCTCCAATTGACATGTCGTCTAGTTGACCACTTTACAATTAACCCACTCCTTGTTGTCGTCTGATTTCATGGTATTCTGAGGTCGTTCGGCTAGTTTCGACCACCCCACACACATTTTTCAAGCGCACCAAATACCTAAAAAACACATATTATACCGTGCCATGCAAACTGCGCATCTGAATGATGTGTCGCATTTTTTTACACCTCATGAATAATAATGTGGGTGTTTTCGTGTGATTTCAATCCATTCCGATGTCGTTCGGTATGTATTTGACCATAAAACACATGTTTTGGCCATTTGCAACACACATAGTGCGTTTTCGGCCACTGTGGTCACACGACACCTCCGATTGGAATTTCGTCTCACCAACCATTTCACAAGTCCCCCACCCTTTGTTGACGCCCGATTTCACGGAATTCCGAGGCAATTCAGCCAATTTTGACTACCCCACGCACGCTTTTCAAGCACCCCAAACTCCTAAAGAACATATATTCAACTGTCCCGCACAAACCGTGCATCCGAATGAAATGTTGTCTCCTCATACACATCACGAAAAATAATTAGGGTGTTTTCGTTTGATTTAAATTTATTTCGATGTCGTTCGGTATGCATTTGACCATTAAATGCATGTTTTGGCCATTTACGACATGCAGAGTACGTTTTCGGCCACCGTGGTCACACGACAGCTGTGATTGATGTTCCGTCAGGCGCACAATTTCACAATTCACCCACCCTTTTTTCATCTGATTTCATGGTATTCTGAAGTTGTTCGGCTGATTTTTCCCACCCTACGCACGCTTTTCATGCTCACCAACACCTAAAAAACACATATTCTTCCGTGTCGTGCATACCTCGGGTCCGAATGATGTTCCATATTTTCGTACACTTCAAGAATAATAATTAGGGTGTTCTCGTATGATTTCAGGTCATTCTGATATCATTTGATATGTATTTGACCGTAAAACACATGTTTTGTCCATTTGCGACACGCAAAGTGTGTTTTCGGCCACTGTGATCACATGACACCTCTTATTGATGTGTTGTCAGGCTAAACATTTTACAATTCACCCACCCTTTATTGTCATCCGATTTCATGTCATTATGAGGTTGTTCAACCGGTTTTGACCACCCCACACACGCTTTTGAAGTGCGCCAAACACCTAAAAAACGCATATTTAGTCGTGTCGCACAAAATGCGAGTCCGAATAACGTTCCATATCCTCATACACCTCAGGAATAATAATTACAGCGTTTTCTTGTGATTTCAAGTCATTTCGATGTCATTCAGCATGCATTTGACCATTAAATGCAATTTTTGGCTATTTACAATACGTGGAGTGCATTTTCGGCCACCGCAGTCACACAACACCTTTGATTGATGTTCCATCTGACCAAAAATTTCAAAATTCACCCTCCCTTTGTTGTCATCTGATTTCATGGCATTCTGAGGTCATTCTGCTGGTTTTGACCACCCCACACACCCTTTTCATGCACACCAAACACCTAAAAAACACATATTCAGCCGTTCCGCACAATCCGCGCTTCTGAATGATGTTCCATCTCGTCAAACTACTCAAGAATAATAATTACGGTGTTTTTGTCTGATTTCAAGTCTTCTTGATGTCATTCAGCTGGAATTTGACAATTAAAGGCATGTTTTGGCCATTTATGACACACAGAGTGCGTTTTTGGCTAAGCAGTCACACGACATCTCTGATTAATTTGTCTTTTGTCTGACCATTTTAAAATTCACCCACCCTTTGTTATCGTGCAATTTCATGGAATTCTGAGGTCGTTCGTCCAATTTTGACCACCCCACGCATGCTTTTCAAGCGCGCCAAACACCTAAAAAACACATATTCAGCCGTGCCACACAAACCGCACATCTGAATGATGTGTCGTCTCCTTGTACACCTCAAGAATAAGAATTATGGAGTTTTCGTGTGATTTTAAGTCATTTAGAAATTTTTCGGCATGCATTGGACTATTAAACCGTTGTTTTTGCCATTTACGACATGCAGATTGTGATTTCGGCCAGCGTGGCCACACAACACCTCTGATTGACGTGCTGTCTGGACGATCATTTCACAATGTACCTACCCTTTGTTGTCATACGATTTCATGGCATTTTGAGGTCATTCGGTCGGTTTTGACTACCCCATGCATGCTTTTCAAGCGCACCAAACACCTAAAAAACACATATTCAACTGTGGCATGCAAACAGCGTGTCTCAATGACATTTCGTCTCCTCTTACACCTCAAGAATAATAATTAGGGTGTTTTAGATTGATTTCAAGTCATTCTGATGTCGTTCGGCATGCATTTGTCCATTAAACAAATGTTTTGGCCATTTATGACCCGCAGAGTGCGTTTTTGGCTACCACAGTCACACGACACCTCCGATTGATGTTCCGTCTATATGACCACTTCACAATTCACCCACCCATTGTTGTAGTAAGATTTCAGGGCATTTCGAGGTTGTTCGGCCGGTTTTGACCACCCCAGGCACTCTTTTCAAGGACACCAAACACCTAAAAACACATATTCAGTCGTTCCGTGCAAATCGCTCATCTCAATGGCTTGGAGTCTCATCATACACCTCAAAAATAATAATTAGGGTGTTTTCGTGTGATTTCAAGTCATTCTGATGTCGTTAAGAATGCATTTGACTATTAAACGCATGTTTTGGCCATTTACGACACGCAGCGTGCGTTTTCGGCCAACTCGGTCACATGACACCTCTAATTGACGTTCCGTCTAGCTGACCATTTCACAATTCACCCTACCTTTTTTTCATCCGATTTCATGAAATAATGAGGTCGTTCAGCTGGTTTTGACCACCCCATGCACTCTTTTCAAGCACCCCAAACACCTAAAAAACACATATTCAGTCGTTCCGTGAAAACCGCACATCCGAATGATTTTCCATCTCCTCATACACCTCACTAATAATATCTAGAGTGTTTTCGTGGGATTTCAAGCATATCTGATGTATTTCAGAATTCATTTGACCGTTAAATGCGTGTTTTGGCCATTTAAGACATGCGGAGTGCGTTTTCGGCCATCGCAGTCACACAACACCTTTGGTTGAGTCGCAGTTGACTTTTACTCGTAAAAAATGACCAATGTATCATTGTCTTAAAGTATCAACACAATCGGAATGCGTTTGATCAGTTTTTCGTATATCAGTTGTTGTTTTCACTTAAAATTCAGTCCATTTCAAATAAAAGTGAGACACTCTAAGTGGTACTGGCCACACCATGCATCGCATTGATGCAGGGTTGACTCTTACATGTCAAATATGTCCCATGGATCTTTGTGCTAAAGTATCAACAGAATCTGAATACATTTGGTCCATTGTTTGTATGTTAGTTTTTGTTTTCACTAAAAATGGTGTCCTTTTCAAATAAAAGTGAGACACTTTGAGTGGTACCAGCCACACCATGCCTCGGATTGAGGTGGGATTTACTCATACACGTCACATATGACCCATGGGTCATTTTCCTAAAGTATCAACCCAATCCCAATACGTTTGGTCAGTTTTTCATATGCCAGTTGTTTTTACATAATAGGGAGTCCATTTTAAACAAAATAGAGACACTTTGAATGATACCAGCCACGTTGTGCCTCATATTGAGGCGGGGTTGACTTGTACACGTCACATATGACTCATGGATCATTTTCCTATACTATAAACACAATCCGAATGCATTTGGTCGGTTTTTCGTATGCCAGTTTGGCAAATCGTGCAACAACAGTGATAATATCTTATACTAAAACTATAGACATTGTGCATTATGTGCATCCCCTAGTGAATGGTTTGGGAAAATCATGCACATTGCTTTTAATATATATCCCTATATGGTTGGTAGATACCTTGTGGGATGGAATTAAATTTTTTACTAATTGTGAGGCATAGTGTTTTTTTACGCCGACCGGGGCTCCAAGCTCCGAACAAGCCCTAGAAGTCCCATAAACTATTAAAACACCATTAGGCTTCCATATTTTTTCAAAAATAAAGATTTATACTAAATTCAAAAATATCAAAATCGGAGTGGAAAACCAGATTAAAAAATAAAGAGTTATACAGAATTCAAAAATGTAATGGATCAATTTGCCCCTGATCACCATCACCATCACCAATGTCATCATCAGCCTCATCCTCGCCTCCATATTTGTCCTCTTCATCATCATCTTCATCTTCCCCATGCTCATCCTCGGCCCCATCCTCTCCCTCGGCCCCATCCTCACCCTCGTCCTCATCTTCATCCTCGCCCTCGTCCTCATCAGCATCCTCGTCATCACCAGGAACTTCATCATCTTGACTACCACTAGAACTACTGCCTAGTGCATAGGATAATGCACCCATTGGCGACATATATTTCTAACAAGTTGTGCTAGCCTCTGGTGGAGGTGATGCAGATAGTGTTTTGATCAGTTTCATAAATTCTTTCTCCCTCATTTGAACCAATTCTTCTAACTCTGTGACCCTTTGATCAGACTGTCTTGCATTCTCTTTGACCTAATCCAACTCGGTGGTACTAGAATGGATACCTGGAGAGGTCCAATACCTCATTGGGACTATATTCTTACCAGGCTGGCAGTGTAATCGACCAGAGTGCTCATCTCCCAAAACCTGATATAAATGATCATGTGGCACTAAATTGTCAAGAACCTGGGCATCAAGGGCCTCTAAATCAGCCTATTAAAAATATTAATATATTACTAAATTTCAAAATAGATATCAAACTTTTAAATAAAAAAATTAAAACTTACAATCTTTTCTTGTGTTGGTTCATTAACTGTAGTTTCATCTTTTTTCCTTCTACTCAAGAAAAACAATTTTTCTCGAGGGAGACGTCCTTCAATATTCAATTTTTTTTCTTCTATAATGACATTGAAACTATATAAAGTGAAAGTATAATCATATATTCAATATTCAACAAATCACATAATTTAGGTAGGAAAAAATAAAAAGGGAAAGTCCTAAAAAAAAATTATAAACAACAATATCACATCAACTGCCTCTCATGATCTGATGTAGTAGTGCACCCCACAGTGTGGAGGTATTTCTTTGAATATATGTTTTTTTCAGAGGATTCCTAAATAATGTTTAATAACAAATAAGATAATATTAATTCAAAATATGTAAACTATCATTTAAATACCTCAAAAGAGATTAATACCTTAAATTTCACAGTCGCCCAATGGGTAATCATTTGGAGATATTGTTCTATCGGGAAGTCATCCATGATAGGTAATGTCTCAAACTCTGTTCCCACTCTATCACACCATCCAACATACAGATCATGTTTATAAGCTCTCCAATGCTCTCCTAGCTCCTTTAAATGTGCTGGTCATGCACCTTCACCATCAGGGAAGTTAAACAGAAGCTGACACCCAATAGATTAATTCATATAAATACAAAAAAATACTACATTAAATCCAATAGATTTTTTACCATTATTTGTGTCCACCCATTATCCTTGACTTCGTGTGGGAGATGTCTGCATGAGAGAGGGCTGACCGGAATGATGTCAGAGTATTTGTCTAGTGTTGCCAAAAACCCCCGACATTCCTGCCCAGATTTATCAATCATTTGTTATTCATCATTGTATTCAACCACCAATTGTGTCCGGTGGTTCCATACCACACGAAAATGAGTATTCCCCCTCCCCCGCCTCCTATCAGTAGATGAATCTGTTTTAAAAGAAAAAAATAATTTTTCATGTTATAATAAAAATAAATTTTGGTATAAAAATTTGTTAGAGTTATATAAATATACATGTGGTAGTCAGATCAATGGGTGTCACTGGATGTGTAGAAGCTGAAGGAATATCCTGTACAGGTGGAGTGTCCCTTAGTGTACACTCCTCAGCCGCATACTATGTGAGAGTAGGAGTCGAAGAAGGTGGAATATAATAGATCGAAGATAATGAACCAGAAGCAAAAGATGATGGCACAGACGTCTGGCCAACTGGTAGTGTAAACCTAGGAGGCCTAAATATCCCATGTGTCCCTAAAGACACACCAGGATCAAAATGGGTCATAGAAGATACGTCTGTGGTAGGGGAATAGTCCAATCGGTTATGACTAGTGGATCATCTAACTCTCACACCATAAGCCCTCGTACCACTGGCCTCAGTACCAGGATCACCAGATGATCGTCTAACTCTGACACCCCCTTTCCACCAGCCTCTGTATTGGGAGAAATATCAGGCTCCTCATCGGATATCTCTCATCATGGGGGTCGATCCTGAAAAGAAAGTTTTACAAAAAAGTAAACACATGATATTATAATTTATTGAAATATTTATATTTGAAATAAGAAACTCAAAACATGGATGGGTGGAGGAACGCCCATCTCTGTCATGCGATGATTATTTTCTATCATCTTTTTCAACTGCATCTCTTCAATGGGTGTCATTTCCTGCAAGAAAACAAATATGTAAGTAATTAGTAACAAATAACTAATGTGTAACCCAAAATACATAATATATAAAATCCATTCTGATAAAAAAAATAAGGAAAGGGAAAATTTATGGTGGTTTTAAGGTAAGTACTAGGATACACACTCTGAATGATGTAGTTGTATTCATTGAATCATGTCCCAATTGATTTTTGAGAGGAGCCTTAAATAGTTATAGGTATGTATTTGATTAGAAACACCTATAAAAAGGATATCTAGGAATTTTGACGTCCCAAAGAAGGATTCCACTCATTAGTGACCCAAACCCAGATGGCCACATGGCCTCAAGAACATCTACCAAAATTCCAAATGTTATTGACTAATAGTGAGAGCCTTTACTGTGTATGGGGGAAACTGTTCCCTCATTACCTAAGTGGAACAATTTTAATATTATCAGTTAAAAAGTGGAAGAAAGATAATAATGGGAAAATTCTGGAAATGGATGAAAATAACCAAATCAATAATACCAACTAATAAGAGAATCATAAACCGAATGATAGTAATGTATGTCATATATCAAGAAGAAAAACATAGTTAACACTAGTATGATGTAGTACTATACAAGAGGCTCAATAAATTCTAAAATTCGACCTAGATTCTTGAGCTACAACCCAATCATCTGGTTCATCGCTGGAAAGAGTGTGTGTCATGTCAATAACTCGAAATCGACAATCGTCAATAAAGGTGCATTGCTTCATCATTGAATCAAATCATTAGTAATGGGAAGAGTTTTACCCACAGTTTCACACAATCGTTGGTAAAAGAGGACGTCAAGGCCCCTTTATAGGCATCCCAAATAGAGGAACATGCCTTAAGCTCTATTATGTGTTACGTGCATCCCAAATCATTCACTCATGTTCAATAAATCATTCTTGGAAGATCTATGGTCATACCTTTCATTACCCAATTAGTTCCTCACGTCAAATGCACACCATGGGTGGATAAAGTTTAGGCTGCTACACTAATAGGTTGTTCATGGCTTCTAAAAAGGTTTAATTTCATAAATTATAGAGAGTAAACATTTATTTTTAAATTTGAGATTAATAATAATGTATGTCAATGATAACAAGATTACTAAATTAAACTTGTGATTTATCTAATATTGTTATGGATGTATACACATGCCAGCATGGCTAGTGAAAAGAACCCCACCATCATAAAAGTGAGTATTGACCAAGAAAGAGACATAATATACAACGTACAGTGAGAACCATATATAATTGGCCCTAAAGTTATATTAGTACATTCATCTTAGGAATCCAATTATCACTCATGACTAACCATGCCTCTATAAACAATTTGGAGTGTATGGGTATTCTCTCTGATCTTAACAACATCATCACACATTCTAAACATGATGTGAATCAAGTGGAATATGTTAACACCAAATTCCCAGCAATACCAAGCCTTCTAGGAATTGAAAATTTATGGATGATAATAACACATAATTCATTTTGAATCAAATTTGATTCACTGTCAAAGCCCAACACACACACCCAAATCAAACAGAAAACAAAATTCAAACACACCCAAATCAAACTAGAAAACCAAAATAGTAAAAGTAGAACATTAAAATGAAAGTATCACTTACAAATTAGAAGTGTAGTACTAAGAAATTTTGAAAATGTCTCGGAATGAAGAATTTCCGCACAAGGTTAAACAGAGTCCCGCTTCTCCACTTCACCCAAATGAAAAAATAAAACCAAAATAGTAGATGCAATATCACTTACATAATACAATTGAAGAACTGATAAAACTTAAAGATTGAAGTATTTTAGCCGTAGGGGAAGGAAAATCCGAATTCTCCCTTCTGTTTAGGGCTGCAGTCGCACAGAATGGGGGAGTTAAAGCTTCTGTGAATTTGGGGAAAAACATTCCCAACAGTTTTTAAAAAACATTGGTAAAGGATGATTTAAATCTCTCTATACCAATGATTCAATAAAACCATTGTTATATAGTATACTTTTCCCAATGGTTTTGAATTTTTTTTTCGAAAAGATGATTTAACTAGCTTTTACCAACGGTTTCCTTAAACCGTTGGTAAAAGTACTCTACGGGCTCTAGGAAAACCTCCCTTTCCATAAGTGAATTAATATGAAAGAATTTGGTTTTGGGGGTTGGTTAATTGATCAATCATTATTATCCTTTATATGTTTTATTTCGTTTTTATAATACAAACATTAAATCTCATGTTTTAACTACTATTCTTTATTTATAAATTGTGGAATATCATTAAATGTTTTAGAACTCTCAATTCCACCTCCTCCTTTAATCCATGTTGGTGACACACCCTTCTCTTGATTGTGTCATCTTCCATGACCTGATTCAATCGAAGCCATTTCATCCATTGATTAGATCAACTCCAATGTGTGAAGAACTAAACAATAAAGACAAGGAATAATGATTAAATAAAATAATAGGGATAGTTTGAGTTCCATGTCATCGGAGGTAGTCACAACATCGAGGACATTCTCCTTACCCACGCATGCTACTCAAATCTATCTACAAAATTAAAATTAAACATTAAGTAAAATTCATGATCACCTTCACCTCCCCCCAGGCCAAGTCTCAAGGTCAACCTCTCATTTCTACGAGTAATAAATTACTTGGTGAAGTGGGTGGAGGAGAAGAGAGGGAGAGAGGTAAATAAATGAAGAAAAGTGGATGGAGAAACATAAAGACATGGATTAATAAAACTAAAATTTGAATTACAATTGAAAACTAATAAAAAATTAAAATTAAAATAAAATTAAAATAAGAAATAAGGGGGGAACAGAGGAGAAGCATCTACCCGTAACCTGATGGGATCCCTTCTTATTTGTGGGTGTCGAGGTGATGATTTGGGAAGGACACGAGGGCCTCCTTTTACAGGCATAATTATGTCCTCTGAAATTTTGCGTGTTGTTGGCCCATTAAATGGCCGATTTACATGTGGACCCCTTCATAAATTTTTTTCATAAATATGTTTTCCATTCACCCTACAACCATCATCTCATTTATCCATAGGATTAAGGAGTTATGGAATTTTCATTGAATAAGGATTTTTATGGCTGAAAATTCCAAGAAGATTCCTACAAATGTATAATGATCAATGGAAACCTTAATGACTTCAAAACTATGCCAAATTTGTTTTAGAGTTTTAAAATGTGTACTAGTTCTATCCCTTATGTAATGACCTAGATGGGAGGTGAGCAGACTAATTTGAGCATCTGTTACGGTGGTGGGGTCCAAGCTGTCTGCTCGGAAAAGTTTCCAACTTCAATGTTTTTTTGTACTAATAGATATTTGAATCAACTCTAGGACCTAAAAAGAAATTTTAATGAAATAAAATCAGGATTCTAAAAAATCACAAATTTTGGAATTATATTTTCTATGAAATGAAAAAAATTCCATTATGGTAAAAATCTTTCAAAAATCCAAAATCGTGCACTTTTATCAATTTTTCTCATAATCATTCTAAAATTCAAATTACGCATTATTTTAATAAAACATTGAAATATATGTGTTTTATCATTAAAAAAAATAAAAATCCTCATTATTAGATCAAAAATAAGCACATAAATGTGCTCTGTCAAATACCCCCACAGATAAACCATGCTTGTCCCAAAGTATAAAATCTCAAAATTAAAATCATAAGACACCAATATTACCAATATTTAAATTCCAAGGTAATAAAATAAAAAAAACAATGTGAAATAAAACATTCAAAAATCTGCATAAAATATCAATTTAATTTCCCATTTTTCAAAGATACAAATAATTCACATATTTTACTTTTACCCTTGGAAAATTGATGGAAATTATCCTTTCATTCATTCAAGATCCTTGATTAATTATTATTAAACATGACAGGTCATGATTTACCTCACTTTTGATTCTTTTCTCTCATCACTCATGATACAATTCAAGTAGAGTTATTCTCATATCACGAGAACATGCTCCTTAGCCGTAGGCTTGTAAATGAACTAATTTCTCCACATTGTAAAGACAAAATGCACATAAAATCATGAGAACTTTCAATTAAGGTTCTATTGACTCTGAGGTTTAAGGTTGGTAGGATTTGATTCTTTACAAATTAATGCTCAATAAGGAGTATAATCTCTTAAGTACAATGCTTGATATCAAAAGTAAAAATATAATGAAATTATCCCCTTCAAATTAGCAACACCTAATTCTAAAACTCAAAGAAAAGGTTATGATCAAGTACTCATAATGAATGATTTGTTCACCCTCTTGATTTTTTTTAGTTTTTACTTTTTATTCTTTTTTTGAAAGTTATGATTATATCAAATCTCACATACATCATCTAACCACATACGATCATAAGATCATCGGTCTAGAAAATGGTGATTTTTGGTTTTCCCAAATAACAACCCATTTTTTCCTCTTTTTGTTGGTTCTTTTTGTCATTTCTATTATTTTTTTAATTCAAGTGGGAAAAATAGAGTATAATGAATTATTCCACAACCTTTTACAATTACCACAATAATACCCCCACGCTTTTTTCTTACAATGTTTATTATCCTGTCCACCATGATTCCCTTTAACCCCACACAACAACTTTGAAATGTCATGCAAATACTCAAAGGAGGGTAGGAATGAATAAAAATGGATTGAAACATGGATCATTCATATAAAGGCCATTCATGGTCTCTATGGGATAAAAGAAGGATTGATGTAAAGGTTGTATTTTAAGGAAAGTTGACTTTCCAAAAGATGCCTCAATCATTTTAAATGTGGTTTTGCATAGTCATAGCTTTGATAGGTTTCAATACAAGTTGTTGTCGGTTACATGTCCCAAGATCATCCATGAAATATAATAAAGAATAAATAGAAGGTACATGGTCAATAAATCCTCTTGGTAATGGAAAATACAACATTGGGAACTCACACATGGAATGACTAATAAATCAATTCACATGAACTTCAAAAATTGAATGCATGAAGGATGGTAGAGAAATTTCATTTACATGAATCAATTAATTCCTTCAAATCATGAGTCATTACTTCAATATACATGCTTCATTTTAAAAATTCAATTATTCATTTCAATCATTTAATCATATCAACATTGAAATCTAAAACATCGAATCATAGGATTCATATGAAACTCATGTCTCTTTGATAATTCGATTAAAACTTGAATTCAAGTGTGGGCATGCAATTTTATCTTTAAAGATAAAAACATGTTGTCGACAAAAATGTGAGAGTTTAAAAGATAAAACACTAAAATTGAACACACTTTTTCCATGAAAATTGGTCCTTCCCCTTTACTGTTTGGGGCTTCCTTCTACCATCATGATCCTACAAAAGAAAATTACTCAATTAAACACAATAATAATTTCGTTTAATCTCAAAATAAAAGAGGGAGGGGACCACATGCTAAATTATTTCAATTTAAATAAATTGAAATATAAATTCCTAGAAACTAATTAAAGATAAATCTTGCTATTATCCCCCAAGTGGGCCCTAAATTTTGACTGCCTCTAGAGGGAAGTACCTGCTGTTATCCAAATTCTTATGGAGGATAATGCTTCTTTGATTTGAACGACCACATGTGGCATTTCCCATCTTTTTATCCATCCTTCTAAGAGAGAGTACACCATATCCCCCCTTTACAATGAGTTATAGCTTGCATAGTATTGGTAGGATGACGTATGATTCATCCTATTTCTTTACTGATACTTGTGCAACCTCCTCTTCTCTATTCATTAGTTACATGAGGTATGCTTCATCAAAATAATAGTAAATGGGAATGTTAGAGTGTAATTAAATTTGAAAAATATTAAAACATGAAGTATCAAGATCAAATTATTCACCATCAAATAATATTTTGTCATGGTTTCCATAAGGAAATACACTACCATATCTTTATGAACTTCCTTCAATAAATATTCAATGTGTCTAGGGAGCCACATATGTTCCTCAGCATGTTCACATAGAGCTTCTTCTTCCTCCTCCAAGGTTGAGTTGAGGTTGTCTAATTATGTATAATCAAAACCACATGGAATGATAAAGAGTTAATATTCAATAAAATTAGAAGGGATTGAGTCAACGAATGGTTCAAATCCCTTAGTCAGTTCAGCTTCAATCTCTACCTTAGTGGTAAGTGCCTCTTGGAGTATACTCTTTGAGGATGGATGTAGGTAGTCAGGATCCTCCATCCTGACTTCAAATTCCACCACATGTGTGGTTTCTTCCTTTAGTGGTGCTTAATATTATTCTTTGTATTGTATAGGGAAGTTAGGTAGTTCCTCATATTTAATCAAGAATTCATCCAAACTTTTTTGATCTCCCAATTGTAGCTTAGCAGATACATCTTCCTCGCTTGCTTCCTCAGGTTATTCAATTTCAAATATAAGTGGTGAAATTTATTCGACCACATTCTCATGTTCATCATCTGGATTAGGGTTAGGATTCTCTATTAATTCATGAACATAATCAAAAGTTCTATTAGCCTTTCTGGTTAGTTGTTCAATGCTTTCTCTAAGTTCATACATCTGATCTCTTCTAAAATATTCATCTTCTTCTTGTTTTTGTTGTTGCACCTGTGAGTAATTTTTCCATGTATAATATTCTAAATTTGAATACATCATGGAAGTATTTTTTATGTTTTTTTAATAAAATGATATATAACTAATACGTGAAAATAGAAACAGTAAATGAACTAATGACTGGATCGCCGGAAATAGTGTCAGTTTTGACGCACGTATGTTGTGGTGTGTGGACAAAAATAATTATATTTTTTCAAGTGCAGAGCAGTGGCTGACCAGGGTCATCATCCTTGAAGATCCTTCTCAATGTAATACACTTAATTTATTTAAATCACCTATTCTATATCTTTTTGTGGTTTTTTTGTTAGATGAAAGTGATTAATATATTTTTGGATTTATTTTTATTTTAATTAATGACATGTAAAGCAAGAATACTAAATTTATACTAATATTCATGTCTAAATAGAATGAATTAATAAGAAAGAACATGGTTTTTGGGTTGGTTAAATATTCAATCATTATTCTCCTTTATATGTTTTATTTCAGTTTGATAATCCAAACACGAAATCTCATGTTTGATTTGATATTTTTTATTTATAAATTGTGGAATATCATTGACTGTTTGAGCACTCTCAATTCCACCTCCTCCTTTAATCCAAGTTGGTGACACACCTTTGTCTAGAATGTGTCATCTTCTAGGACCTGGTTCAATTGAAGTTGTATGATCCATTGATTATCTCAAATCCAATGTGTGAATAACTAATCAATTGAGAGAGGGAAAAATTATTAAATAAAATAATATGGAAAGGTGAATTTTCATGTTATCAGTGGTAGTCACAACATTAGAGACATTCGAATTACCCATCCATACTACTCAAATATATCAACAAACCTAAAATTAAACATTAAAGAAAATTCATGATCACCTTCACATCCCCTTTGGCAAAGTCATGTGGTTATCCACTCATTTCCACGAGTAATAGATTACTTGGTGGAGTGGGTGGAAGAGAAGAGAGAGATAGGGAAAGAAATGAAGAATAGTGGATGGAGAAACACAAAGGTATGGATTGATAAAAATAAAATATGAATTATAATTGAAAAACAATACCAAACTAAAATTACAATAAAATAAAATGTAGAAATGGGGTGGGAATAGAGGTGTATCATCGTCCCATGCCCTGTTGGGAACCCTTGTTTGCGTTTGGTGTCGAGCTCATGATTTGGGAAGGAGGCAAGAGCCTCCTTTTTTAGGAATAATTCTATCCCCTAAAAGTTTGCCCAATTTTTGCACAATAAATGGTCGCTTAACACATGGAATCCTTCATAAAAGTTGTTCCTAAATATCTTTTCCGTTCAACCTAGACATTTCAGCACATTTAGACATTTTATTAAGGAGTTATGGAATTTTCATGGAGTAACACTTTTTATGGCTGAAATTTTCAGGAAGCTTCCTTCAATTGTATAACGATCAATGGAAACCTTAATGACATAAAAACTTCCCAAAAATTGTTTTAGAGTCATTAATATGTGTCCTAGTGATATCCCAGGTAGAATAACAGAAATTAGAGATGGGGATACCGATTTGTGCATCTGTTACTGTGGTGAGGTCCATGCTGTCCGCTCGGAAAATTTTCCAAATTTAATGAATTTTTTGGACTAATAGATCTTCGAATCAGATTTAGTCCAAAAAGATAAAGCTGAAGAAAATAAAATCAGTATTATAAAAAAATCATTAATTTTTTAGTTATATTTTTAAATAAATGACAAAAATACCCTTGTGGTAAAAATATATCAAAAATCCAAAATTATGCACTTTTCTCAATTTTACTCATAATCTTTCTAAAATTCAAATTACCCACTATTTTAATAAAACATTGAAATACATGGGTTTTATCATTAAAAAAATAAAAAAAATCCTCATTTTTTGGTAACAAATATGGACATAAAGTTTCTTTGTTAGAGATGTCCTACCTCCTTGTCTTCTGTTATCGTAATATTCCAGGCCTAAATTGATTAAATGCTTAAATGGAACTTGTAAAATGAGTGGGTATACATGTTCATTTTTTTAGTTTCTTAAATGGTTTTTTGGAAATTATGATTAATGGGTGGGTATATCCATGTGATGTGTTAAATGGCAATTGGTGATAAGTGGGTTGGTATAACCATGTGACATGATTAAATGGAAGTGGAGTACATGAGTGGATATACCCATGAGATGTAAAGGTTTAAATGAGTAGGTATGCTCATTGAATGGTTTTGAGTGTAATTTTTTATATGAGTGGGTAGACTCATATGGATAGAAATAGTTAAATGTATTGAATGGTGGATGATTTACATTGATTCAAAGGAAGGATCTCCATGGATTTGGAACGCAGTAGTGGAAACCTTGGTTGAGTATTCACTTTGGGTCTTGATTCTATGGGATGTCTTGGTATTTGTTTTCCATTAGATCCGGCTTGATTGGACTCATGTAGGACATGCTGGTATACATGATCCTAGGACTCCAACCAGTGGCTATACTGAGTTTCTATCGAGATGATACTAGGACTTGATGATGATGCCTTGGTCTTCAATACGTTGGATTTAGACCTCCATGGTCTACACTTCATTATATGGCATGATCATGGGATATATGATTGTGGTTGTATGACAAGGTCATGGGTTTTTTATATGGTTTTCATTATAGAGCAAGGCTATTTGGACAGGATATGAATTTTTTTAGGATAGGGATGTATTGTTTGTTTATATTGCCTATAGGTTCCTAGTTATGAGCTACCACTTATTGTAGGGATCCACAAAAGGTTGGTTGGTAAAACTTTTTTGTGTTGGTTATATGCCTTGGGCTTTCACACTTACATTACTACTTACTAGTACATGTTTCACATATTTCATAGTGTAGCTTAGAATTGTATAGATATTTGGGTGGAAACCTACTGGGATGTTTATCTCACACCATGTTTGGGCCTCCTAGGGGACCCAAAAAAATTATACGGTTTCAGGTGATAGTAGGGGAAAGTGCCCTAATACTAGATGTTGATCATTTCTTTAGAGCATGGGAGAATGAGACCCATCCGAGGCTTGAGATTCTACTGTGACACTTTTTGATCTTTTTGGATTTTGGATACTTGTATTGTACTTTATTTCTATGTGTATTTTTTGGTTGTTTTCTAGATACATTTATCATCTGCATCATGGTATATGAGACACTTATGGATTGTTATATATTCCTCTCTTGCTTATCTATTTTACCTATTTTCTGCTTATTTTCTTTACTTCTGCTGTTGAATTTGATTGACTTCCACTATGATATACTCTGGTAATGAGGGAATAGTCTCCCCAATAACTCAACAAGTCTATCACCACTAGTCGGAAGCATCTGGCATTTAAGGAGTGCACTTGAGGCCACGTAGCCAATTAGACTTGGGGCACTATTGAGTGGAATCCGAGTTCAGGATGTTACAATGTGGTACCAGAGACAATTTTGTTTCTGGTTTGATTTACTCTTTAGAGACAATAGACAGGGATATGAAGGAAAATGGAATTTGTTAATGAGCTATGCTTGAGAATTGCTAACCTGTGTACAAGAAAAATCCAAATTACCCTAAATGAAATTGTTATTTTCTAGTTTTGACTATTACAGTTGATTTGATTTCACCATTAGGTGACACACATGATTTATGCTGATACTATTTATGCAATTGTGGGTTCTAGTTTTTTGTAACCCGATGAGATGAGGGTATTCCATCTCATGCATCATATAGTATCTTGTTAGAAATCACATATCATGGATTATGTCATTCCATTTAAGATGAATTATTTGACACAAGCTATTGTGATAGGTTCACTAATTTTTGTTCCTGATTTTGTGATAGACTTTGTGCAGAGGATAGAGAAGTGACATCATCTTTCAATTCATAAGGTGTATGGGCCCTTATGAAATTGAAAATGGTGTAACTTTTAAATTAAAATATTAAAGTGAACTTTATGTGTACGGATTACATGGGCATCAAATTTTTGTTCATGAGGTGTTATGGGTCCTCAAGGATCAGAACATGGTAGACCATTGGTTAAATCATGTCAAATAAGTGTAGTTAAATGAAAATAAATGGAAAATAGAGACTTGACCTACACCCGGATTTTGAGTGGGTGAGAGGTAGTGTTTCTAGTTCTGTTATGGTTGTTATTTATACAGTCATGGATTTCTGATTAGGTTGTGTGTTATGACTGATTTTTAGGAGGGTTTTGACCTGTCCTATGCTTTTGAGATGCGACTTTGATATCAATCCTTTCTAAGGTGAGTGTTTGGAATTGTAGATTCATGTCACCATGAAAAACTCCAATGGTATGCCAAGAGGGTGGTGATGACCATTCTTCAAAGGTGGTGGTCCACAAGATACTAGTGGATCCTATTTTAGTTCTTTTTGTGTTACAGTAGACTATTTCAGACATATGTGATGTGGTATAGTTCCACAAGGGGTTATTTGGCTATATGCAAACTATTCAAGGAGAACCGTGGCCTACCATGACTATGGATGAGATGAAATGGGTGTTCTAACAGCAACATCCTTTCACGTTTTTGGGGGATGATGGTCCACAAGCTTCTGAGTTGTGGCTTGAGACCACACTAACTATCTTCAAGAATCTGGAGACACCTCTTGTGAGGAGGGTCAACCTATCCCCTTATATTATACATGGAGTAGTAAAGTACTAGTGGGAGGTTCTAAACAAGGCTGAAAGGCTACAAGATATAGGTTGGACTGATTTCCAAACCTACTTCCTTGACTACTTTTACCCCAAGACACTATGGGCAGAGTGAGCTCGTGAGTTCTTGCGTCTAGAGCAGGGAACCATGACAGTTATAAAGAACTCAACATTCTTTAAATAGTTGCATAGTTTTGCAATGATGTACCTTACTGATGAGCTATTGAGAGAAAGATTCTTTGAGGAAGGCCCCTGACATACTATCAAATCCCAGGTCAATGTGTTCAGTTTGACCACTATTGCAGAGATTGTGAATCAGGCACAAATTATAGAGTGGAACATGAGGGAATTTGAGGATATAGAGTAGGGAAATGTTTCTTCTCAACCTAGTGGTTCTACATATTCAGGAAGGAAGCACCATTTTGATGCTTCCCATGATATAAGCATTAGTTAGACTATGAGTGCTGGTAGCTCGATATTTTGTCACTAGTGTGGCAGGAGAGGACACATAAAGAATCAGCGTGACTGTGACCCAGTCGAGTGCCGAGCTTATGGAGGGATGGGCCACATGAAATGTTTTTGAAGGACCTTCCCTCCAGTTGTGAGTGGTAGGGGGTCAGCTCTGATGTTAGGTTCAGGAGTAGGTTTCTAAGATCTGTGTCAAGCAGGGAGCTAGAGCAATGCAGGTCGATCATGCAACAGAAATAGTGGTCTTTGATGAGGTATTCATACACCAATTACTCATATACATCGAAGGGGACCTACTCTGAGTAGTAAGGTTGTTTCACGACATTATGGTATAGGTCAATTATATTATGTACAACCTACCCCTGAGGATCAAGGTTTCATACTGTCTACAGTGAGAGGAATGATCTTAGTAGCATCTACTATTACATCTGGTCTTTTTGATACAGGTGTATCTCAATGTTTCATATCCGCACCTATGGTGAAAATCCTTGGACTTTTTGTGTGGTATTTTGAAATAATTTTAATGCTAGAAATACTATTGGGAATCAAAAATAATGATGTCCTCAAGTGCAGGGAGTACCCCCTTATGGATGGTGGGTGTCACTTCATTTGAGATATTTATGTCTTTGAGATGATAGGGTTTGAAGTCATTATTGGGATGGATTGTTTAGTATATTATCGATCTTACATTGTCTACAATCGCCTAAGGGTAACTTTCACATCACTAGAGGATGCAGTGTTTACTCACAAGGGTGAATGGGGTGTCCAGGCGAGTTGAGATGGACTAGATCATCATGAGTTGGGCAGAATGATAGCCTAGATTTCTATTTTTTATTTTGGATGATCAGGGATTGAGTCAGGTAGACTTTCCTCTAATGGTGGATTGTTTCAGGGACATGTTCTCATATGAATTTTCCAGTTTACTTCTCAAGAGATAGGTTGAGTTCTCCTTTGAACTGGTTTTATGAGTTGCACTAGCATCAATTTCTACTTACTAGGTGGCTATGATGGAGTTGTAAGAAATTAATTGGATGCTATATTATTTGGAGGAAAAGGTGTTTATCCGACCAAGTACATATATGTGGGGTTTTCCCGTTCTTTTTTCAATAAATGTGGATATAACTCTTAGGCTATTTGGGGATTATCGTAATTTGAATTAGCTAATGGTTAAAAACTGATATCCCTTTTCACAAATATATGAAATGTTTGATAAGATTCTAGGATCCCGAGTATTCCTGAAAATTTATCTAAGGTTAGGATATAACCAGGTACATATTTGACCCACATACATACCTCGTACAACCTTTCATAGTAGGAATGGTCTATATGAGTATCTGGTTATGCCATTCAGTCTCACAAACCCAATAGTAGTTTTCATGGTGCTGATGAACCAAGTGTTCCATCCTTAATTGTGACAAATCAAGTATTGGGATGGGAGTAGTGCAGGTGTAGGGGGGATAGAGTTTTGGCATATGAGTCTCAATTTCTATGGCCACGTGAGAGGAATTACCCTATGCATGATCTTGAGCAAGATGCAGTTGTTCATGCTTTTCAATATTAGAGGCATTATTTATTGGGAGATCATTTTTGGGTGTATACTGACTAAAAAATCCTCAAGTATATATTTATATAGTATTATTTTAATATGAGGCCAAAAAGGTGGGTAGAGTACCAACAGTCTTTTGACTTCAAGCTTGAATACATGACTGGTAAATGTAATGTAATGGTCGATGCACTGAGCACGTGGACTCAGAAACAGATAGTGCATCAGGCAAGTAGCGAGTGGCAACTTATTTCATTATTCTCTAATATCTATATGGAGGTGCACAATATTTAGGGATAGACATATCTAACATCCATAGTTGTGAGCTATACCCTATTGGATAAAGTAAGGATGAGGCGGTTATAGAATTCAGAGGGTCTGGTCCTATGGGAGAGTGTGGAAGGTGAGGACCCTCCTCCTAGTTGGACCGTCGGTGTTGATGAGATCTTAAATATACATGGATGTGTTTGGGTTCTAGTGGATATGTGTGGGGATATGATGTGGGAGTTTCATGCTTCATCATGGGTACTACATCCTGGAGTCAGCAAGAGGTATTGTGACTTGCATCATCAATACTAATGTCCAAGTATGAAAAGTGAGGTAGCTAGTTTTTTTATGAGGTGTTACACCTGTAAACATGTGAAGGAGGAACATCAATGACCAGCCATGATTTTATTGAAGTTACTTATTCCAAAGTGGAAATTAGATGATTTCATAATGGATTTCATAATTGGTTTACTAAGGTTTCCTTGAGGTAACGATGCTGCGTAGATTATTGTTGGCGGGATAAAAAAGGTAGATCATTTATTACCAATCAGGGATACCTTCGATGTTAATGTTCTTGGAAGGTTGTATATCCATGAGATAATACAACTTCACAGGTTCTCACAGACTATCATTTCAAATATGGATTCCCACTTTAAAACTCGTTTTGGATAGAGTTTTCAGAGGGAACTGGGTACATAGGTGCATCTAAGAACAGTCCACCACCCTTAGACTGATGGCCAATCAGAGTGTATGATACAAGTGCTTGAGAACATGATGAGAGAATGTGTCCAAGATTTTGTGGGATCTTGGGAGAGACACATTCATCAAGATGAGTTATCCTATAATAACAATTATCAGGCAACGATACAGATGTCTCCTTATGATGATTTGTACGGTAGGCTATGTCAATCACCCTGAGTAGATCCAGTTGATTCAGATGCAGATGGCTACTACACAATCTTGATAGAAATCTTATGTCAATCACCGTGTACGACCTCTGGAGTTTTAGGTCAGGGGTCAGGTCTTTTTATGTGTTTCACTATGGTTGGGACATAGAAGGATCATGATACGAGGTAAGCTTCACCACTATATGTTGGTCCATTCGATATTCTTGAGAGTGTCAGATTAGTAGACTATTAGTTTTAGTAACCTCAGAGGTACTAATCCATGCATGACGTCTTCCACGTATCACAACTATGCCATTATAATTCGGACCCATCTCACGCTTTTCAACCCAAGGAGGTTGATCTACAATTTGATGAATCCTTCAAGGAGCATCTAATTCGTATTGTTGATTGGAGCATGAAGGTTATACAAGGCTAGTCAGTTCCTCTAGTACAGGTTCTATGAAAGCAAGACCGTTCACAAGACGATACTTAGGAGAAGAATGCCGACATATATGTTCAGTGATAAGAGTTTTTTCAAAGGGATCTTGACTACCATTGAGAGGGAAATTCGGGGAATAATTGCATTAATGGGGTAAGATTGTAAGACCCTAGGTTTTTCTTGAGTTATGAATCATTTACATTCTTTTTGTCTTAGACCCTTAGCTAGTCCATGGGCTGGTTGGGTTATTTTTGGGAAATAATTGGCAAGAAGGATTTGTACCGGTTGAAGGCCAATTACACAATGTGTAATTGGATTACACATTGTGTAATCTGATTTCATAACATGTAATGGTTTTTCTAGGACCATTCATGATGTGTAAGGGTTTTACCCCCATTAAAAGAAAACTGAGCATTACACACCATGTAAAGAAATTACTTGTCATGTAATTTCCCCACACTAGCATGAGACTTTCTAAGTAAGAACATACTGAGTGTACATGTATGTTCACCATGATTTTATATACTATATTTATAGAATTAATGGATAAATTAACTGACCAGGCTTAATGAAGTTAATTGATGTTTACTTTTAATTTTACAGGATTGATTAACCATTTATATCTTTATATCTGAATATAAAGGGAGAAGAGTGACAATCAAATACCTATGGATAAAAGTTGTATTACTTTACCACAAAACACGCCTCATTATGACAAGAGTTTAAAAAAAATATTATGTAATTAAAAACTGATCAGTGGATTGTAGAATAAAATGTGTATGTCCTGATTGAAAATTCAAGTGATGGTTAAATAGAAATGAATTATATGATCATTTTATATAGAAACAATTTTCTACTCAACATGTATGTAGGATTTGAAATGGTGAATATATTGTTATGGAAATTAAAAACAAAGATAATCCTATCAATTAAACACAAAGTGACCCTCCAGAGGGGAATTCAGTTTGAAATTTGATAAATGAAACATTTGTCTTTGCAGGATATATTATCAAAGGTTTAAATTGATCAAAAAACATTCAATTAACCCTAAGGATTTTAATCCTTCTAATACGTTCAACGACCAAAAAAATGAGCTTTATGAATTAGTTGAAGACGTGCAACAAGAACTGTATGAAGGGTGTGATAATTATTCAATGTTTTCTTTTATACTTAAGTTGTATCATATAAACTGTCTCTGTGAAATTATTGACAAAGAAATGTACATGATTTTAGAGTTTCTTCATGATTCGTTTAGTGAAGCTATTATCCTTACACCCTTCTATGAGATTAATAAAGTCATAAATAAACTTGGACTGTATTATACAAAGATACATGAATTCTTTAATGATTACATGCTTTACTAGGGAGAAGAGTCTGACAAAGGAGAATTCGTAAGATGTCATGAAAGTAGATGAAAGTCAATGAACAACAATGAGAGTATAAATCAATGAAACACCAAGAAGAAAAAAAATAAGAAAACTCCTTCAACATTATTTCATTACTTTCCTCTGATATGATGCTTGAAAAGATTATTCATGGCATCTAAGACTACATACGAAATGAAGTGACATGATCAAGATTGTAATGATGGCTTGATGATACATCCAAAATATTCATCATCATAGAAAATTTTTGATTCATTATATCTATATTTTTCTTCAAATCTTAAGAATTCACGTTTGGGATTCGATTCTGATGTTTTTAACCCATTTTGGACTTTAGGTAGTTATTATAGTATTTGTCCAGTTGTTTTGATCCCTTATAATCTACCTCTATATATGTGTATGAATAAATATTATTTATTATTTTGATAATTATTTCTAGAAATAAAATTCCTAGAAATGGAATTGATGTATATCTTCATCCTCTAATCAAATAATTGCGAGAATTATGAGATGATGGAATAAAAAAATATGACGCTTCAATGAGAAAACTATTAAAAATACTTGCTAATTTAATATAGAAAATTACTAAAATTGATGGATTAGGAAATTTTTCTGATTGGAACAATCATACAAGTTTTTCTTGTCTAGTTTGTAATTTATTTTATCAACTATTACCTCATAGAAGAAAATGATGTTTTATGCGTCATCATTGATTTCATTATTTCTTCTCATAAATATAGTTTTAACAAGACACAATTCAATGAAGATATTAAACTGAGAAATCCACTAAAAGTGTTATTAGGTTCAGAAATCATGGGACAATTATTGAGTGTCATTGAAGAATTTGGAAAATATAATCATTTTAAAGAAGGGGAAAAGAGTAAAAGGTACAATATTTGAAGCATCTGGAACACAAAAATAAAGGGTATAATTTTCAAATTCCCCATTAGGAGTTTAATTTGATATGTTATAATCTTGACATAATGAATATTGTGAAAAAATTCGGTGGCAATGTAATTTTCACATTGCTTAATGAGAAGGGTAAATCAATGGATTGCCTTAATGCTCTTAAGAATTTGGAGTTAATGAATATAAAGCTAGATTTTTGGGAAAATGAGAAGGGAAAGTATCCTTCGACTATTTTTACAATGAAAAATCAAGAGAAATGCGCATTCCTTCAAACTTTAAATAATTTACAAGTGGAAGATGGATATTCAAGTAATATATCAAGGGGCATTGAATAAAAAAATTGAAAGTTACATGGATTGAAAAGTCACAACTCATGTATTTTGATGTAATAGTTGTTTTCATTGGCATATTGTAATATGTTAACTGAAAAATATACTATTGTACCTTTTTCAAAGAACTTTGTAGAAAAAATCTAAATCCAATTGATCTTGATAAACATCGTGAAAAAATTGTTTTGACACATTTTTATTTGTAGATGTTATTTCCCCCTTCATTATTCATTGTGATGATTCATTTGATTGTTCATTTAGTTGAAGAATCTAAAATTGGCTGACCAGAACATTATAAATTGATGTATCCAATTGAGAGGTACAATGATATTATTTTTATTTTCATTAGTGAATTTAATTTTATTAAATTATTGCATAATTTTTTTATATGTTTCTTATTTTTTTCATTAGGTACATAGGTCATTTTAAATCTTATATGACGAATAAATATCAACCAAAAGGATCTATTGCTAAAGGTTACATATCCAAAGAGTGATTGACCTTTTATTCAAGGTATTTGGATGGGATTGGGACTAGATTCAATCATGTTTAATGTTTTGATGATATCTCCACTAATTATCATTTTGAAAACTAGATATCAATATTTCCAATTATTGGATAACCAATTGGAAAGGGGTCAATTTTTACTTTGAATGAATTGGTGTTTCTATAAGCACATATATATATACTGCTCAGTAGTCTTATTATAGATCCATTTATTGATGAATTCTAATGTCAAACAAATAAGTGATTAAGGGGTAGATCTTGAAATGAGATGGAATTAAAAAATGATGTTAATAAGAAGATTGTCAAATGGATCTACCATCAGGTAAGTATATACTCATATTAATATTATTGAAATGTAGTTATTTTGTCTATGTTAAAACTAAATCATTATATATATTTTTCTAGATAATGAATGTTAAAAATCAAGCTGAAATATAAAATGATGTTATGTTTTTTTTTGCTCGAGGTGCTCAAAACAAGTCTAAGATATATGATGCCTACAATACTCAAGGATTTAGGTTTCCTACAATTTATCAGGAAGAAGACTTAAAAACTCAAAATAGTGGTGTATTTACTCTTATAGAGGTGGGATGTTATGGAAATTTGGATGATATAATTGAATTAAACTATCATGGTTTGTTTTTGGTTGTCTTATTCAAATGAAAGTGGGTTAATATTGATATGGGTATAATGAATGATTCATTACATTTTAATTATATCAACTTCTCTCAATTTATCCATACCAATGAGCATGTAAAGAATGATCCATTTATCTTGGCTTCCTAAGTAAAGATTGTTTATTATGTGGATGATGAAATACATGAAGGTTAGAGTTTTTTTACACTAAAAGTAGAGAGACTTATATGATATGAGTGATCAAGATCAATTGGTACTTTGTGACAGTGAACCTAATCAACCACAAAACATTGAATAATTTTTTACTGACAACATGGAAATAACAGAACATGCAATAGAGGGTGAAAATGAAGCCCTCGTCACAATGGAGGTTTATAATAAAGAAGATAATGAAGATGAAGATAATTGAATGTATAAAATGGAAATGAATATATATTACAATTTTTCATCGATAAGTGGTTCATATATATATACAATGATCTAGTTTTTCATTTTTCTTTTTGTAAAAATTTAATAGTTTTTAATTTTATATACATTTAATATATTTGAACCAATTGAATTTCAATAATGCTGATTACAAATAAATTTCAAAATCTTAGCTGGATTTCATCTTAGAGAACACCACAACTACCGTTAGCTTCAGTGGATCTGAGTGATTCGGTTGTACTTTAGACAACCAGAAAGCTAGCCATTCCCCAGATGTTTTGAGTGTCCCACCATCCAATTCACCTCCAGATATGGATCATTTGGTCATCCCTTCATCTAGTGGATATCGGTGAGTTACTATTACTGGTATGTATGTCATTGTAAAAAAACTATATATATTATTAATTATTTAATTCATTTTTCAAATGGATAAAAATAAAAATAGAAGATATATAAATATGAACATGAAAGATGTATGAGACTTGATGAAATTCAATATTATCATTCCATTTGATGAGTTTGGGGTGCCTACTGATGATGTTTCCAGAATCTAAGGGATGATTATTAGGCAGCTTAATTGTGATACAATGATCATTCCCATTAATTATAAATATTGGAGGTATATTCCTAAAACTTGGAAAAATGAGGTTTTTTATATTTAATTAAAAGTAATTTAATTTAATATTCCTTGATAACTAATTTACATGACATGAATAAAATATTTTAATTTACTTATACACTGTTATGTTTTTTATTTCTAGATGTTTTTTCATTTGGATATCCCAGGATCTATTTCATGTCCATGCACTATGAAAAAATTAGGAAAGAAACGGTGAGATTTTAAATGAATATTATGACATGAGTTTAATGAAATATCATTGAGCTCGTGATAGATGTATGAGAAAGTGTGTGAATGAATTTCTCATGTGAAATGGAATTCGTTTTTCAATATTAATAGAGATGCATCTCATGAGGTAATTGAATAATTTAGAGTATCATAATAACATAAATAAAATAAAATTATAATTTTATTAATGTTGCTATTTTTTGTAAGAATTTTTGAAAAAAATAATATGAATCATGAGAAATAATTCATTCTTCATATCAGTTTGTCTTAGAGTTTTTTTAAAAAATAATAATTTTGGTTTGTATGTTATTCATTATTATTTATATCATTTTATTATAAGTCAAATTTTTTCAAACTTATTTATATTTTTTATAAAGGATAATGAATTAGGTTACTCTGTTGGCCATATATAGAAGTGGTTTAAAGTGCATGGGGAATCTGATGTCAGTTTTGTAAATGACCCTACCAGAGATGTTAAAGTATTTTTCATTATCATTTCATGTTATTTCATTACTATAAAAAATAAAATGAAAAATATATTATAAAAAAAATATCCTTAAACCCAATTAAATGGGGCTGGATACATGGATAAAATGACACCAATTTAGCACTATTTGATACATCTAGCCAACCCTAATTAATTGGGTTTAAGGCTTATTTGTTGTTATAAATTGTTTTTCAATATTATATTTTTATAGTAATGAAATAAAAATACATAGTAATAAAAAATTTATTAATTAGATAATATTATAAAGTTAAAATAATTTAAAAAATAATTGTTAATATTTTTGTATTAGCAGGTTCAAATTCATGAAATATGGGATGTGAACCCTTCAAAATCATCATCAGTTTCCCAGAACGATGAGGTTCCAATTGTTTTAGGGAAGGAGAATCCCATACATGTATAGAGGTTGGGTTCTGGACCTACTACCTTAGTTGTATTTGGTAGGGAGTCATCATCAGTTACTACTACACCTAGTGGGGGTTTGAGTAGCGTTATTGATAGGGAATCACAAAGATAAATTGTGAGGTTGAAATGAATAGTGAGATAATAGGACTCTTATAGGAAACTATAGAATCAATGGTGAGAGAATATGGAAATGATTTAGTTTTCATATTTCAATGGATTACTAGAATGATGCCCAAGGAAATTTCTAGCTTTACAACTTATCCTATCAAGGTAAATTCTAAATTTCATAGATCATTCACATATTTTAAAAGAACACATACAAATTCCTTAAATAAAACTAAAATGAAACTTTTATATTGAAAACAATAACTTCGAGTCATAACGATAACATCTTGCACCAGATTGACATGTGTTTGATTCCTAAACGTAAAAAATAAATTATATATTGTTATATTTAAGTTTGAAAATAATTCAACCTCATTTTCTCAGTTTTGACACAGTAAATAGTTCGTAATGGTACCAAAGTCTTTAAAAACATGTGTGTGTGGGGGGAGGGGGTCAAAAATAGGAATAAGATTCCATATCAACATAAAATCAGAGGAAAATGGTTGTGGATTGATTTTTGAAATGTAGGAATAGATGACACATCATTTTGAGTTATAGTTTACCTGAGATGCTTGTAAATGTATTTTTAGTGTCTTAAAACACCAAAACATGTGTGTAATGGTTCAAACCATAGAAACGATATCATATTGACATGAAATCATGAGAAAACTGCCATTGAATTATTTTTTACATGTACTCATATAAAAAATATCAATTAGACTTTCAGTGTAGTCAAAATGCCTTAGTAAATAGTTTTTAAAGGTACAAAATCCTTTAAAAATCCATGATAGGGGGTCAAAAATAGAAAAATGATGTTGGATTTCCATGAATTTAGAGGAAAATAACCATGGATTTTTTTTGAAATAAAGGAACAAACAACATGTTATTCCAAGTTAGAGTTTTCTAGGGATTCCTGTAAATGCATTTTTAGTGTTTTAAACTACATAAACATGTGTATAATATTCCAAACCAAAGAAAAAAACCTCAAATTGACTTGAAATCATACAAAAACCACCATTAAATTATTTTTGACACATAATCATAGACAAAAAATTATTACAGCATGCAGTGTGGTTGGAATGACATAGAAAATAAATTTTAAAGGCATCAAAGCCTTTAAAAATGTGTGTCGGGGTGTCACAACTAGGAAAATTCCATCATATTTCCATAAAACAAGATAGGAAAAAATTGTTTATTGATTCTTGAAATGTAGGACCCGACGATATGTCATTATGTGTTACAAGTTTTTTTGGAATGTTCATAAGTGGGTTTTTAGTGTTTTAAACCACATAAACAAGCATGTAATAATCAAAACAACAGAAAAAGTCCTCAGATTGACATGAAGTCATGAAAAACCCATTTTTTAGTTATTTTTGATGTGTATTCATAGATAACACATCAATATGATATGCAGTGTGGTCGGAATGGATGGTAAATTGTTTTTAAAGTTCCCAAATCCTTTAAAAATGTGTGTTAGAGGGTCAAAACCCGAAAAACATTGTCAGATTCCTATGAAATTATATAAAAATGACTATAGATTAATTTTTTAATTGTAGGAACTGATAACATTTCATTACGATTTATGGTTTTCCTGTGATTCTTGTAAACACATTTTTAGTGTTTTAAAAGAGTAAAACAAGAATATTATTATGAAAACCATATAAAAATAACTTATATTGATGTCAAATCATGATAAATTATCTATTGAGTTATTTTTGACATTTATGCATAGACAACACATCAATCTAACTTGTGGTGTGGTTGGAATGACTCGGTAAACGATTTTTAAAGACATTGAATCCTTAAAAAACATGTATGTGGTGGTCAAAAACTAGGAAAAAATCAGTATATTTCTATGAAATAAAAGTAAAATAATCATAGATTTATTTTTGAAATGTTGGAACCAACAGGACAACATTCTGAGTTATTATTTTCCCAGGATGACCGTAAATGTGTTTGTTGTGTTTTAAAACACTAAAATGTGTGTGTAACATTCAAAAAAAGGAAAAATGACCTCATATTAATGTGAAATCAGTGTAAATATACCAATTAGTTATTTTTGACATATACTCACTAACAACAAATCAATATGATGTGCGATGTGGTTGGAATGGCTCGGTAAACTATTTTTAAAGGTAACAAAGCCTTTAAAAACATGTGGTGTGGGTTCAAAACCAGGAAAAAATCATTCGCTTTCCATGAAATCATAATTCAATAATCATAGGTGGATTTTTTAAATCTATTAATAGATGAGATGTCATTTTGAGTTACGGTTTTATTAGAATTCATATAAATTTATTTTTAGTATTTTAAAACACTAAAACATGAAACAGTCAAAGCCATAGAAAAAAACATCAGATTTATATCAAATCATGGGACGACCACCATTGTTTTATTTTTGAAGTGTATACATAATGTCAATCTGATGTAAAGTGTGGTCAGAATGGCTTGGTAAATAGTTTTTAAAAGAATTAAAGCCTATAAAAACCTGTTTCGGGGGGGGGGGGGAACCAGAAAAATGTTGCCATATTTCTATGAAATCATAGAAAAATTACCATAGATTTATTTATGAAATGTACGAACTGATCTAACATCATTTTATGTTCCGGTTTTCCAGGGATGTCTTTAAATGAATTTTTGGTGTTTTAAAACACATAAATGTGTGTGTAATGGTAAAAACCATAGAAAATTATTCTATATTGACATGAAATCATGGGAAAACCACTGTTGAGTTATTTTTGATGTATACACATTGACAACATGTCAATCCGATAAGTGGTGTGGTCAGAATGGCTTAATAAATAGTTTTTTAAAGGTATCGAAGCCTTTAAAACATGTGATGGAGTGTCAAAACTAGGAAAAAATTGTCGAATTACCATGAAATCAAAGTAAAACAACTATATATTGATTTTTTAAATGTAAGAACTACGACACATCATTTCAAGTTACAGTTTTCCAAGGATACCTATAAACATGTTTTTTTTGTGTTTTTAAACACTAAAACATTCATGTAATTGTCAAAACCATAGAAAAAGACCTCAAATTGACATGAAATCATGGTTCATCTATATTTCAGTTATTTTTTATGTTTACACATCAAAAAAGAATCAATATAACTTGTAGTGTGATCAGAATGGATTGGTAAATAGTTTTTAAAGGTACTGAAGCCTTTAAAAACATGCATCAGGGGGTCAAAACCAAGAAACATCATCTAATTTCTATGAAATCATAGTAAAATTACCAAATAATTATTTTTTAAATTTAATAGTTGATGAGACATCATTTTTACTTACAGTTTTCCTAAGATTCCTATAACATGTTTTTAGTGTTTTAAAAAACAAAAATATGTGTGTAATAGTCAAAACCATAGAAAAAGAATACTGATTGATGTGAAATCATGGTAAAACCATTGTCAAGTTATTTTAGACGTGTAATTGTAGAAAAGATGTCAATCCGGCGTGTTTTGTGGTCAAAATGGATCGATAAATAGTTTTTAAATGTATTGAAGCCTTTAAAAACGTGTATTGGGGGGGTCAAATTGGGTAAACATTATCAGATTACCATAAAATCAGAGGAAAATGACCATATATATATTTTTGAAATTTAGGAATTGAAGGAATGTCATTTAAAGTTAGGTTTTTTTAGGACGCCTGTAAATTGGTTTTTAGTGTTTTAAAACATATAAACGTGTAGGTAACAATAAAAACAATAGAAAACAACGTCAAATTGATGTGAAATCAAGGGGAAAACACCATTGTGTTATTTTTGATTTTTAAGTGTATAAAACACATCAATTTGACATGTAGTGTGGTCACAATGGCTCAGTAAACAGTTTTTAAAGGTATTAAAGCCTTTAAAAGCATGCATCGGGGGGTTAAGACTTGGAAAACATCATCAAATTGCAATGAAATTAGAGGATAATGACAATAGAATGGTTTTTGAAATGTATGAATTAACAACACATCATTCAGATTTATGGTTTTCCTCGTATTCCCATAAACACATTTTTAGTGTTTTAAAACACTAAAACATGTGTGTAATGGTAAAAACCATAGAAAAAACCCTCATATTGACATGAAATCATGTAATGACCACCATTGATTTAGTTTTTAAAAATATTATATACTTTTATAACAAATTATTTAAAAACTATTAAGTAAAATTTAATTACATTGCAAATCGATTTAAAAATCAATTAGAATTTTATATACTTATCCCTTTTTAGTTTCAAGTATTGAAACATATTTTAAATAGTATTTTTCATGGTATATTATTTGTTTTATGTTAAAATGGCTTATGTTTGATTAACAAAATAACAAATTTTATGTGCAACATTATAAATATATTCCATTTCTTTTCACTTTTTCATTTCTTTTCTTAAATGTTATGGTTTTTATTGTAGGTGACAGATGTTAACTTAAGGAAAGTGGTTGACCATTCGATTCAAGACATTATTTATAAGGTAGTGGTGCTAGTTCTTAGTTTCTTTTGTATGTTTGAATTTTATCAATGATTCTATTGTAATTCTGTTTTATTATTTTTAGTTCTAATTTCTGTCTTTTTAATTACAATTGATGAGATTATGTGGTATGTATCAATTTATGAGATGATGTGGAGGTAGAATGATGAAACATAGGTCATGGGGTCGGAATATATTGGGCATGGGGTTTTGTTAGACATATTTTATATGTATATATTGATAATTCAGGTATGGGTTGATTGAGGTAATCGGTTGACTAAGGTTATGATGACTATGATTGTATATGTATATAATTATGGGTGTATCTTGTATGATGTTTGTATGATGGTTTTATTGTGCATTTATGTTATAGTTTATTACATGTGAAAGTTTTTATATTTATATTTTTTTAAATACTTTTAAAAAGTATATTTTTTAAAAAATATTGAGAGGTGATTTTTAAGAACCCCTGTTAAAAAAATTAATTTGAATCATAATTAATAGTGGTTAATATTAACTACCAATAAACCTAACATCCACTGACATATTTATCGGTTTTTAGGTTCATCTTATCTATTTTTTTTTTCAAGTTTTTTTAAAAAAATCACTGTTAAATAAAATGAAAATCATTTCTAAATTCTAAAAAAATCACATTAAAAACCAGCACTAAATGAATCAAGCTATTGTGAAATGACTAGAAAACATGCAATACAGGGAGATTTTAGTAACCAATGCTAAATAATAAGGAAAAGGTTAAAACTACTTCCACTAGAAGAAAGAACCACTACTAAGATTGATATTTTTTATAGTATGGAGTCTTTTTTTAATGGTTTTTGTAATGCCTTCACCTGAATTGTCAGGTTCGAATAGGAGTGCTACAAGACCTCTTGTATGCCTCCCCGCAGACAAGAGGTTTCTGACTAGTAGTGAGGGTCTAAGTCCATCAGTGGGGAGACTATACCCATAGTATCATTTTATAATTAAAATAATACATAATAAATAATATAATAGCAACTAGAGTAATTATGTGGAAAGTTAAAGATGAGATCCATTTCATACAATAATAAATGGGATTCTAAAGAGGAAATCCAAACTAGAGTATTAATAGGAAGATAAATAAATAAATAAAACATCAGGGTCCTCCGGAGTCCATCTCGATATACTACCATCTCTATTCTAATTTGCTCAGCCATCATCCACAGGTCCCTTTTCCTTATCCAAATCCCGGAACATAATGTCTGAATGTGTATCAATATCTTTATTCAAGGTGTGAGTAATAAAATTCATTAGGACATCACTAATTCATCCTTAAAAAGTGTGAGCATGATTAACTAGTGTATTCGGTGATAATAATAAATGAAAAATAAATCATAAAATCTAAAATCACATAACGAGTGGTTGTGCATTAACCAAGCCGTTACAACCCCCGACTATACTTGCTTCAACTCCATGTTGAATAGAAAGTCAATATATCGAAAGTAATCAAGATATGGCCATGAGACTAGAGTTCATACTTCTTGGAGTTCTGTGTATGTACTACTCGACTTCCACTGAGATCAAACATTGGACTTCCGCTCCCACATCTCCTCTTGGATCTATCCATACTGCCAAAGGATCAAGAAAAGTGGCACCTTATGATGGTTCTGGGAGTAGTGGAAGCATGTGGTGGTGGGAAATATATTTAAATTTCATTTAATATTTATATGTTCAAAACCAAGAGTGAGGAGCTTCAACATCAAATTTTTAATTAATTTATTTAATGCCATAAAAAATTATTACCTTATCTTAGGAATATTTCTTCATTAAGGATGTTAATCATATGAAAATACCCTTTCAAATTTCCTTTATTGCGCTATGAGGATCCAAGAATAGAATCCCTCTAGTGAAAATCCACACATGCTCCATTGATATCCGATAAATGTTAAACGATCTCTATGTGCTATTGTGGGGAATAAAATGTCTTATGTTGTTCATTCTGGTTCACCCACTCTTTAATATTAAATAAATCTCTCAAACATTTATTTTTCTTGAGAGGGAGATAGATATAGGAGTTAAAAGAAAATTCATTATTTGAAATAATTCTCTATTTTCAATTACCTTCACAATTACCATAACCCGCCATTTATTGGGGTAGATTTTTTGTTAGGATATTTTTTTATTGCATTCTAGCCCTTAAAAAATACAAAAACCTTTAATAAGCCTCATTCCATAAAATAATAATATTCTCATTATAGTTCTATGGTGCGCTCCAACTTGAACATCAAAAAATATTATCTAACCATCTTTTTAATTAATATTATTTATTAAACATGGTCTTTGTCTATTCAAAATATTCTTTTATTTATTAAACACCTAAATAAATATTTAATTTAAATATTTAATTAATCAATATATATTTTTGATCAATAAAACATAAATAAAATTATACCTCAGTCTTGAGAATAATATTTATTCAATTAATTAAACTCAAATTGTATTTAATTAAGATTAACAGAAACACTTAGTGTTTGACCCTCTAGGATCCTTTCTAATTGACATCAAGAGAGCTTGCCTAAAGTCCAAAATTACTATCTAGAAATGAGTCAAGGAACCCAAGAAAAATAACTTAATTTTGAAATGATGAAAACCAAAAATTAACACTCACTATATTATATAATCCCATTATCATAATATCTTATCAAATAGGTTGCACAGCTATGTCACAAAAAATCCACACCTGCTCCGTTGATATCCAATAAATGTTAAACGATCTCTATGTGCTAGTGTGGGGAATAAAATGTCTTTCATTGTTCATTCTTGATCACTCATTCTTTAATCTTGAATAAGTCTCTCAAACATTTATTTTTCTTGAGAGGGAGAGAGATAGAGGAGTTAAAAGAAAATTCATTATTTGAAACAATTATCTATTTTCAATTACCTTCACAAAGCCATAACAAGTTATTTATTGCAATAGATTTTAGGTTAGGATATTTTTTTAGTGCATTGTAGCTCTTAAAAATACTAAAATCTTTAATAAACCTCATTCCATATAATAATAATATTCTTATTATTATTCTATGGTGCGCTCCAACATGAGCATCAAAAATTATTATCTAACCATATTTTTAATTAATATTATTTATTAAACATGGTCTTGGTCTATTCAAGCTATTTATTTATTTATTAAACATATAAATAAATATTTAATTTAAATATTTCATTAATCAATATATATTTGTGATCAATAAAACATGAATAAAATTATACCTCAGTCTTGAGAATATTATTTATTATATTAATTAAATTCAAATTGTATTTAATCAAGATCATCAGAAACACTTAGTGTTTGTCCCTCCTGGATTCTTTCTAATTTGAATCAAGAGAGCACTACTAAAGTCCAAAATTACTATATAAAAATGAGTCAAGGAACCGAAGAGAAATAACTTATTTTTGAAATGTTGAAAACAAAAAATGAATACTCACTATATAATATAATCCCTTTATCATAATATCTCCTCAAGCAGGTTGCACATCTATGTCACCAACCTATTTTCTTGGTACATATTTCTTTAAATGTCTAAAATAAACACATTGTTACACCATGTACATGAAATTCAATGTAATGGTTCTATTTTAATCAAATAGATGAGATATCGGCTTCCATAAATATAGAAGGGATAACTCCTTCTTTAACTTATTCATTAATGACATGTGAGTCATGACAAGAACAATGTAACCTAACTTACCATGAATATATTTCATCATGATTTTCATAATAAAATTTAAGTTCATGAGTTATAAAATTCATTAATGATAATTTTAAATTCCAAGTACCATTACACATGATCACATATAGTAATATCTGATGACACGAATACATGTGGAATTTTTACCAGTGATTCTTTCTCATAATCTCCCATATTCTAGATTACCATGTGATAACTTCATGATACTAAGACTAATCCTCTTATGAGTTCTCTCACTTAACAGTCTTTGAACTATGTGTCCCATCATAGTACATTATCCAAGAGAAGAACATTCTTTAAGAATATCATCATAACACTTCAAGGTTCTCAATATAATAGAGAACTATTATGACCTTATCAATGTGACATATACTCTAGGACATTATTTCATTAGTGTCTTACAGAAAAATGGACAATATCTAATAATATGTTTTATTAATATTCAATATATCGAACATACTTGTAATTAAATCACAAATAGCTAATCCTAGGACACCAACTCCAAGAAACTTCCATGAGGAATAGATCCAACTACCTACAACATTCAGTCCAATTAAACTCACATAATAATTATATTTATGGTGATTCAAGATTTTATTTAAGGGGTATGATATATTTTCTTCTTTGGAAATTCTCCTCACTAAAACCTCACATCATTTAAAAAAATCCCTCAAGAGATGATACTTCCAAAGTACTTGCTTCGTCCGTTGATGTGTACAAGGATCTTTTATGAGAGACACCACTACAATATTATAACAACAGAGTGTAATAGGATATTTACTATTATATACCAATTCAAGATCTTGGATGATTTTTTTCATCCATAATTCTTATTTAGCTACCTCAGAAGTCACAATATACTTGGACTCTACTGTAAAATCTAAGACCATAGCCTTTTTTGAGCTCTTCCAGCTCACAATACCTCCATTCAAAGTGAATATGTATCTCGTTTGTGACTTCATGTTATCTTGATATGTTTGAAGACTATAATCTTCATATCTATTGATGAGTGGTTCACCATATCCTCCATAAACTAGGAACATATCCTCAGTACACCTCAAATAATTAATGATACTCTTGACTGCCATTTAATAGAGGTCAACAGGATCATCTTGATATCTTCTTACTACACTTGATGCATAGGAAACATCTATCCTAGTACATATCATAATATACATGAATAACCCAATCACTGATGCATATGAAAAACCTATCCATTCTATTTATTTCCCCATGTATCTAAGGAAACATTTTTCAGGAAGGAAGAATGCCATGTGACATTGGAAACAATTCCCTCTTGGATTTTTCCATACCAAATATCATACGTATCTTAAAAATGTATATACTTTGACTTAGGCTGAGAAAATTCTTAGATCTATCATGATAGATCTTGATTCTAAATATATATGATGTCTCACCCAAGTCCTTCAGAGAGAAGCATTTATTCAACCAAATCATAAAAAACAGTTAGGTAGGTTTTTGATTTACTATAAGTAATATGTCATCAACATATACTATTAAGAAAATGAATGCAATCCCACTAAATTCTTTGTAGACACAAGGATCAAACTCATTCTTTATGAAACCACGTTCTATTATAGATTCATCAAAAATGATTGTTCCATATCCTATATACTTGATTTAATCCATAAATGGATAATTTTTCAATTTGTATTTATTTTCATCTTTTGGAGTCACAAACCCTTCAGGTCATTTTATATCAACATCTTCCGGATGGTTCCTATCAAGTAAGGTAGTTTTGACATCCATTTCTCAATTCTTATAGTCAAGGTAAGCTTAATTTTCAAGTATAATTCTTATGGATCTCAACATTACAACCGGTGAAATGGTTTTATCTCAGTTAATTTCTTGATTATCATTCAATACCTTTACAACTATTCATACCTTATAGGTACTGAATTTTCCTTCAATTTATAGTTTCTTATTGAATACCCACTTGAAACCAATGGGTTTTACATCCATTGTATGATCTACCAAAACACAGACTTGATTTTTGTAGATGGAATCCATTTTAGAATTGATGGATTATTTTCACTTGGAAACATCTGTGCCACTTACTTCTTCCTTTTAGGTTATAGGATCATTATTACAAACTAATAATTAGTCACCATCCTTGGTGACAAGAAAACCATACCATTCTGGTTCTCTAACCTCTCCTTTACTCCCACACATTACTTGTGTCTCCAGAATAGTTTCTTCTTACATGGAGATTTATAGAACTTGTTCCTATGAAAAGCCTTATGTACCTTGATTCTCGACTTCATCTAATTCTATCTCCATCCCACCATCACTTTTAGAGATGTTTTCCCTCTCAAGGAATATGGAATGTCATTACACTATTACTTTTTTCTAAGGGTTCATATTGGTAATATCCCATTGTTTCGTTGAGTTCTCCAATAAATTCACATTCTACACCACAAGGTTAATGTTTCTTCCTAAAATAGGCCCTAAAAATGCTTCCCAAACCAAAAAATGCAAGTATGAAAACATAGGTTTCTTTCCAATTCATAAATGGTATGGTATACTGAATAACCTTGGTGATATTTTTTTTAAAAAGTTTTGTATTTGTAGAAAACTATTCTTTTGAAAAATAATGGTTTTTGAAAAACGGGTGAAAGTTTCTAAATTTTCAAACCTAAACATAAATAGGGAGAAAAGTTTTGTTGTAGAGAAAGTTGTTTTTTGGATATAGATGATCAGACTGAGTAGTACCAAACACAAAGTATCAAACTTTGTAGCACCAATTGCATAAGTTGTTATAATAACAAAGTTGTTGATCAGACACATCATTATGCATAGATCCATTAGCACGAAGTTCAAGTTTTATTCGACTCAGTGTTGGTTATAAAGTCAGAATGTTGTTGAAGAGTTTGAATAAAGATAGTGATTTTAGGAGTTATAATGTTATAAACATTCTAACCGTCAGTCAGACGATAATTTTCTAGTTTTTAATTTTCAAATATCATAAACTGTCTATAACAATTATGATGCAATACTTATGATGAAAAGGGGGAGAATAGGTGAAACCATTCATATTGTGTTTTGGTTGAAATGAAATAAGGTTTTGAAAGTAATAGTAGTCATAATAATTTCCTATGTAAGTCAGAAGGTTCTTTTCCATTCTTGAAGTTATCATAAATCATAAAAAATATCATGATAAAGGCTTTTGAAGAAATGGAGGAATCATAATGATTTTCTTAGTTATAAGAATCAAGAAAATGTTTGCATCGGATCGAGAAGTACCGAGCATAGAGGTTTTTAGAAGTATGAATGAGATATGGCTAGTGAGGTTTGAAGAATTTCAAAGTTACAGAATGCAGTTTCCATCGTAATGAGAATTCTGTCGTTATGAGGATTCTATTAGACTAAATCTAAGGATGTTCCATCAGACTAACAATGAGGAGTAAATTCAATCAGACTAACTCTAAAGAGGAAAGTCAATCATAATGACTTTGAGAAGGAAATTCATTCAAGATTGACTTTGAGAACAAATGTCAATTAGACTAACTCTAAGAAAAAAATCAACCAGACTAACTCTGATGAGGAAAGTCAATTCAGAATGAGATGAGGATGTTCCATCATAATGAGCTAAGGAAGTTCCATCCTAATGAGCTATGTAAGTTACATCATAATGAGCTAATTAAGTTCAATAATACTGAATAAAATTTAGGAAGTTTGATAATATTAATTACAAATAAGACTCAATAAGATTTCAACAGATTTGTGAAGAGTTTAAGTGGTTAAAATTCAAATTCAAATATGCGTAGATCTTGATGTTTTTGAATTTAATTAATTTTGAAATGTTTTCCAGTTTCCTGCCTTTGTCTTTCTGGGGTTCTTATTAATAGAAACACAATACATTCATAATTTACATCTTTTTTATGTGACTGGAAACGGTGGGGCAATGTAGAATTCATGTCAAAGTTATCTTTTTAGACTGAGACCTCATTATAAAGTTGGACATTTTAATGTTTTGTTTACCGGAATAAGGAATATCTAACTGAGAATTTGAGAAGCGTTTGTGTAATATATATTGAGAATGAGTTCATTGTAATGTTTCCATTAAACTAAATTCATTGGACTACATCCATTGAACCCATCCCCATCAGAATGAGGGAATCAGGCCTTGCAAGATCAGAGTGAGGATTCCAGGTAGAGAATTTGTGGAGAAGTTTCAAGAAAGTATTTATTATATTATTATGGATCAATTTTTTGTAATAAAATTTTTAAGGTGATGGGAGTTAGTATAATAATTTCTACTGAGACATAGAAGCTATCTAGCGGGATTTGGCACAAGTTGTATTCACTTAATCATTATAGAAAATTTATATAGACCCATAAGAGTGGCTATATATAAGATGTAGGTTCTCACACTGAGGAAAAACCTATTAAATCTTACATGATTTTCTTTATTTCCTACATTTTCATGCATGGGTATTTACTAAAAGAAAATAAGGATATAAAATTTAACAAGTTTCAAGGGTTATGTTTTTTAATCCTTTGAAACTTTAATTGGTATCATAGGAAAAGTTCCCTTATTTAATCCTTATCATGGATAATATCAATTCTATCAATAGTAGTGGAATTCCTACATTTGATGGAAAAATTATTATGGATGGTAAAATTAGATGATTCTTCATCTCTGATGTTTTGGACTAGAAGTTGTTTATTCTACTACTATTGGTTTTAAACCTATTAATAAAGATTATCCTATGTTGTTTAATAATAAAAAAAATATAGAAGTTGATGGAAAGGCTAGAAATTCTATTCTTATGTCCTTATCAGAAAATGCTTATATGAAGGTGATGGGTTTCAAAACTACAAAGAGTATGTGGGATTAGCTGGAAAGTATATTCTATGGGAATAATAATGTGAAGGAATAAAAGTTAGAAATTTGTAATAGTAATTATGAAGACATATGAATGGGAGATGAAGAATCCATTGATGAATACTTCATGAGAGTAAATGAAATTCTTTGTGTAAGATCCCAACCTTTCCTGAAGATGACTCGAGATTAATTTCAGGTATTTATTTTTTTCTTGTTTGAGAATAATTAGGTTGGGTTTTACCTTGGGGTGTTTTGGGGATAAAATTTGAGAAACATTGAAGGGAGGAGAGAAATTCATTGTTGGCACATTTTTTTCCCTAACCATGTGCCCCAACCCATCAAACTGTGCAACACTAGACATAGGAATTTCACAATTAGCACACAGTTTTTAAAACCATGCACCCTCTAAGGATAAATTGTGTACCCATATAATAGTGGCACATGGTTAGGCTCATAGTTTGGGTAAACCATGCACCCCTTCCCAACTATCATTGCACGACCTTTTAAATAACCCAAAAATTATATTTTAACCACTCAAACCCCCATTTTAACTTTTATTCAACCCCTATTCGACCCTAGATTATATTTCATGATTTTAGAGCCTCCAAGATGGATTAAACGTCTTCATTTCCTCTATTATTTGTGACTCAAAGACAATATCGATTATATGCACCCTTCTTAGTAAGAGGATCTCATCTCCCTTGGCTTCTCATTCATTCTCTTTTCTTCTCCTATTTTAGATAGGGTTTGTTATTCTTATTTTGATTTGATATACACCTTGTTTTTTTAACTAGATATATTATTGTAGATATATATATATATTTAATAGATCTTTATTTGTTCAATATTGATTTATGGTTTTAGATTCAAATCTTGTTATATGTCATTGTGCTGCTCAAATTTTGGGGATTTCTGTTGGACGACTGCTTGTCAATGAATCGAGTTAGTTGTTCTATATTCCAAATCCCAAAGTCTTTATTTAAATTATGTATATGTTATATTATAATTTCTATTAGATTTTTAGAAATTGTGTTATTCACTAAATTAATTAATTTGGTGAATTAATTAATTAAAGAAATGTGAAATTGGTGGTTTTGGAAATTATAGATTGAGATAATTAATTGTAGAATTAATTGTGAGATATTGAGATTTGAGGATTGAAATATTTAATTTTGTGATTAATTATGATATATTGGGCTTCTGATTGAGATAATAAGTTGTGGAATTAATTATGGAATTTTGAGTTTGTGGATATTGATTAATTAATTGAATAATTAATTAATGTGATTGATGTACTCAATTAATTGGGGAATTAATTAAGGGTATTTATGTGTTAAATAATAGATTAATTAGTAATTAAATTTGTGGGGTTAGTTAATTGTTCAATTGACTAATATAATTTAAGTTATTAATTAATTGTATAATTAATTAATTTACATGATGTGGTTAATTAATTTTTGAATTAATTAATGTTATTTATGTGATTAGTTAATTATTGAATTAAATAATAGAATATTTGTGTTTAAATAATTGTTGAATTAGTAATGGAATTTATTTAGATGTTTAAATGTTGAATTAATTATGTGTTATGATTGTTAACATGGAAATTTAGTTTAAAATTAAATAATCGGAACATATTCATTCTAATGTGTAAGTTATGAATGGTAACATGGTTATTTAGTTGTGAAATAAAGAATTCGAACATGATCATTATAATGTGTAAGGTATGAATGGTAACATGGTAATTTAGCTGTGAATTAAATAATGGGATCACGGTAATTCTATTGTTTGATGTATGAATGGTAACATGGGAATTCAAGTATTAATTAAATAATGGTATCAATGACATCATGAGAAAAGATTTTCATTGGACATACTTTTGGACCCGATGTGTGGCACCTGGGTCAGGAAATTACAAAGTGGTATCAGAGTCCATTTTTCTTTTCTTTTTTATTTTGTATTACTATTTGGTAAAGGTAGACATGAAACTAGAACGATTCGGGCCTTGGTTATAATCTCATGCATGGGAGTAGCTAACCCATGTATGGGGGAGAACCCAAGTACCCAGGGTGGGGTTGTAGTTATTTCTATTTTCTGTTACAATTGAATATTATTTAAACATGGGTGACACACTTGTTTTTTGTTGTGATTATTGATGTTAATTTTTTATTTAGTTTTCACTCATGGACCAGTATGGAACAAGATATGAGTTACATGCATCATTCTAGGAACTTAGGGTTATTGTGACATGCATCATTTTAGGAACACATAGAAAAATTGGTTATGGGTAAGTTATTGATATTGAACCGTTTTTCCATGCATGTGAAATTGAAATGAAAATGGAACCTAACATGAAATTGAGAAAGATTGTGGAATGATGTAAGAAGAGAATAAAGGGTGTCTAAATGAGAAACATGAATAATTAGAATGTGTTTACCCTGGTTATCAAGAACCAAGGAGTAAGATTATTAAGGGTAGTGATAACACCTCAATTTTGACTATGTGGTAGGGTTTTGGGAAATGACAAGTTGTGGAATATTGTATTTTACCTTAAATGTGTTAATTTTGTCAAAGGTGTCCTAAGGTACCTATTTGTAATGGTATAGATATTTCTCTATGAAGGATCTTATTAAGTGGATAAAATGAGGATATGTCTAGAGATGATCTACTAGTAGTAGGAACTAAGGAACCAATTGTGTTAGGTGAGGAATTCAGGGAGTAGTTACAATAGAACATTTCCCACTTCATGAAATTCATGGGAAGAGACCTAGGGTGGGTTGTGAAGAGTATGTTTGATCTAAAAATGGAGTTAAAAATTCAACACCCTCCTACTTTTATTGGAGAGGGTGGACCTGAGAGAGATGATTTCTGGGTTGAGTCCCTTGAGACTATAATTGACCACTTTGAGACTCCTATAGAGAAGATGGTCATGTTGGCTACTTACATGATACGAGGATTAGTGAATCACTGGTGGTATGTTTAGGCGTGGACTATATAGGCTAATGGTATGTTATGGAAGGAACTCTTGGATAATTTTTTAGTGAACTTCCATCCAGAGATACATAGGTAGGAGAGAGTATTGAGTTCATGAGGTTGACTTGGGGGAGTATTTATGTGATAGACTATGTTAGAAACTTTACACATTTGAAATACTTTTCTCCAACATTGGCAGGGGATGAGATAACTACAGCGAGACATTTTTAGGATGAGATTAAATGTGAGATTAAGTCCCAAGTTAACCATTTTCAGTTAAAGGAGTTTGCAGAGGTGGTTGATAAGAATCTCATAGACGTGGGTAACCTGAAGATGCTTCTAGTGTAGGAAAGGTGGTTCCATTTTGATGACTAGAAGGTATTACTTCTGAGGGTAGGAAGCATTGCTATGAAAACATCATCCAAGGTAATGGGAAATAGATTACCTAAAAAGAGGGATCATTTTCATAGGACCTCAATCGAGTGATATATCACTAGTGTAGTAGATTAAGAAACTTTTGAATATTTTTACCTCAACCACCAATATAGTTACAGTCTTGCAGAAGGATGGGACATCTACAAAAGTTCTACCGGACCCAACGATAAATGAGTAGTAAGGGTATAGCTAGTTAGAATCAGAGTGTAGGAAGAGGATATTCTTCACCATATTAGTCTTGTATCTGGAGTTCTGCTGGACAAGGTGGTAAAGGTAGTGTATATGGAGCTTCAGGGTATGAGCGCTCATATTAGTAGAGTAGGGAAGCAAAATAGACTTAGACTGCATCACGGGGAAGTGTGGTAAGACTATTGCATTCTATTCACCCTATGCTGGTGGATACCAAGGCTGGACCATTGATAGTGAGAGGTACTATTTTTATAGCTTATATGATATCTAGTGCCTTATTTGACATTGGTGCCTATCATTCCTTTATTTCTACAAAACTTGTTAATGGATTGAGCCTGGTGATGGAGTTCGTGAGTGGGGTGTTGACGACAAACACACCTCATGGAGTTCAGTCAAGAGACAATTTTTTGTGCAAGGGGTGTTCTCTTGTGGTCGATCAGTATCGATTTCTACGAGATCATTATATCATAGACATGTTAGGATTTAAACTAATTATGGGTTTGGACTGGTTAGTATCATATTGTCCCCCTATTGATTTTTACCATAAGAGAGTGACCATTACATCTCCAAAGGGTTACAAATATATTCATTGTGGAGAGTGGGATATCGAGGCATTCCATGTAGGGCCAATTACTCATCAAATAAGATAGATCACAACCCAGGTTTCTAGTTTATTTCTATATGATGGTAGTCTAAAATGAGATGTCTTTCCACACTTAGTGGATAGGTTTTAGGATGTGTTTACTTAATATTTCTCAGGGATTCCACCTGAGAGAGATGTGTAATTTAGCATTGAGCTCATACCAGGGGAAGAAATGATTTCTATTCCACCATATAAAATGGCATCAAAAGATATTCAAGAGCTCAAGACTTGGCTGGAGGAGTTAGAGGATAAGGTATTTATTTATCTGAGTAAGTCTCCTTGGTGTTCACTAGTGCTGTTTGCAAATAAGGCTGATAAGAGTTTATGCTTATGTGTTTATTACCGAAAGTTGAACCAGATGACTGTGAAGAACCAGTATCCTCTCCCCCATACCGATGACCTATTTGACTAGTTGAGATGAGATTGTGTGTTCTCTAAGATTGAAATGAGATTAGGGTATCATAAACTAAGACTTAAGACTTCTGATATACCAAGTTATAAATTTAGAAGCAGGTATGGACTGTATGATTTCATCATAATATTCCTTGGGTTGACGAACACACCAGTAATGTTTATGGACTTAATGAACAAAATCCATACTCTGTACCTAGATCAGTTTGTGGTAGTGTTTGTGGAAGACATCTTGGGGCACTCCAAGACATATGATTATTATGACCAACATATTGATATCATTCTAAGTACACTAATAGAGCATTGGTATATGATCGTACCACGATTCACTGTTTCATTTTCACCCTTACACCGCTGTGCTAAACATTTTTTGTATTAAAATTTATAAAAATATTATCAAACTGTGCTTCATGTTTGATTAAATAATTTGTGTTTATCACTGTTAAATAGGGCTATGATACTTGTTTTGAAAATTACAATGTAGGTGGAGGGGATTTGGAGGTCCCATGATAAAGTCCTTGAAAAATGGGCCAAACTGCACAGGATCCAAGAAGTTCAGTGGACTAAAATTCATTCTGATACTCCACCGTGCATCCAAATGGGATGACATTTTGTGGGCATATCCAAAACTCATAGGGCTACAACCTTCATTTAATAACCCAAGAGATATTCGGAATTTACGTGGCCCAGCAGACCTGATCTATCCAGCACACCCAATCTACTCGAGGTCAAACGTTTTGTGCTATGAACTTTTCATATCTCGTGCTCCACTTGTTGAAATGATGCCAAAATTATGGTGGAGATATTCCAGACAAGGGTCTACAACCTTTTAGTTTTCCACAAAACGTTTTAATACTGTCTGTTAGGCTAAAATAATGTGCCAAGCGATTTTAGTAAATCTGTGTGCCCAAAACCACCTCCCACATTTCCTATAAAAGGGCACCTTGGGATCCTCATTTGTATGTTCGGAAAAAGAGTGAAGTTCTGCCAATTTGGAGTCCTAGAGGAGTCTCTTAATCACCTTGGAGGTTCTGGAGGCCCATATCCTCATAGGGGAATCAAGGATGAAGAAGGAGTTCCACCCGAGCTTCCTCCTCCTCTCGATGTCGAGCTAAAAGTTGGGTGTTCGTTGTGAGGGAGCTACACACATGTCAAGTGAGTTCCGATGCATACATTAGCTACTGGTTTGGAGTAATTTGGGTGTCTAAAAATTTCATTCCATGTATCTTATTTAATTTCAGATTTGAATGCTTGATTTGATGCATGTGAGTGTTATGCTCTTAATTTCTAACCGATCGGTGTGAGGTTTTGAGTGTGTGACTTGTGTTGTTCTGATTGGACATCACAAGAATCTTTTCATAGCCACCTTATTGAAATTTCAATATTCTTTGGAAGCTCTTATTCCATGCATAAGTACTGGACCTTGACAATACAATTGTTACGTCAAGGTTGGGTCCTTAAAGAATTGAAATAAAAGCTTAGGAATTAATCGGGATTCCAATTAACTCCAACCAAAGAATTACTCTAAACCTAAGATGAATCTCTATGAACAATGAACTAGATATGTGTGTAGTGAAATCACATCGACCCTTTTATCTCATAATTTTCAAAATCCACTTGTTACTCAATTTTTAAGACATTTCTACTAAGTCTTTGTTTTAAACTCTTTTCAAACCCACCCCCTCTCTTAGTCATTTTTTTTAAAATACACACTCTAAACCTACCAACACTCCTTGAGGGACAACCTAGGTTCTACCCTAGACTATAAATCAACCTTAAAAACATAATCAATTTGACGAGTCACGACAGCACGGTCAAATTTTGGCGCCGTTTCCGGGGAGCGCTTTGGTTTTTAGTGAGTGTTTTTGATAAAGTAGTTGTAAATTTTGTGAATATTTGTTTGTTTGTTTTTCTACATTTTTATTTATGCTTGTGTTCTGATCAATATCTTGTGTAGGTTCTATGCATAATGTGTTCTACTTCGGGAGACTTACCACCTTTCGAACCTGAAGCAGAGAGGATCCTACGTCAGCAACATCGAGATGCACAAGACCCCCTTTTAAAGGAGGACACGCCACTCGAGACTCTTCTAAACCCATCTTCTTCTGGAACCAAATTAGAACCAGAAATAATATTAAATAACATGGCTGAAAATAATCGAACATTAAAAGAGTTAACCTCACATGATGTTGATATCCAACCCACTTACATTCAAATTCAAGGTGAGGCACCTAATTTTGAATTAAAATCTGGTTTAATCCATTTATTACCAAGATTTAATGGACTGCCTGGAGAAGACCCTCATAATCACTTAAAAGAATTTCATATTGTTTGTTCAACATTAAAACCTACTAATGTTGATGAGGAACAAGTAAAACTTAGAGCATTCCCATTTTCTTTAGAATACACTGCGAAAGATTGGTTGTACTATGTTAATTCACCAATAAGAAGTTGGGAGAACATGAAGCACCTTTTTCGTGAAAAATACTTCCCAGCCTCTCGAACTACAACTATAAGGAATAAAATATTTTTTATAAGACAACCTCAAGGGGAAACACTTCATGAATATTGGGAATGATTTAAAAGGCTTTGTTCAAGTTGCCCACACCACCAAATAAGTTATCAACTCTTAATTCAGTATATTTATGAAGGATTAATTCCACTTGATCGTAATATGATTGATGTTGCTGCAGGTGGTGCGCTAGTATATAAGACCCCAATTGCTGCAAGAACCCTCATTGAGATCATGGTACAATACACTCAACAATTCAGTATACGGTCCAGTGTTCCCATTCAAGGTTTCCATGAGGTGCAAAGTACTGAGTTTGAGAAGAAGGTGGACACGAAGTTCGAAGAGGTAAGTACCCTTGTATGGAAACTCGCTCTCTCCCAAGGAAAATCTCAATCTCCTCCTCCCATCCATTTTGGAATCTGCTCTTCTAACACCCACTATTCTGACCAATGTCCTCAATTGAGAGAAACTTTTGAAAATTGTGAGGCAATATTTCCAGGACGTCCCTTTAACCAACCCTTTAGGCAAGAACCATACTAACCATCCAACCAAGGGTGGAAGGACAACCAAGCCTATAGGAAAGGGGGGTATTCAAACCAACCTCAACAGAAATGGAACCAATAGAGTCAGAGTAGTCATCCACCACCACCTAGAAATCCTCAACAACCCCAAAGGCCATTCCAACTACCCCCTCCAAAAACCGAGCCTAGCCTAGAAGATATGATGAAGCAAATGGCTGCCAATAATATCTAATTCCAAAAAACCACACAAGCAACCATACAAGACCTAAAGACCCAACTAGGCCAACTTGCCAACTCAGTGGGGGAAATCCAAATTCATGGGTCGGGTAAACTACCATCTCAACCAGTAGTAAACCCTAGGGATTAAGGAAATGTTAGTTACATCACCCTTAGGAGTGCGACACAAATCAAAAGCCAAATGAACCCTCCATTAGAGTCATCGCATCCAAAGGAAACCACCATCCCAACTGCTGAAAATGGTCCAAGAGAAGAAAACCAATTTCCTGAGAGAAGCCCTTCCAAAGGAAAGTCTGTGGCTGTTGATGAGTCGCTTATCCCAACCATTCCTCTTCCATTTCCCCAAAGAGATGTCCAACCTAAAAAACAAAAAGAAAACAAACATGATAAATAAATCATGGAATTTTTCAAGAAAGTACAGGTTAACATTCCTTTGATTGATGCTGTGAAGAAAATTCCAAGATATGCCAAGTTTCTGAAGGAGATGTGTACACAACAAAGGAGGCTTCGTGGTGATGAGAAGGTGAGCATGGGGAGGAATGTTTCATCATTGATAGATCCGTCACTTCCCACCAAGTGCAATGATCCTGGGACATTCTCAATTCCGTGCACCATAGGGGAGTATTCATGTTCCAACACTATGCTTGATTTGGGTGCTTCTATTAATGTGATGCCTCACTCTATTTACTCTTCATTGCAGGTCGGTGAACTGAAGCCCACTGGTATTGTTGTTCAGCTAGCAAATCAGAGTACAGCACACCCCCCTGGTGTGTTAGAGGATGTTCTTGTGAGGGTGAAAAATTTAATTTTTCCTGCTGATTTTTACGTGCTTAAAATGGAAGATGATAGGATGAATGGACATGCCTCAATTATATTGGGGTGACCTTTCTTGAAAACTGCCAAACCCATAATTAATGTCCATAATGGTACATTATCTATGGAGTTTGGTGGTAATACTGACCACTTTAGTATCCTTGATGCCAGGAAGCACCCCTCATAAGAACACTCATCTCTCTATCAATTCAATTGATGTTCTCTCTTCCCATGAAACAACTTATTTTCATTCCCCTAATCCCCTTTCTGAGTTTTATTTATTAATTTAAATTTTAGGTAATGAATCATGCATTGACTGTTGTAGCGAGCTAGAGAAATGTCATGCATGTTTGTTAATTGATGATTTCTTGAACATAGAGGATCACATGACCATCGATGATACTGATAAGCTTGTAAAAGCTCATTCCTCATCTGAGGATGGTACCATTGAGCAGTTAGAAGAGATCAGTGACTTCTCACTTTCACACACACTTCCGTCAATCCAAAATCCCCCAGAATTGGAACTGAAACAACTGCCTCAAGATTTAAAATACTCATATCATGAGAATGGAAACAAGTTTCCCATCATCATTGCTAGTTCACTCCCTCTAGAGCATGAATTGTGACTGCTTGATCTTTTGAGGAAGTATAAACAAGCTTTGGGATGGACACTTGATGACATTCCCGGCATTATCCCATCAATTTGTACACATCATATTTTATTAAATGATGAGGCTAAAACAGTGAGGCAGTCACAAAGTCGACTGAACCCAAGCATACTTGATGTTTTTAAAAAGGAAGTAACTAAATTGTTGCCTACTGGAATCATTTACCCTATCTCTGACAGCCAATGGGTCAGTCCTGTTCAAGTAGTTCCTAAAAAAACCGGCCTTACTGTAATTAAAAATGAAAACAATGAATTAGTTCTAACTCGTGTACAGAATAGTCGGCGTTTCTGTATAGACTATCGTCGACTAAACCAACACACTATGAAGGACCATTTCCCATTGCCATTCATTGACTAGATGCTAGAGATGCTAGCAGGGAAGTCCCATTACTGTTTCCATGATAGGTATTCTGGATACTTTCAGATCCGTATTCCTCCCGAGGATCAGGAAAATACAACCCTTACTTGCCCCTTTGGTACATTTGCTTATAGAAGGATGTCATTTGGTCTGTGCAATGCTCCAGGGACTTTCCAACGATGTATGGTTAGTATTTTTTCGGATTACCTGGAGAATTGCATGGAAGTTTTTATGGATGATTTAACTATTTATGGATCCTCTTTTGATGAATGTTTGAGTAGTCTTCCTTCTGTCCTACATCACTGTATTGAAAAGAATCTCGTATTAAATTATGAGAAATGCCATTTCATGGTGCAAAAAGGCATAGTTTTGGGACATGTCATTTCTGGGGAAGGTATCCAAGTGGACAAATCAAAAGTAGGTATCATTTCCTCCCTACCATTCCCTAAAAATGTTTTGGATGTGCGGTCTTTCCTGTGTCATGCTCGATTTTAACGTCGTTTCAATCGTGACTTTAGTAAAATTGCACTCCCCCTCTCCCGATTACTCCAAAAAGAAAAAGAATTTGATTTTGATAAAAAAATGTGAGGAATCTTTCAATAAGTTAAAATGGAGTCTCACGTCACCCCCGGTAATCCAACCACCTCAGTGGGATTTACCATTTGAGCTCATGTGTGATGCCTCTAACTATGCAGTTGGGGTAGTCTTATCACAAAGGGTCGACCGAACTTCACATGTCATAGCTTATGCCTCACATACTCTGGACCCTGCCCAAGGAAACTACAACATAACTGAAAAAGAATTTCTTGAAATTGTGTTTGCCTTGGACAAATTCAGGTCATACCTATTAGGGTCCAAAGTCATTGTGTTCTCAGACCATGCTACCCTCCGATATCTCCTAAAGAAACCAGAATTCAAACCACGTCTCATTCGCTGGATGCTCCTCCTTCAGAAATTTGATCTAGAAATTAGGGATAAAAAAGGAGTAGAGAATGTGGTTGCTGACCATATCAGTAGGATTCTCCCATCCTCAGACATTGACTCATCCTCCTATATTCCCATAAATGAATTGTTTCCTGATGAGAAATTGTACCGATTGCAAGATGTTATTCCTTGGTATACTGAAATTGTAAATTATTTGGTAGCGTCTTGCATTCCTGCTGATTTCACCAAAAACCTGGTCGACCGTCTAAAACATGAGTCTCGTTGGGACATTTGGGATGACCCCTACCTCTGGCGCACATGTAGTGATCAAGTTATTAGGAGTTGTGTTCCCGATAGTGAGTTTCAGTCTTTCCTTAGCTTCTGCCACACACTTGCTTGTGGGGGCCACTTTGGTCCCCAACGAACTGCTCTCAAGGTCTTAGATTCTAGTCTCTTTTGGCCCCCTTTGTTTCGGGTTGCCCACGAATATTGTAAATCTTGTCCTCGCTTTTAATTAATCGGGAATGTCTCTAAAAGAAATGAGATGCCCCAACAGCCCTTACTCTTCCATGACATTTTTGATGTTTGGGGCATTGACTTTATTGGACAATTCACCAATTCATTTGGGAACCTTTACATTCTTCTGGCAGTGGATTATCTTTCAAAGTGCGTAGAGGCATGAGACACGAGGACAGATGATTCCAAGACAGTTGTGGAATTTTTGAGAACCCAAATATTCTATAGGTTTGGATTACCTAGGTTTATCATCAGTGATCAGGGTTCTCATTTTTGCAACCACACAATGCAATCTCTTTTGCGCAGGTATGGGGTTGGACATCGAGTGTCTACTGATTATCACCCACAAACAAATGGTCAAGCCAAAGTATCAAATAGAGAGGTAAAATAGATTCTTGAGAAAACGGTTCAGCCAAACAGAAAAGACTAGAGTCTTAGACTCGATGATTCGTTATGGGCTTACCATACTACATTCAAAACACCAATTGGCATGTCACCATATCGGCTAGTTATTGGGAAGAGTTGTCACCTCCCTGTTGAGATACAACACCGGGCCTACTGGGCTATTAAACAATGCAATTCTAATCTTTCTGGTGAAGGTATTCAGAGGAAGTTGCAGATTTAGGAGTTGGAGGAAATGAGAAGAGATTCATATGAGAACTCCCGAATTTATAAAGAGAGAACCAAGGATGCCCATGACCGTCTCATCCTTCATCGTCAATTCCACATCGGGCAGAATGTCCTCCACTACAATGCAAGGCTGAAGTTGCACCCTGGTATGCTTCGTTCCCGTTGGTTTAGACCTTACATTGTTACTAATGTCTCTCCATTTGGTGTTATGCAGTTTCAAAATAAAGACACCAAGAAAACCTTCACTGTCAATGGGCAACGGCTGAAGCACTTCCATGAAGCCATTCCGGAGTCCCAAATGGAGGAACTCCAGGTTCAAGAAGCGGTCTATGAATAACACTCACCAGGTTTTATCCTTCCTTCCCACAGTCTCTTTTATTACAGTGAGGACACTGCATTCTCTAGGTGTGGGGGGTGGATACATTCTTGGGATAGTTAGGAATTTTCATTGTTTTCTCCTTTTATTTTCGCTTTTTGGCATTCTTTATGGTATTTTAATTTTTTCCCATCAACAATTTCGAAGTTCCATGATGTGGCGAACATAATGTGGGGAAAGTAAAAATACCATAACAAAGGCTAAAAAGAGTATTTGTATGAATTTAACATCAGGGAGACATTTTTAGTGAATTGGTTTTCTGCCAATGATATAAATGGTCGTATCTATGTGAATCCTTTGAGATGATTGATGCCCATTGTGTGAGTAGTTTTTGGGAAAACTGTGTCACTAATATCTCCACAAATTTTTGCACCAAACTACAAAGTGTGATTATTTCTTACTTAATATAAGGTAAATATATGTTGGGTTAATGTTTTTCAGCTTTAAATGATATTTCCATATGTTCTTTCCTTATCCGATCTATTTCATTACTGTACCAGATTGACCTATGCGTGTGTACATAATTTCTGACTGTTGTACACCCTAAAAAAATGTTGTGTCTTGGGAAGGTCAAAAAACACTCCTCCTAAACCTTTGATCTTGTTATAACTATTTCAATTAGTGTCGTGATGAGATCAAACAAGTGTTGAGAGATGAGTGTGAGATTTGTTCCAATTGGAAATTCAAAAAAATATAATAAATGAGGGGAGTGATGAAATGTGAAACATATGGGGATATCTAGGTCGGGAGCTTATGGTTTGACTTCTGGGAATGCTTAAATGAGTAGGTCTTGAAATATGATTGCAAAGGATGTAGGAAAGGTTCGGTGACAAAATCATTTAAACTGAAAATGTTAAAATAACATATATTTATTGGATAGCAAGTGGAAAGAATAGCATGGAATGGTTTCCACACACACACATGGAGAGTTAGTGTCATGGTTTAATTATGAATTCGTTTCTCAAATGGGTATCATGAATCTTTTTGAATTTTTCTATGATATGATTTATGAGACATCTTTTTCTATTTTCACTAGGAAGAACTCCTTGGTGTGATTCGTGCATTGATCAATTTAATTTAAATAAAATTTCCTCAAATGATAAATCTTCAGGATGTTGAAAATATATATATATATATATATATATATGCATCAATGTATTTGGATATATGACTTTTCCCAGGAGTGAAAATGTTTAGGTGTGGGGGTGTGATCGTACCACGATTCACTGTTTCATTTTCACCCTTACACCGTTGTGCTAAACATTTTTTGTATTAAAAACTATAAAACTATTATCAAATTTTACTTCATGTTTTATTAAATAATTTTGTTTTTATCACTATTAAATAGGTCAATGATACTTTTTTTGAAAATTACAATGTAGGTGGAGGTGATTTTGAGGGCCCATGATGAAGTCCTTGAAAAATGGGCCAAACTGCGCAGGATCCAAGAAGTTCAGTGGACTGAAATTCATGCTTGTACTCCACCGTGCATCCAAATGGGCTGATATTTTTTGAGATTATCCAAAACCCATAGGGATACAACTTTTATTTAATAACCCAAGAGAGATTCGGCCATTAATGGGCCCAGCTGACCTGATCTATCCAGCACACCCAGTCTGCTCGAGGTCAAACGTTTTGTGCTGTGATCTGTCCATATCTCGCGCTCCCCATGTTGAAATGATTCCAAACTTTTGGTGGAGATATTCCAGACGTGGTGATACAACTTTATAGTTTTCCACAAAACGTTTTAAGACTGTCTGGTAGGCTAAAATAATGTACCAAGCGGTTTTAGTAAATCTGTGTGCCCAAAACCACTTCCCACATTTCCTATAAAAGGGAACCTTGGGATCCTCATTTGTAAGTTCGGCCAAGGAGTGAAGTGATACCAATTTGGAGCCCTATAGGAGTCTCCTAATAACCTTGTAGGTTCTTGAGGCCCCTATCCTCATAGGGGAATCAATGATGAAGAAGGAGTTACACCCGAGCTTCCTCCTCCTCTCGATGTCGAGCTAAAAGTTGGGTGTTCATTGTGAGGGAGCTACACACATGTAAAGGGAGTTCTGATGCATACATTAGCTACTGGTTTGGAGTAATTTGGGTGTTTAAACATTTCATTCCATGTATCTTATTTTATTTCAGATTTTAATGCTTTACTTGATTCATGTGAGTGTTATGCTATTAATTTCTAACCGATCGGTGTGAGGTTTTGAGTGCGTGACTTGTGTTTTTCCGATTGGACACCACAAGAATCCTTTTCATGACCTCCTTATTGAGATTTCAATTTGCTTTGGAAGATCTTATTCCATGCATAAGTACTGGACCTTGACAATACGGTTGTTACATCAAGGTTCGGTCCTTAAAGCATTGAAATAAAAGCTTAAGAATTAATCGGGATTCCAATTAACTCCAACCAAAGAATTACTCTAAACCTAAGATGAATCTCTATGAACAATGAACATGATATGTGGGTAGTGAAATCACATGGACCCTTTTATCTCATATTTTTTAAAATCGACATGGTTACTCAATTTTTAAGACATTCCAACTAAGTCATTGTTTTAAACTCTTTTCAAAACCACCCCCTCTCTTAGTCATTTTTATTAAAAATACACACTCTAAACCTACCAACGCTCCTTGAGAGATGACCTAGGGTCTACCCTAGAATATAAGTCAACCTTAAAAATATAATCAATTTGACGTGTCATGATAGCACGGTCATTATACATCATTATATCTCCGTACAATTTTTTCGATCGATCAGGTACACTTCTTGGGTAGCATCGTCTCGGAGGAATGTGTGTCAGTAAATCTAGAGAAGAATCAGATAGTGGTTTCATTAGAGAATCCCAAGAGCATGTTTGATATCCATATATTTCTAGGATTTTCTGAATATTATTAGTGGTTCACTCATGAAATTTACTGATTGGAAACATTTCTGACGGGCTTGACCAGAAAAGGGATAATGCTTTTTTGGTCATAAGATTGTGATAATTATTTCTAGGAGTTGAAGAAGATTTTGGCATTAGTACCAATGTTAATCCTACCTGAGAATGGTGAGAAGTACACGATGTATTGTAACACTTATAGGATTTTAATTGGAGTTGTGTTGATGCAAGGAGATCAGTTTTTGGTTTATAGGTTTTTCAATTTGAGGCCCCATGAACCAAACTACCCTACATATGACCTCAATTTGGCTATAATGGTTTATGTTTTAAATTGTTGGGGAAAGTATGTATTGGGAAAAAAATTTACTGTTTATATTGATCACAATAGATTAAAGTAAATATTTTCATAGTGAGACTTGAATCTTCGATAACAGAGATGGGTTGAGTATATGGAACCATTCAATTTTGAGCATGCATATATTCCTGGAAAGGGGAACATTGATGATGATGCTTTGAGTAGGAAGACTCAAACCTAGTTGGTTCAAGAGTCTAGTGATTAGTGGAAGATGATGGATTTACTGGATGAGATACACATTGTGGTTTAGGAGAGTTAGGATTTGATGGCTCTCGTAATAGTTTCATTGGAGTATAAAATTTTGAGTTAGATCTAAGATAGAAAGTATGTGGATTTATAATGTTATACCGTGATGGAAATTCTTGAAGGTGGGGAGACACCTTATTATTAGAGCATAGATGAGGATGAGGTCATCTATGTCAGGAATCAGGTTGTCGTACCTAATATAATGTGAGACAAGATGATGTGTGAGTTTCTTGCCTCAAAGTGGGTGGTAAATCCAGGTGTGACCAAAATGCACCGTGAACTACAAAGATAGTTTTGATGGTTGGAAATGTAAAAGAAAATAGTAACGTTTGTGACACGATGCTACACCTATCAGTAGGTGAAGGCCGAGCATTAATGGCCTATAGGTTTACTACAGTCATTGGCCACTATAGAATGGAAGTGTAACAAAGTGACCATGGACTTTATGGTGGTTCTCCCGAGGATAAATTAGAAGAATAATTCTATTTGTGTTATTGTGGATAGACTGAAAAACGTAGTGAATTTCTTGAATATATGGGAGACTTTATCAGTGGATCTGTTGGGATATTTGTATTTTTGGGTGATAGTCTATCTGCACGAGGTCCACAGAATATTGTTTGAGACTGAAAATTGTGTTTTACTTCACAATTATTATAGGTATTGCAGAAGGTTATTGGTATGTTGGTTTTATTGAGTATGAATTTCCACCCACTGATTGATGGGTGGTCTGAGCATACTATACAAGTGCTTGAGGATATGTTGTGAACTTGTAATCTAAAATTCGGTGGGTCTTGGGAGAATCACCTAGCACTGGTGGAGTTCGCCCATACCTATAGTTATTGGGAAACTATATAGATGGAACCATATGAAGCTCTTTATAGTAGGCCATGAAGACCACCTCTAGTTTGGATGGAGGAAAGTGAGTCTAAGTTGTTGGGACTGAGTCTCATGTAGGGAACATTAGAGAATGTACAGTTGATTCAGAAATATATAGATATGACCCAAAGCAAATAAAAGTCATACGCTGATTGAAATAAATGACACCTAGAGTTTATAGAGGCTGATCATGTATTCATTTGGGTGTTTCCTAGATTCAATCACTATAGAAAACAGAGATAGGGAAAGTGGGCGCCCAAGTTTGTTGAAAAGTTTGAGGTGGTGGAGACAATCAGGCTAGTGGCATACCGATTGGCTCTTCCACAAAGATATAGTGCTATGTATAATGTCTTATAAGTTTCAAAACTAGGTTGGTAGCACCCTAACCCTTCTAATGTGATTGATATGGATGATGTTGAGATTGAGATATATTTTTCCTTTGAAGAGCATCTTTTACGTGTGTTGAATCACAGTGAGAAAGTGTTGCAGGGAAAGACCATGCCTATAGTTTGTGTATTGTGGAAACATGGGAATGTGTGGGAGGAGACATGGGAAAGGAAATCCGATATGTGGGATCACTATCCTAATATTTTTGAATCAAAATCTTAGAGATTCTTGGGAGTGCAGCTCAAGGATAAGATGTTATAAGGTGGTGAGATTGTAAGATCCCGACCTTTCCTGAAGATGACTTGGTCTTAATTTCATGTATTTATTTTTTCCTTTTTTCAGTGTACTTGGGTTGGGTTTTACCTTTTGGTGTTTTTGAGTGAAAAATTGAGAAAATTTGAAGGGAGAAGGTTAGTGCATAGTTGGCTCATGGTTTTCCCTAATCGTGCGCCCCTGCCCAGCAAACCATGTAACCTTGGATAGAGAGGAATTACATGGTGGACACATGGTTTTCCAATATTCACACCCTATTATGATAAACGATGAACCCCCATAATAGAGGTTCACATTTTGGTACACATTTAGGAGAAATTGTGCTCCCCTAACCAGTTAACCATGCATGATTTTATAAATCACCAAAAAATTAAATTTTTAATCACCAAAACCCCCCCATTTAACTTTTATTTGATCCCCATTTAACCCTAGATAATATTTCATGATTTTGGAGAATACTATATGGATTAAAATACTTAACAACATTTTTAATTTGTTATTTTAATCCTGGATTGAAGATATTCACCCCTCCCTATCAGAGGATCTCACCTCGCTTGGTTTCCTATTCCTTATCCTTTTTTATCCTATTCTAGAAAGGGGGTTTTATTCTTATTTTGATTGGATATAGACATGTTATTGTGGATCTGGATCTAGTATTGTAGATCTATATCTATATTTAAGAGATCTTGAATGATTTGATCTTGATTTATGGTTTTAAATTTGAATCTCATTCTATATAATTGTGCTGCTCAAATTATGGGGATTTTCATTGGGTGATCGCTCATCAAAGAATTGAGGTAGGTTGTCTATAATTCAAATCTAAAAGTATTTATTTAAATTACATGAATGTAACTGCATAATTTTTATTAGATGTTTAGAAATTATGTTCTTAATTGAATTAATTAATTTTTTGAATTAATTAATTGAGGAGATCAGAAATTGGGGATTTGGGGAATTATAGATTGAGATAATTAATTGTAGAATTAATTGTGAGATATTAAGATTTTAAGATTGAGATATTTAATTGTGGAAATAATTATGATCTATTGAGATTGTGATTGAGATAATTAATTAATGAATTAATTATGTGATTTTTATTTTGTGGATATTGATTAATTAATTGAAAAATTAATTAATGGGATTTATTTACTCAATTAATTAAAAAATTAATTAAGGGTATTTAAGTGATAAAATAATTATTGAAATAGTAATAAAATTGGTGTGGTTGATTAATTATTGAATTTAGTAATTAAATTTAAGTGATTAATTAATTATAGAATTAATTGATGTATTTTATGTGATTAATTATTTTTTAAATTAATTAATGTTATTTATGTGATTAGTTAAATTTTCAATTAACTAATGGAATTGTTATGTTTAACTAATTGTGGAATTAGTAATGGAATTGATGTGGATAATTAATTGTTGAATTAATTATGTGTTAAGAATTGTAACATGGCCATTTAGTTGTGAATTAAATAACAGGAATGTAGTCATTATAATGTGTTTGGTATGAATGGTAACCTGGACATTTAGTTGTGAAATAGAGAATGTGAAAAGGATTATTCTAATTTGTAAGGTATGAATTGTAACATGGTTATTTAGTTGTGAATTAAAGAATAGAAACATGGACATTCTATTGTGTGATGAATGAATGGTAACATGTGAATAAAAATATGAATTAAATAATGATATCAATGGAATTATGAGATATGATATTCCTCAGACATACTTTAGGCTCCAAATTATTTCAGAGTGGGTATTGAATGATAACAATGGAATTATAAGATATGATATCCCTCAGACATACATCGGCCCCGGACATGAGTTGAAGCGGGGATTGAGGTATGAGTGTCTACAGGAACCCAAAGGTTTATATAGTTAAATAAATATTAATTGATAATGTGATAATTGTTTACTTATACCTTGTAATTACTTCTTTATACAACTACATACACTTGCTATTGAATAGATATTATTTTAGTTGTCATAAGTGGTGGCATACTATAATGCCTTATATTTTCCAAGCACTATTTTTTTGGATACAGTATGAAATATTTGTGAGACCAGGCACTGAGACACTCTGTGATTCTGAGGCCGTTGTTCCTAAAATAAATGTTTGAAATATATTAAATAGCATGCATGAATAGTTTTCATGAAAAAGTGTAATAAATTCAAAACGGGTACCCTGATCAGAAATACGATGGTACCGTTGAGTTCAGAATGTGAGGTTTACCCTAGGAATGACATAACATTAGTCGGTGTGGGTCATTTGTTGAAAAGTCATCATAGGCGTGGAAATGAAAAAAATAATTTAATAAATTATTTTATTTCATTTTTGTTGAAGCAGTGATTGATGGACTTTATATAGACTATTATGGAGAAATACTAGGGTTAGATGTACAACCCTGCAACCATTGGAGAGCCATTGGAGATAGAATTAGTGAATCCTCTCAGACGAATGACGAGAGGATATTTGATCAATGATTGATGCAAAATATATTCGAATGATCTCACCAAAAAAATACGACATGACCCCATTATTCATTAGTGATCGATTTGAATCAAGGAAGGGCTTGTATTTTTATTTTATTCTTCCCTGTTATTGATTTATAATATGAACATAAATCAATCATTGAAAATATTGATATGTGGTTTGATCATTAAGTGTGATGAGTTTATTTAATGTGGTTTTTATGGGAGAATATATTTTTAATTTTATTATTCATATTTTCATTCTAATAATGATGGATTAGGATAAACATGAACATCGATCAAGGTTTGTTACTCAAATATGTTCTTGTTATTTTCTCCCCCCATTCATCATTCATCATGATCATTCTCAATCAATCGATCATTGCGCACCAATTTCTTGGTGCAATGATCTGATATCGCTTATCTAAGATTGGAATAGCCTTATAGAGGTGTCGTGATGGAGATAAATAAATTTAGATGAAATAGGATACCCAATTTACCATTCTTCAAAACACAATAATGAATGAAAATTTTATTCATTTTTTAAGTAGATTTGATGGCGTAATGCATTCTTCATAAACAAAAAGGATTGGATGAGTTGGGATCTTCATTCTCATGGTGAAACAATGAATAGATCAAAATATGGAGGCATTGGATCAAATGCGGGAGTAGGTATGGGATTCTAAAAAATCCTGAACAAGACAATGTTTAATCTACATCTATACATTGTATGGGTCCACATGAGCTGCGATTAGGGTTTCAAAAGGAAGTTAAATCTCACATGGAATGTGACCCCTTTCACATAGCATTTGGTATCATCTGGCTCAGTCGGCATGTACTCAGGAATTACACGGGCTCTTTACATGTGAAGATGTTCACAGGCTAAGTTGTGTACTGGTACTTGAGAAGACATGCATAGGATGGTGACGTGTACTAGCACATGGTTAGAGTAAATGGGATACGTACATGGTGTGTACTAATACATGGACATAGTTTGATGAGATGGTCCATTTACACAGGCAAGAACCAGGTTCACGGGACATGGAGTGTGACCCCTACTACACACTGTGTACTCTTTTATACATGTCTTGGAGACCTTGTACCCTATAACCTGGAAATTTTTTGTTAGGTTTTGTTACCTTTATCTTTTCCATGAGGGTTAGTATGAAATCATTTTTTACTCCCGGGACAATGATCCATTCAGCATTAATTCCTAGATAGAGTTGTTGGAATCCCTCTGAGAGGACCAGAGTGAGATCCTCTATTTATATTCATGTCCTAGGTGGAGTTCTTGGTATCGTTGTGACCAACACTACATGGGATCAATCCTCTACTGGGTGGTTGAATCCAGATTGATTTTTTGGTTTCACCCCATGGCCTTGCCAGTGATCCTTATCTATGTATTGTATTCTACTCAAACTATTAGCATGCTCTTTCTCATGAAGAGACCCAATAAGAAGTACCTATTGGATGGACATCATCAATGCTATCAGATTCAGGAGTGTGTTTTCTTGGGTGAGTACTTTGTGGAATATTCTATATAGAATCATAGACTAGTATAATATAGTTGTCACTTACCTCTTCAATCTATGTCTTTGTTGAGTATATCTGGATATTCTTGTTATATGTGTTGTAGAAATATACCAGTGTGGAGATGAATGTATTTCCGTTTTTATGTGATGTGCGCCTATCATAGGGCATTTAAAAAGAAATTTAATTTTCCTAGTGTTGTTTAATGGATGACCAGGTTCGTCTCACTTGAGGAAATTTCTCATATGTTAACTCACTTAATCTAATTAACCTAAACTAATTCTTTTGAATTAGTTTTTTTAATTTAGGAAGGTTATGAAATTTAAATTAAAGAAAATATTAAACTAACATGCAATGAAAAAAATTAATTAGTGAATAAAGAACTTTGGAATTTATGGGCAGGTTTTTGGGTTCCATCATTCTCTTTGTTGTTGTTTAAATAAATTTTGATAATTCAATTCTGAGATATCATTCTTGAATTACTATTATTTTATTAATTGGTGTGAAATATTGAATGCATTTTTCAAGATTTACTTCCCCTCCTACTTTAATCAAGGTTGATGGAATAAATCATTCGTAAGTGTGACATCTTCTAAGACCTGACTCTATCGTATTCCATTTCAACCACTGAATGGCTCAAATCCATCGTATTAAAAGCTTATATTCAGTATAAGGGAAGGAACAAATTTTATAAAATAATAGAAATGACTTTGATTTTAGTTTCCTGGTGGGCTATCGCCACACCCATGCACGTCACTCATTCTTATCAAAAACATAAAAAAACATATTAATTTTACCATAGAATAAATGAAATTGACACATACCTCCCCTGAAGGATTTATGTATTTTTTTATTGAAAATGTATTTTTTTCAAGTTGAATTTTCAAGGAAGCTTCCTTCTATGTATAACTTCTCTTTACCACCATAATGGGAGACAAACACCATGAAATTTATGTAGGTAGTGCATATATGTGTCCTACTTTATATCCATCTCTAATCAAATCCATTGTAGGTGTGTATCCTGATTTATACATCCGTTACAGAGGTGGGGTCCATGCTGTTATCCCAGAAAATTTTCAAACATAAATGATTTTTTTGGGCCTTTAGATATTCGAATAAGCCTCTAGTCTAGAAGAAAAAGTTAATGGAATTAAAATAAGTATTCTATAAAAAATAATCATTCAATTTGGAATTATATTTTTGTATAAATGACCAAAATACCCTTGACGTACAAATCTATCAAAAATCTAGAATTTAAGCACATTTCACATTTTAGCTCAAAACACACCATAAATCCAAAATCGATCCATATAAGCTCAAATTAATAAATTAGGAGTGTTAAAACAATTGAAATTCAAATAAAAATGGAGAAAATATTAGTTTTATCAGTATATTTTTTGGTTTCGGGGTGTCCTACTGAGTATTGTTATACTCACCTATACATGGGGTTTTCTTTCATGTGTCGTGTCTTGTGTAGAAGATTGAAATTTTGATAGATTCTTAGGAGAACCAGGACCAGATGGTGATTAGTTATACCATAAAAACCGAGGTGTGTTCCTACAACTTTTTGAAAGCAGTCCCAATACTTACTTTTAGGTTGTAATTTTTTTTCAAACTCTTTGTGGTGGGCTTGTATTTGCCCTTAATTACCTTTCATTACTTACTTTAACACTCTGGTTATGCAATATAGATGTATGAATGCATGGGTTTTCAGTTGTTTTTATATTTCATCATTTTATAGGCTTGGAGATGTGTGTTTCTGTATAGGTACTTCAGCTAAGGCCTCTCATGTCAGTGATTCACCTTCTTAGTGCTAGTCACTAGCCCCTAACCTATTTGAGGTGGGATTTGAGAGTCACGGCATGGGCCCCTCTAAGAGGGTGCATGACACCAACTGAGTTGTACTCACACCCTACTTGGGATATCTGATCGGTACCTGAATAGAGTTTGTGATTTCTAAAGAGGTTAATGGAAAATACATTGTGTTAGATCACTGATATGGGATGGAGCATGGATGAGGGAACCCGACACTATTTGGGACCTTCTTGGGGGAGTCGTCAATGCCTTTATTTTGGGTTTCATTTTAGACACTTGACATTTACATTGGCATGATATATTTTCTTCTTTATTTTTTGATATTGTATATTTATTTTTGGTTATCTTGTGATACCGGTTATTTTAGGTTATGATTACATGTTTTTAGTATATTGTTTATTATTTTTTGATGGTGTATTTACTCTTATAAAAGAGGGTAAAGTCTCCCCATGTTCAATATATCAGACCCTCACTACTAATCGACATCCTCTGACATATGGGGAGGCATACCTGAGATCATGTGACTGACCGATTGGAGGCACTGGTGTGTGGAACCTAGTCTGATATGTTACAGTTTTTGACATTATATGTTATAGACATGTCTTGTAAAATTCAATAATTGTGAATAAAATCAAGTGAAACATTCCAGATAGGTTTGATTCTAAAATTTTCTCTTTATAAGATAAAGCTGATTTATCTCTTTAATGAAAAAATCATGTATCTTATATCTAAGAACTATAATAGAGGAAGATGAAATTACGGTAGTAAACTTACTCTTTAATGTTTTGATTATGGTGGAATTAGACACTTTACTATGAATTTACCTAAGAATAATGCTGGTGAGTATCGAGAATATACTGATGAAACACCTTGATGAAAGAAGTGAAACAAAAGTTATGAATAAGAAAATTCATTCAACAAACACAAGAATAAGGTTACAGGAAACAAAATAAATATGACAAGAAATAAAGTTGAATCATACTCAACTGAAAACAATCCTTCAAAATATTAATGTTAAAAAAAGTTATAACCTTCATTTCAAAATTTTAGAAAATAAAAGATTCCTCAGATTGTGAACCAGGTGGTGAAGAATCATATAGAGAGTATCAACTCAAAAACTAACTTATATTATGTATTGAGAAAAATAGAAATCTCAAGTAATAAATTAGAGTAATGAAGAAATATTGTGAAGAATTTTCTAAAGTGGGAAATTATGTCATCATGTTTGAGGTAGAATACATTCAAGAGTTTTTAAGTTACAGACTAATAATCACTAAACATGAAAGGATGGTTGAAGATATCAATAAAAAATTAGAATATAAGGAAAAAGAAGTCAATAAGTTTCAATATAAACTTCTTGATTCTATAAATACCTTGAGAAAGATGAATTAAAACTTTAACAAAGCTTTAGTAGTAAAATATAAGACATATAAATTAGATGAGAAATCTCAAATAAAGAATTAGGTGAATTCCTCACACACCAAAAATAATGTTTCATCTGATTTTTCAAACATTTCAAGTGATAAGAAAATTAATAGGAATTTTTGGGTGGAGGAAGAATGTGATAAACCAGTCACATATACAAAATTTAAAACTCACTTAGAAGGAAGTATGGTATACACCCAGAGTATGTTAGGGTAGGAAGTATTTATCAACCTCAAAAAAATTTTACAGTGAAAGATCATACTTCAATAAAAAAATTAAGATTTGATGGATTCTGTTGGTGCTATATAATATATGGGCACATGACTTACAATTTTTGGCATAACATATCACTTACTAAAATAATATTTTAATATAGTGTAAGATATAGTGAAATTATAATGAATAACTTTCCTAATACATAGGATGCTAGAAAAGAAAGATCACAAGGAGATAGAAACATTCCAAAAAAATCAATTTAAATTTCTGCAATATGTTTATGGATGATGTGATTTGGCTTTTCATCATGTCGAATGATGTATGAAACTCCTTCTAGAACAAGTTTCTTATGGGATATAAAGAAAAGGAATCTAGTATGAAGAAAGTTGTGGAAATAATTTTTTGTTGATACTGCCTTAAAAGATAGTAAAAAAGAACAAACCCTGGATACTTGATAGTGGTTGTTCTTCATGCATGATAGGTGATTTAAAAATCTTGAAACATGTTGAAAATCATGAAGGAGGTTATATTACCTTTGGGAATAATAGTTCTTTAAAAATCATAGGAATCAGAATGACTGAGATTAAAGAAGAAAAGTTGAAATATTAGGAATTTTTATTTATTGATGTGCTAAAACATAATTTACTTCGTGTAAGTCAACATTGTGATGATGGAAAAGAAGTTATTTTCCGAAAATATTCCTCTGTTATCATAAGTGTGAAATATTGAAAAGTTATCACAAAATGATAAAGAACTAGAGGAAATATTTTTCAAGTTAGAGAATTTAAAACCTTTTCCCCTATTTCAAGGTTATAACCTATTATAATGTTTTGAGTAGTGGCTGATCATCAAAATTACAGAGTGTATCAGATAGATATAAATTTGGATAAATTGATGAAGAATTTTACAATGAGAAACCTTGTGGGTTCCTACATGATAATGATGAAAACAAAGTTTTTAGATTGAAGAAAGCTTTATATGGAAAAAAAGAACCACATTCATGGTATTTTAGGATTGAAAATTATTTTAGAATGATGATTTTTTCAAAAGGAAAATTTGAATGAAACTTATATATGAAATATTTTGACTTTGGAACTCTAATTGTAATTATTCATGTAGATAATATAAATTTTTTTGGGGATGAAGAAAATTTTTTTAAATAATTTTCTGAGCAAATTAAAATGAATTTTGAAATATCAATATTGAGAGAATTAACTTTCTTCTATGTCTTACAAGTTCAATATAAGGAAAAATAAATTTTATTATCTTAAGAAAAGTATGCAAGGGAATTGTTACCAAAATCTGGAATTGTATAATATAAAGAACTTTCTACTCCTATCTCAGTGAGGATGAAGATGAGTAATGATGAGTTTGGAAAAATTGTGAATTAGATAGACTTGTGGAAGATGATAGGAATTATACTTTACCTTATAACCTCAATCCAAATATTGTTTATGCTATAAATTTGTGTGCTAGGTATCAAAGTAATCTGAAAGAGTCAAATATGTTGGCAGTAAGGATAATTTTGAGATATGTCAAAGGAAAAAATTCACAAGGATTATTACAAAAAATAAATTATGATATAAAGTTTCATGGTTATACTAATACTGATTGGGCAGGAGATTGTAATGGTAGAAAATCAACCTTATGAGAAACATTTTTCTCCAGTGAATGTTGTGTAAATTTTCATAGTAAGAAACCATGTTCAGTAACCTTGAGAAAAGTGGAATTAGAATATGTTGTGACTATTCAAGTATGTACTCAGATATTGTGGATGAACGTTCATTTTGGATGATTTGAATATAAAGGTTTGTAAACTACTGAAGAAACATTATGTCAATCAGATTACAGTTGATCTTTCTAAAAATCATGTCCAACATTCAAGATCAAAACACATATATATAAAGTTTCACTTTATAAAATAGAAAGTTGCTGCTAGAGATGTTTTTTTGGACTATATCGCAATGAAGTATCAAATTATTGATATCTTCACAAAGTCAATTCCAAAATAAAGGTTTGATGAGTTGAGGTTGAAAATTTATGTGCATCCTCCTATAATGACTTCCTAAAACTCATAAGGAAGTCCCCTACCATGCTTTGGATTATATTGACAAAGGGGTAGAAAAAGAAACAAGTTTGTACTATGTAAGAAGTTTTTAATTATCTTTATTTTATTAATAAGATGTTGTGTTTAACAGATAATGGGGGAGAGGAAAATAAAATTTATTGAAAAATAAAAGTGACAAAATATAAAAGTTAGGGGATTTTATCTTAGCATGGCCATACAATTTTCTTCTCACCAAGGGATGGATTTTTTTCAAAAAAAATACCTTATCTATTAGTTTGGTGTTTAAACACTCTTTTAATAAAGGTTGTGTTTTGGTAAAATTAAAAAAACATGAGTTGTTTACAAAATTTGAAATGTGAAAATTTTCTGAGAGTGAAAAAAGTTATTAATGAATGTTGTTAAAAAATCCGAATGGGGAGATTGAAGAATCTTTGTGATGTTTTTTAATAAATTTTTGTATTTTTTGATAACTGATCTTTTATAAAAGAATGTTTTTGAAAAAAAAGTGAATGTTTCTGAATGTTCTAACCCAAACATAAAGGGGGAGAAAAGTTTTTTCTAGAAATTTGTTTTATAGACACATCGGATTGAACTGAGAAACACCATATGAAAAGTATCGAACTGATCACCACCAATCATAGAATTCAACAAAAAGTTATAGTTTTTTATCAGACACACCATCAGTCTCAAATCCATTGACATGAAGTTAATGTTTCATTGGACAAAATTTTGTTTAGAAAGTTAGAATGTTGCTGAAGAGGTTTAATGAAGAAAGTGATGTCAGGAGTTAGAAATTTCTTAAACTTTCCAACCTTCAGTCATATATTTATTTTCAAGTTTTTACCTCTCAAATATCATAAGTTGTCTGTATCACTTATGATGTGATCCTTATGAATAAAAAGGGGAGAATATGTGCAACCAATCATATTGAGTTTTGGTTGGAAATAAAGAAGGTGTTGAGAGTAAAGGAAGTCGTAATACTTTCCTATATATGTCATATAGTACTTTGATAATATTGAAGTTTTCATAAATTCGGAGAACTGTAATGATAAAAGATTTTTAAGAAATAGAGGAATCATAAAGATTGTATTGATTCTAGATATCAAGAAAAAAGTTTTCATCAGATCCAGAAGTACTGAGCATAGAAGTTTTCAGAAGTCTGAATGAGTTATAGTTGATGAGGTTTGAAGTATATCAAAGTGGTAGATAGGAGTTTCCATTGTAAATAAAATTCCATCATAGTGATAATTCCATCATTATGAGGATTCCATTGGATTCTATGAGGTAGAATCTGAGGAGGAAAGTTAATTGAACTTACACTGATAAAGAAATACAATCAAACTAACTTTGAGAATGAAATTCAATCAAGACTGACTCTGAGAAGGAAAGTCAATCACACTGAATCTGGGAAAGAAAGTTAATTAGACTAACACTTATGAGGAAATTCAATTTAGAATATGATGAAGAAGTTTCATCATAATGAGATGAGGAAGTTGCATCATAATGATTTGAGTAATTTCTATTATAATGAATAAAAGTTAGGAAGTCTGAGAAGAATTATTATAAAGAAAACATAAGAAGATTTCATAATATTTGTGAAGAGATTAAGTGGACAAACACAAAATTAAAATATGTATAGATATTAATTATTTTTAATTTGAGTAAGTGGGAAAACTTTTTTAGTTTCTTAAATTTGTCTTTTTGGGATGCCTATAAATAGAAGAAATGTATATTCATACTTTTCCAGTTTTTTGTGTTAGTGGAAAAAAGAAGAGAACTACAGAATTCATATCAAATATATCTTTCCATATTGAAATCTCATTAGAAGTTTGGAAGACTGAAATTTTTGTTTATTATACTGAGTAAGATCGGACTTATCATTTGAGAAGAGTTTTAGTAATGCATATTGGGAATGGATTCATCAGACTGAGTCAATCAGACTGATTTCATCAGATTGAGTCCATCGGACCCAGCCCTATCAGATAGAGAGAATCAGACCCAACCATATCAAAATGAGGATTCTGAGCTGAGAATTTGTGGTTTAGTATGAAAAAAGTATTTTTCTTTTTTAGTATCTCAATATTTTGTATGAAAAAATTATAAACAAATAGGAGTCAGTATAATCATTACAATTAGGATTTATAATGTGTCTAATGGGATTTGGCACAAATTGTATTCACTTATTCATTTTAGTGAATTTCTGTAGACCCAGAAGAGTGTCTATGAGAATAATATAGGTTCTCACACTGAGGTCGTACCTTGTAAATATCATGTTCATTATTTTTTTTACTAATTTTTCATACATTAGTATTTACTAAAATATTAGAAGGATATAAACTGTAACAAGTTTCAGGGTTTAATATTTTCAAAATTATTGAAACTTATAAAAGTGAACAACTAATTCAACCCCACTTCTGAGTTATTATTCGATCCATTGGAACTTCATATACTATTTATCACTTTATTTGAAACTTTTTTTAATATTTGTGCTAATTTATTGTAATTAAAATCCCTAAAAGAATAACGGAATACTCTCATGAATCATCATTGATCTCACCATGTCCAACAAGACGTGGTTCCTCCTTTCAGTTACATCATTCCATTGATGTGCATAAGGAGGTGTGAGTTAATATAGGATCCCAAACTCCTTTAAGTAATCAATGAATTCTTGATTAAGATATTTACCACCAAGTTCTAAGAGGATTTTCTTAATAATATTAGAAATTTGGTTCCCATATTTATTCTTTTATTTCTTGAATTTATCAAAATAACCTGACTTACACCTCATTATGTAGACATATTCTTTTCTACTAAAATCGTCGGTAAAATTTATGATGTATGAGAACCCACCCCTGCCTCAATAAGAAATGGTCCACAAACATATTTATGAACTAATTCAATAATCTCTATAGACCTTTCACATTTTCTACTAAAAGGGGCTTTATTCATTTTACCATATAAATAAGTTTGACACATACCAATTGGTTTTAGTTCAAATGAATCTAAATATCCATTCTGGTATAACTTCGTCAAGTGTTTTTCATTTACACGACCAAGCCAATGATGCCACAATTTGGTGTGGCTTGAGTTATGTGAAGTAGTTTCATTTTCAAATTCCATAACTTGGTTTGTGTAATACAATATAAAAATTTTGTTATTTAAATTCACCTTACCATAACAAATGTTATTTTTATAAATGAATCAACATTCATTTAAAAATATTAAAATAAATCCATCTATATCAAGTTTAGATATATAAATAATGGTTTTTTAATGGATGAAACATAATAACAACCTTTCAAAACCATGACCACTATAAGATCTCCTATTTTTCTAGGTACATCCCACTCTGAGGTTTTCATTGAACATATTTTATTGGGTTTTCCTTTGTAATTAAGCCTTAGTGATTATGTCTTATTTGATGATAGAGAGCCTTTTTTGGAGAAAATAACCTTAATTTTAGGCATGTATGTTTATTTAAATTAATTGAATCCATGTATAAATATGCTATATGGGATTACTAGGGTTTTCTATGAGTTTAGAATGATCATAGGTGGTTTGGTCACTTTTATAAAATATAGTATAAAAGCTATTCAATGAAATATTATATGTAGTGTACATGTTCCATGACATGTAACTATTTCTAGATGAATTTCATGAACTAGTTTATGATGTGATGTGGTTACATGTCGTGAACCTGATTCAAATTGTGTAAATGTTGATCAAAATAAATATTAACCCAGGGCAAAAGGTTTTTCCAGTATACCTTAAAAATGAGGAAATACATGACATGAAAGTATTACACATCATGTATTCCTCATACCCAGTAGTTTTAAGTGTGTTGTGTACTTATGACTCTCATTATTTTTTATTATATCCTCTCCTCTCTCGCTCCTAGGGTGAACTCTAGGAAATTTTGAATTATCTTCCCCCCTTCCAGATGTCCCATTTTGACATTTGATCCTTGGTGAGTTTTTTCACTTTGGTTTCCCTCTTCTCACCAGTCTTTACTTTTCATTGTAGTGTATATCTTTTGAACATGGTTTTTGTTTTGGTAGTTGATCTTGTTTTGGGTTAATATAGGTTATTATTGCTATCTTTTGTGACTTCTTCTTTAATGGATTTTGTCATTAGAAGTGTTGTGTTAATCACATGATAAAGGTATGGATACTAAACCTAACCCTATGGTATATTTAATTGGGAATTATATGAAATATTTTTATTATGACCATGTAATGTGCACTATAATTAATAAGTTGATTTATAGTAAATCATTGATTGGATTCCTTTAGATTCAATGGTTGATACAACCTGGATTATAGATACCTGTTGAGTGAGAAAACATTTGAGTAAAAAGAACTTGGCTAATGGTTTAAAGCATAGTGAGTATGACATGATACCCTAGGTTATTGCTTGATATAGAATCCCTAGGTAATCTATTATTGATTATTGATACGACTGTTGATCATTTGAGAGATAAGCAAAAGTTTATTTGAAATAAAAATAGTAATTTTCCTAATTAACCATTGAGATTTATGATGTGATATTATGATATCCATACTATTATGATATGTTGAGTTGTTGATGAAATGATTATATATAGGGATATCCTGGTAGTGTTTAAATTATTATATATAGAATCTCTGTCTGTATGATATACTATTTCCACTATTTCCTTGTTACTCTAATTTTTATTACTATAGTTTAGTTCCACTATGTTTTACCAGGGGTATAGTCTCCCCACTATAAGTATCACAGCCTCGCTATTAGTCAATAGCCTCTAGAATATGGGGATGCATGCATGATGTCTAATAACCAAATCATTTTGACCATGTGAGAAAGTACCAAATCTGGGTACATTACAAAGTGGTATTAGGGGATCAGCTTGTTATTTTCTATTGCTTTATTTTTTGGAAAAAGTTGAAAGGAGACTAGCATCTATTGAGACTTGGTAATTAGCTTATTCATTGGAGTAGCTAACCCATGTAAGGGGGAAAATTTGAGTTCTAGGGATTGGATTATTGTGCATCGTGTTCTCTTATTACAATTGATTTTATTTCACCTTGGTTGATTTACATGTTTTGTGATGTTATTAGTTTGTGATGTCATTGTTTATTGATATTTAAACTCATGGACCAATATGGTGAGATATGAGTATGCATGCATCATGATAGGCACATAAGGATATATATATATATATATATATATTGATATTCATTGTTCATAATAGGGACATGTTTATTGCTTGTGTTATATACTTTCCAATTTGAATTTTCAAATAATATATCTATTATATTTGATAAATGGAATGAAATAAACTATTATTTCATCATAAAACACTTATAATCCATGGTTAGAGAGACCCAGATTAATGGTTCTCTACTGTCATTCCCCCTTGAGGATGACTTTATTTTTAGCCAAAGTTTATAGGAGTGTGTTTTTCTTATTGATAAAATGACTTTTCATCTTCTTCGAGTTGAGTTCCAAGAGTGTGGAAATAAGTTATATCCTAATGTAGATGAACTGGAGCTTCCTGTAGCTCTTGAGGATCAAATGTATGTTCATCATCAAAACAACTTCTTAAGGGTCATGCAATCCATGGAAAATGAGACTATTTTCATCGTGCCTTTGATGTATGAGTTGATGATAGAGATTTAGCTACAACATCCACCTATGTTCACTGGGGAGTGAGGCTCCCAGGTAGCTGAGTTCTAGATTGAGTCAATCTATACAATCTTCAAGCATCTTGAGACACCCAAAGATAGGAGGGAGAGTCTCGTTGTGTATATACTCAGTGGACCTACCAAACATTGGTGGGACATTCTAGAGAAAGATGGGAAGGAGGACGAGTTATCTTGGAAGGAATTCGAGGTGAATTTATTGAGCCACTTCTATCCATAGATGCTGAGGGATGAGAAGAATCATTACTTCATTCATAGGACATAGGATAGAATATCAGTGATGGACTATGTTGAACATTTCCCCAACCTTCAATGCTTTGTGCCATATTTAGCTATTGATGAGATCTCTAGGGAGAAACAATTTCAGGATAGTATTAACTATGAGGTTAAGTCATAGGTGAATGTTTTTACACTGAGTAGCTTTTTATATTTGATGAATCATGAACTCATCACAGCAAAGAATTTGAGAGAGGACCTAAGAGGTATCCAGGCTATTTCCACAGGGTAAACAAGGATCACTTATTTTTGTGGAAATAAGTGATTCTGTGATAGTTTTTTCCAAGGAAATGACATGAAGACCAGTTAGGGTGGTGGGAATCCATCATAGGATCATATTCCATTGTAGTGCATCAGTGTAGAATGTAAAACTACAAGAAACATTATTTTTCATACACCACATTGGAGTGCCATGTTTGAGGTAGTATGGGCCATCTTCATAAGTTTTTTTGGAACATCTCAATGTATATTAGTGGTAGGGGAGAAAGATAGGTACTCGATTCTAGGAAGGACTCAACTACTCCTCATCAGATAGGTAGTTATAGTTCTATAGTATGTTTAGGTTGAGGTGAGAGATATGGTTCCCCATTGTAATGACATAATGTTTATTAGTAAAAAAAGTTCATGAATAAATGTGTGTTGTATTATATTATATATTATACGCATAAAAAATATAGAGAAACCAGTAAAAAACTATATTAATAAATATTGTTACATTAATTAGTAATGAATCCATTAAATTTCCAAACATTACAGCTGGACAAAAAGTATAAAATAGAAAATCTAAAATGAGAAAATATGGATCGACCTCATCTACTAGAATAATTGGACCCACTACCAACACTATATAAAAGAAACAAAATTATAGTAAAACAATAAAAATTATTTAAAATGGAAATATAGAACCTTGAGAGGAAGTTATTTGAATATTGAATGAAATAATTGAGTGGTATATATATACGGCAATGTGACTGTTGGAATAGTAATATGACCTTTGGAATAGTAACCTGCTCTTTGGGAATAGTAACCTGACCATGTGAAGAGTGATTTTACCAAAAAATAAAAAATTATGTTATAAATAACATTTATCATGATTAATTTATGTAAATTAAAATATTATAATTCAATAAAATGAATATCATGATAAAAACCTCAAAGAAAATAAAGCATATTTTTAATAAACTATATTTTAAAGTATTTTGTAAAAATCATTATTTTCCTATTAAAAATTATATTTTACGAATATTAGATATTTATTTTTATTAAATTGATATAATTTTTGAAATGATCATGTTAAAATTTTCCTTGAGTGAGTTTTTGGTAATTTTCCGAAATACTTCAATTTTTAGGTGAATAGTAAAAATATAGTTTTTCACATAATCGATGTATCGTAAGTTACATCATTCATGATGTAATAATGACATAATACATTATAGAAATTTATTTTCGGCCATTATATATTTAATTTCATAAATGAGTCATTAAAATACATTAAAATTAATTTTCAAACCTAAAAATCACTTTCCAAAACCTAAATTCAAAAGTGATTCCTTAAAATATCAATATCTTTTTTTCTTCACTTTTATTTTTAATAAGATAATTAATTAGAATTATAAAGAGGATTTAAATTCTTAAACACATTAAATTATATTTATATAAAATTTATTTTTTCAAAAATGCACTATTATATGATTTTCCTTTGATATATTACTTTATTAAATTTTTTATTATAAAAATACCCCTCTCTTAAAGTATAAATAATCCATCTCGCTTACCTTGGAAACACACTAATCTTAAACATTCCTAAGTAAAATATCTTCCCAAATACTCCCTCTAAATCCCATTACATTAATTAGGGACATTTTGGAGCAATCCAACTCTAATAACCAAGGGTGTTATAGCGTCTTACAAGGGAAGCAACATTGAGGAGACAGTAAGTCTCTATTAACATTTCCCTTTTTTATTATTCTCTTTCTTATTTTTACAAATTAATTTAAAAACCATATACTATAAAACTAATTATTCAATAATTTAAAATTATATTATTTATGTTAACATGATGTAATTGTCATATTTATGACAAAAATAAATGCAATAATTCTTTTTCCCTCTCTTTTAACAACGTCCCGTTAAAGGTTTATTAACCACCTACGGAGACATTTCTAAGATAATTATTATAACCACCTTCATAGATGGATATTATTAATTATATATAATATATAAATAATTAATTACATTTATTATAATCTACTGGAGTTAATCATACTTTTCAATAAATGACTCTGAATGAAAATTGAGAATTCAATGTGAAATAAGAAATTTTTAGGAAGATCACGATATCAAAACACTTCAATTTCATCAATAGAAATTAATAAATATAATAAAATGATTATAATTTAATAAATAATTTTATAAATGGATATAATTTACATACTTATTAGTTTTTGAATAAATATAAGTTTATTATACAAGAGGCGAAAAAGTGAAGAAATAAACAAGGAATTGAGGTAAGGGGATTCTTCAAAGCAACTATTTTTCATTGGGTTATCCATATTTCATGAAATATTTGGAATAAACAGTCCTATAATGTTCCTTAAATATAATTTCATTATTTCTCCCTCTTATTTTCTGGGATATACATGTTTTTTATTTGATTTTATGGAAAATAAAATTATTTTACAAAATTACTCTTCTTTCCAAAACACATATTTGACTCCTCTAGAGTTGTTTATTCTTAACTAAAGAATGATGATTCTTATATAAAATATTTTTTTTTCAATTTTTCATTTTGGAACCCGAAGTTTATTTATGGAATCATAATTTTTGAAATCCTCATGAAACCCATTCCTTTCCATGGGTTATTTCATGAAATGATTTTTACACATTCTATGTGACATGCATTATTATGTAAATATTATGATGTGATGACTAGACCAAAATTATATAGCCCTCCAATGCATTGGGTAATGTGTTGTATCTCATGAGACAATGTATATTTTATGTGAACATGATGCTAGATTTGTTTACAGTGATGATGATAGGATTATTCACATATGTTATGTGTTAAGATGATGTTAGCTTTATTCCCAACTATATGTGGCATTTGACCACTATAACATGATGTTTCATTTTTATGCATTTCCAAATTTGATGAATTTATCACATTTTTAGCTCATGATATTGATAATGATACTAGGCTTATGATATGATGATTATGCTCACCCATGTTATATTGATTCAAGTTCTTTATTCATCATCTTACAGTGATTTTATCTTACCTCTTTCATTGATGTATATCCTTAGGTAATTTCATGTACTAAGGATAATGTGATATTTTAGAAGGATAATGAAGAAGGATTTAAATAAATTTTTATGTTTTATTATGTAAAAGTTATTTATGAGCCTAATTTTTCTAAGACATAAACCTTTGGATCCTAGATTTGTAACTCTATTATGTTGTTTATCTTTAAAATTATGTAATAGTTATGTATGAAAAATTAGGTTCACTATAGTGGGTATCTAAGAATGGTTTAGTTAAATAGGGAATTATGATTATAAAACAAGAGTAAAAACCATTAGTATAAGTCAATGTATAGGTAAAACATCCTAGAAGACTATTTTTAGAAATGTATAGACATAGGGATCCCATAAGATATTCCATTAGTGTTAATTTAATAAAAGAATACATTACTAATGGTTTATTGACTTACGTTTTGTTCTAATATTTTCTATTCTTGAAAATGGTAGGAACCAGGAGAAACTAGGCCTAAAACCTGTGTGAGTGACAATGAAACAATTATCCAAATGAGATCTCCAATTCCATGGGAGGTTGAGTTCAAATCATTGAAGAAATGACTACCTAGTTGTATCAAGATATGAATAATATCGTGAACTATGTGGAATGTCCATATTCACCCAAGAATGATCAATTATCCATTGAGTCCTTAATTCAAAAATTATCATCGATGTTTAGTGGAACTTTATATCCACTTGATGTGGAATAGTAGGTTAACTCAATAAAGAAGATCTTTTCTATGATCCATTTCTCTAATAAGGAGATGGTGACTCTTGAAATTTATCATTTATATAGAGAAGCTATTAAATAGAAGTAATTGATAATGAACAAAAATCCAATGGATTAAATGGAAGAGATAGAGTGGGAAGAATTTAAGAAAATATTTCGTACAAATGATTTCCCTTTAACTCTTCAAAAAAATATTGAAAGAGAATTCATATAGCTAAAGAAAAAGGAAGGTGAAGTTGTCACAACTTATGATGATAAATTCATATGGTTTTAAATATATTCCTTGGATTTTTTATCAATAATTATAGAAAAATAGATATTTTCTTTATTGTTTTAAAAATACACCTTCGAAACGATCTAGAAATATAATAATTTCAGAGTTTTGAAGATGTGGTTAAATGTGATCTTAATGTATATATGGAGTTCAAATAATGGTCCCTTGGTTATGGAGATAGTACGAGAAGAATAGGGTTTCAAGATTGTGGGTTAAATGAAAAATGAGGAAATTGGATCCTACTACCCACATGTCAAAAAATTTGGAAGAAGCATCATGCTAATTACCTCATAGGGATGGGGAAATTCTTCAAGTATGGGAGAGAAGGACACCAACCTAATTAATATTGAAGATACATGAAGTAGCTGAACAACATGATAGAGGAAAGGAAGGAACATCCTAAGGCACAACCCATGGTTCAATGATTCAACTATAGGGGCCAAGGGTGTTATGCAAGCAAGTTCACTAAAGCACATGTCCTTGAGGGAAACCAGTGTCAGCAATCACCAAAGTCAAAGGATAAAGGGAAAGCTTATATCATCACTTCTAATGATGTTGAGAGTGAAAATGAATTCATAAAAAGTATTATTCCTATTAATTATATAATAGAAAAAGTGTTATTTTTTACTTGTTCTACTTATTCATTTATATCCTAAAAGTTTTCTAGAACTATTGAATTGAAGCCCCGATACCTTTAAGTGGATAAATCCATAAAAAACATAGTGGTGTAATCATTACAGCCCAAGTGTTATACTCTTCTCCTATAATCATATTTGGGATGATTCTTCTTTCAAATCTTATTATATTTCCCTTGTTGAAATTTGATGCTATATTGGACATGTATTGGCTTTCATTATATATAGAATAAATCAACTATTTGAAAATATATATTTTTATATTCTGAACCATCCCATGATCCTCAAAAAATGCTTGGAAGATCAAGAATATTCTTTGGAAAATCCATCAATAGTGTGGGTGTTGATACACTGTAGAGAAGCATACCTTGCCAAAATGGTTGAGTCAAAGGAAGGTATAATCATGGAGGAAATGTCCATTGTTAGGGAATACATTGATTAATTTCTCAAAAAGTTACATGGAATACTCTAATCATGAGGTAGGGTTCTCAATAGATCTCATGCCCAGAGTCACTCCTATCTCAAAATTCCAATATAGGATGGCCTTGATTGAAATGGAGGAGTTAAAGAAGTATCTACAAGAGCATTTGGGAAAATGGTTCGTACGCACTAGTACATCACCTAGTGGTGGACCAATGCTCTTTGTCAAGAAGAAAGATAGATCAAAACAGGTGTATATAAATTACCAAGATATCAACAAGATCACCATAAATAAAAATTATCCTCAACCATGGATTGATGACTTATTCAATCAACTATGAGGAGTGAATTACTTTTCAAAGGTGTTTCTTTTTTATGGATTTCATCAACTAAAGTTGAAGAAGGAAGATATTCAAAAGACTGCTTTCCTTACTAGGTATGGGCACTATGAGTTCATAGTAATTCCCTTCAGACTTACTAATTTTCCTACAATCCTTATGGATTTGATGAATATATTCTTTAGCGGCCACCTCAACAAATTTTTGTTAGTGCTTATCGATTATATTCTCATTTGTTCTAATATTAAGTAGGAACATGAATAGAATCTAATGATTGTGTTGGTGATTTTAAGGAAGGAGAAAACATATTCAATGTTCAAAAAGTGTCACTTTTGGATTCAAGAAGTCACATTTTTTTGGAACATGATCACAAGTGATGGAATTTAGGTGGACCCTTCAAAGAAAAAGGCAACTGAGGAATAACCTAGACCCACTAGTGTCATAGAAATCTATGGTTTTATGGATTATCTGGTTACTATTTAAATTTTTTGATTAATTTATCATTATTTTTTAGCCAACTAACTAATTTACCAGAAAATGGGGTAAATTAATTATGGATGAAATATTTGAGGAAAGATTTAAGGAGATCAAGAAGAGGCTAATCATTATTCTTGTATTGTAATTCCCCAGTCAATATAATTGTATCACTGAGTGGGGGAGAGAGTGAATCAGTTATATATATTTCTTTTATATTTCCTTAATTATGTAATAACCTTAGAATCCAATTAAATATTTCTTTCCCTATTGAAAACAATTAAAACACACTTCTATAGGAACACATGAATTTATGAGTATCATTATTCAACAAGAATAGCTACATCCTTTCTCTGATTTTGAAATTATCTAACACCACACAATCTATTAGAAAATAATCCTTTTGTGTGGAATACAATGATTAGGATATTCTATTTCACTCATGTAGATCTATATAAATATTTCAATAGAGAATGTGATCCTTCTATAAAAAATGATGAAATACAATGTTTTGTAACAACAGATGATAGGGTGATTCTTTATTAACATTCAAAAATGTATTATTTTTTAAAAAATTCATCAATTTCATACCTAGAAGTTGGTAACATCTTTTCTAAATTTTGTTACAAAACTCATTCTGATTTCCCAATCCAATTCCCCCAGTCTGATTATCCCAGTTTTATTTCTCAATATGAAAAATATATGACTTTTTCAGAATATGGTTGAGTAAATTCTGAACAATTTCTTCTTCAATCCAAAAATCCCAATATGATTTTCCTATTCCGATGATTCAGCCCAATATGATGACCAGTTGAATACAACAAAACAAAATATGGAAACCTCTTCTTCTCTCTAGATCTTTGTCTTATCTATTCTTTTCTTTGAATAGTAAATCTGTCAAAAGTACAATGTAATTTACCTTTTATACTCACCCAAAAAACGGTTTGGGTGGGATTCTTAAAAAATTACCCACTCAATCTAATTTTACAAATCTAGAAGTTCCTTTGAATTTTAGGTTCATATTGACTTCATGATATATTCTAAACACTTATTTAACATTATCAAATCTTCTCACAACTTCAACTCTACTTTAGAATTTCTCTAAACATCATTCTCATTCTGATTTCCCATTTCAATATGTTCTTATGACCTGCTTCATTATGATGAATACAAATTTAAAACAATATATTATTCTTTATCTCTTCTCTTAACCCACTTGAATTATAAACAAAGTAATTCAAACTAATTTAAGTGGTTAACTAAATTATTGATATAGATATTAATTTCTTCTTCATATTGGCCACTATATAATTTTCATTTTCTTTTCATTCATCAGTTCCAAAACATTATTCCTCTAATGATTATTATGGCATACCGAGTATGGACTAGTATCACCAGCTTCAACATCAACAAATTAGTTCTCTTCTGAATATGATACCAATATCTTTTTATAACAAACAATTATTCCTCTAATTAATATGATGACATAATGAATTCAATGGATCAACATTAGTAACTTATTTATTATTTTAATACTATTCTCAAAAACTTATTTCTTCAAGGATTTAAATCTTCTAGATTTTGGTCTGACCAAAAACTAGAACCTTTATTATGACTATCCAATCCTGCGTTTAAACAAATATGTTTCCAGAAATATCATTATGATGATCTTTAAACCAGAATGATTAAAATACATAAACATTTTTCTTTCATAATCTTTTAAAAAGTATCATTACTTTCATTATGACTTTTATTGCTTTGAATATCAAATTTAGCATCATCCCACTTACCAAGTAAAGTGTTGCAACTTCTCGATCATTCATAAACATATTTATTTCCTACTCATCTTGAATATGATTGGCATGATTACAATCAGATTGAATATGATTGGAATAATATTTTTCTCCCATTTATTTCATCAAGATTTCATCACCAGTTTTACAACATACTTATGATTTATGAGAACACCAAGATTAGAAAAAACATCACATTTTAATCATAGTTAGGAAAACTCAAATTTTTCCCCATTATGATCAAACATTTCATTCCAAACTTTGGCTGAGTTCAATGATCCTCTTCATCCAGAAAACATATTCCCAATGTGATGGAATTTCTTAACCATTGTGAGTCTGATTTTATTGAATATGATGGTCAGTCCATTTTTTATTAATTACAAAGTGAGGTGATTTATTTTCTTTTTAAAATCCACTGAAAACAAATGAAAATACAGGAATATGATATTCATATTTATCATCTTGGTCCTAACAATATCCCACATTGAATTTTATTTGTCAACCAAGGTTCATAAATCACTAAACATTTTATCCTCAAGATATGTATTACTTACCAATAATTATAAGACTATGTGTGCTAAATAATTGTAGGAAACAATAATTATTGACATAAAATTCATGATGTCCAAAAGTAGTGATTATGAAAAATTTTCTCATCTTTTCTTCTTAGAATTTTAAACCTCAATAGAATACACAGAAAATTGTTTCGAAAAACCACTCCAACAAACAGTTAGAATAGTTCACACACTTACAATGATGAATTCACATTTTACCCACAACTCTCTCTATTTACATGATTCCATAATGATAGATTTATAAAACAATTACCCCCATTAAATACACTTTCCAAAGATAATATGAGAGAGGGAACAAAAACACATACCTCAACATTGATGAGAAAGAGGTTAGATGACCTTGTTCAAGCTCAATTTAGAGAATGCTTCCTTGGGTAATGGTTTTGTGAAATTGTTAGCATCTTGTTCTGATTTAGGAACATACTCCAACTTCAACTCATTATTCTACACATGATATTTTATGAAATAGGTGTTGATATAAAAATGTTTTCAATGATAATGTTTTACCATATTCATGGAAAGGTTGATTTCATTTTGATTATCGCAACCCAAGATTAAGGGAAACTTCAATTAAACAAGTTAGTATTCTAACTGATTCTTCATCCACATAAGTTGGGTAGCAGATTGTGTAGTAAAAAAATATTCAGATTCAGTTGAAATGAGAGTTACTGAATTCTATTTCATTATATACCAAAAAACATAACTTTTACCTAGAAATAAAACTCCACCTGATGTGGATCTTCTATCCTCAACATTTACTTCCAAATCAGCATCTCAATACCCAAAAAAATCAATACTTACTAAGATATCATACCTGATTTCAAAAAACATTTGTCCTTGGATGTATTTGAGGATTCTTTTTCTAGAAAGTAAATTTGATTATATAAGATCACTATAAAATCTTTCACATAAGGTAACATAATAAACAATATTGGGTCCTAAGGTAGTAAAATATAAACAAATTCCAATCAACTTTGGAAACTCTTTCTGACCAACTTTCTTATCTTCTCCATCATTGCTCAACTTGGTTCCCACTGATATTGAGGTGTAAAATAGTTTCGAATTTTCTATGCCAAAATTTTTAATAATTTCTTTAGCATAATTTTCTTGAGAAAGAAAAATGTGTTTCTTCTTTTATAAAATTTTAACCCAATAAAGTATTTCATTTCTCCCAACATGGAAATCTCAAACTACTCTTTCATTTATTTAGAAAACTTTTCACAAGATCTTTCATTATTCCTAATAAATATAATGTCATTAATATAAACAATTATGATGATAGAAAACTATTGAATTTCTTTGATGTAAAGATTTTGATCAACTCTTCCTTTCTTAAAACTTATATTCCTTAAGAAAGTATCGTTTTTGGAATACTATGCCCTCATAGATTTCTTTAGTGAATACAAGGATTTGTTAAATATGCACATATAACTTTCCTCTTTCCCAACAACAAATCCACAAGGCTGTTCAATGTAAACTTCCTCATTATGATCAACATTTATAATTTCAGACTTTACATCCATTTGAAAAAATTTGTAACTCCATTGTGTAGAAATAACAAGAAAAATTATGATTGTTTCTAACCTTTCCACCAGAGAAAAAGTTTCATCAAAATCAACACCTTCAATTTTAGAGTAACCATTACATAATAAAATTTCCTTGTCTGTTATCACTTCACCTTATTTATTCTTTTTGTTCTAAGAAACCCACTTTGTACCAAAAACATTTTTTTATCTGGATTAGGTACGAGTTTCTATGAATCATTCTTTTCTATCTGGTCTGACTCTTCATTCAGGGACGGAACCCATTCTAGATACTCAAAATCTTATTTCACATCATTCGGCCGAATTTTTGAATACAAAGAAGTACGTCTAATAGTTTCTTGGGGTTGGAAACTATTTTTAATTTTTACAACATCATTATCAGGTTTCTTCAGAACATCTTTTTCATACTTATTCTTTTGAGAAGATTGAATCCCCCTAAACCTATGAATTGCACAACTTATAGAATAGTAGTAATGTTGTTGGCTGAACCAACACATATTTTTTTTATTTATGATTCCATAACAATACCAGTAGTAAACATAGAAAGAATATTTTTATCTATAGCTTCCATACTGACTGGAGTTATGAATATTTTTCTTAGCAACCTTCTTATCTGAATTTTGTTGACCGCAAACCTTTCTGTTATCCATCATAATCTTCTTTTTAACTTATTTCTCCATTTATCCTTGTCATAACTAGAAATAATAATAAAAAATTACATATTCATAATTTTTAGAAACATTTTTAGACTTGGGTTTTTCAAAAACATATGAATTATCAACTTTGTTAATCTTAGCCACATACATTATTTTCTAATCATTCTTATTTCTAGAAATAATTATTTCCTTCCTATAAACTTTTGATGGTTACTTTTTTATCCTTATCCAGTTTTTCGTTATGAAAACATTCACAAACTTCATCTGTAGAATTTTTGGAAAATATGATTTTATTTTCATCTTTACAAAGTTTTTACTAGACAAGTTATAACTATTATTTTTATGCCTTTAAATTCAATTCTAGATGTTCATTATGATTATTTTCTTCCTTAAGATATTTTTTCAAATCACTAATATCCGGTTATGTCTTTTTCTTCTCATCTAAAAAAATTTCATGATTTTTTATGAGGAACGTTCATCTTCCATGTTCTTTTTTTGTTTTTCAAGACTTCTTATATTTCTAAAATATATTACAAATCTTATTTTAAATGAAATTTATGTTGAGTTTCTTCTTAATCAGAACTGCTGATTCTGAATTCTTCATCATTAATTGTTACACTAAACATATTCTCACCAACATGCTCAGTAGAATTTTTGGATTTCGCTTTACTATCTTCTTATTCTTTATCTTTAGATATGAAAATACGCCTTTTAGATTTGGGAATTTTTTACCCTTCCCTATGGAATAAAATTTTCCTTTCCACCCTATTTCTTCCATGACCTTCTTGGACTTATTTATTCTTCATCACAATCTTTTTATTTCTTTAATTGTGGAAATTTTTTCGTAAAGTGCCTAATGAATCAATATTCAAAACATTTAACAGGAAAATTCCCTTTATATTTATATGTACATATTCTCACATTTTTGAAAAAAAGGTTAAAATTTCATCAAGATTTTTACATACCTCATTTTTAGAATCAAAATAACCACCTTCTTCTTTAATAATAATCCTATTTGAATTCTCTTTCTTCATAGTATTGAACAAAACTTCTCTATAAAATTTTATTTTTATTTTCATATCTTTATACCTTATTATTTTAGAAGTGATGAGAGTTCTATGAAAATAATCTATAGATAATTTTTTATGATATCTATCTTCTAATTAATAAACATTAGCATCAAACTTATCGAGAATAATTCTTATTATATTTTCAATAATTAATGAATCCTCAAACATTTAACTAAGACATCTGATAGTGTTGATGATGTTATTTAACCTGGTAAATATGTCCCTAATAAATTCATACCCACCCATTTTCAGGACTTTATACTTCAGCCTCTAGATTTGTAATTTTTCTTCTTCAATTTTGTATTGCCTTCATATATGTTTTTCAGTTTATCTCATGTACCTTTAGCTATGGAGACACCCTTCACCCGTAAAAATAAACTTTAAGAAAGTGATGATAGTAAATAATTCTTGTCCCTTCCATCACTCTCAAGATTATTCTTATCAATAGATTAAGATGAACTTTATCATCAATAGGAGGAAATACATCTGTTGAATCTTCAAGAAAATCATATCTAATAGACATAACATGGGGAAACATTATATCTTTCTAGATATGATAATTCTTACCATAAAAAACCAGGATTCCTTTATTGTTGACACAATTCCAATTATCCATAAACTTCTCTTCAAAACATCAACAAAGAATAAATGAAGGGAACCTGTCTCTGATACTAATTGTAATTACCCAGTCAAGATAATTGTATCACTAAGAGGGGGAGGGGTGAATTAGTGATATATTTTTCTTTTATGTTTCCTTACTTATTATAAAACATTTGCCTCCTGTTAAATATTTCTTTTCCTATTGAAAATAATTAAAACCCACATCTATAAGAACACAATAATTTACAAGGTTTATTATTTAAAAAGAATATCTGCATTCTTGGTATTGTTTAAAAAAGATCTAATACCACACAATCCACTATAATACAATCATTTTGTGTGGAATACATTGATTTGGATATTCCCTTTCAAATGTGTGTCACTAAGTAAACAATTGAATAGTGCATATTATCCTTCCAGAACAAATGATGTAATATAAATTTTTGTAACAAAACAAGTTACGATGCTTCTTTGTCAACTTTCACAAATGTGTTCTTTTTTATAAAAAATAGTTATGTTCTTGCCTAGAAGTTGGTAAGAACTTTTATGGACTTTATTATAAAACTCAATCTGATTCTACTAGTCTATTTGATCAATAAGAAAAATATATGACATTTGTAAAATATATTTGAGAAAATTCTGAACCATTTCTTCTTCAATCTAGAAATACCAATACAATTTTTCTAGTCTGATGATTCAGCCAAGTATGATGACCAGTTGAATACAATATTGTCTCTCCTCTTATGCCTCTTCTATCCGAATTACTTCTTCAACAAAATTTAATCAGGAAACCTCTTATTCTCTCTAAATCTATTCCTTGTCTCTTTTTCACCCTGAATAGTACATCTATTATAAATTACAAAGTAATTTATCTTTTATAATCACCCCAAAAATGGTTTAGGTGGGATTCCTAAAATTTTTTTCTCTCAATTACATTTTACGAATCTATATGTTCCTTTGAATTTCAGGTCCATCTGGCCTTCATAAACTCTTCTCAACACTTCTCGAACCATCATGAATATTCAAATAGATTTACCTATACTTTATACCTTCATTAAAAACATTAGTCTGATACTAATTTCCCATTATAATTTTTCACTATGATCTGCCTCAATATGATGAAGAAAAATTTAAAATAATATATACTTTTTTATCTCTTCTCTTGACCCACATGAATGATAAACGAAGTAATTAAACCTAATTTAAATGGTGGACTACATTATTGATAAATCTATGAATTTATTCTTCATATTGGCCACCAAATACTTTTCATTTTATTTACAGTCATCATTTTCAAACAATTCTTCCTCTGATGATTATGATGGCATACTGAGTCTGATGGACCGGTATTAGCAGCTTCAACTTCGACAACTTCTTTCTCGTCTAAATATGATACCGGTCAATTTTTATCACAAAACATTAAACCTTTCATGAATATGATGAGCTACTAAATAAAATGGATAAACATTAAGAGATTATTTCTCTTTTTAATATTATGCTCGCTAACTTCTTTATTTTAGGATTTAAATATTTTTATCATTTAGTTTAACTAAAAACTAGCACCTTCATTACGATCATCCTACTTTGTCATTAAACAATTATTCATCCAGAAATATATTTATGATGATCTTAAGACTGGAATGATTCAAATTTATCAAATTTATTCTTTCGTAAACTTTGAAAAAGTACCCTTAATTCCTTCATGAATTTGATTATGTTGAATATCAACTTCATCATCATATAACCTACCATATAAAGTGTTAATACTTACCTATATTTTATCAACATCTTTCATTCCTTCTCAACCTGAATACGATTGGTATGATTATGATCAAATTGAATATGATTGGTAGTATCTTTTTCTTCTCTTTATTTCATAAATCATTCATCACTAGTTTTATAACTTACTAATGATTTATGAGAACTCCAAGATCATCAAAGCATAATTACATTTCCATTGAAGTTAGGAAGACTCTAATTTTTCCCCATTACAATTAAACCTTTAATTCCAGACTTAGGGTGAGTATAATGATCCTCTTCATCCCGAAAACATATTCGCGATACAGTGGACTTTCTTAACAATTGTGAGTCTTATTTTCTTGAATACGATGGTCAGTCTGATTTTGACCAAATAAAAAGTGAGGTGATTTATTTTCTTCTTAAACATCCTTGAAAATAAAAATTAATACCTAAATATGATAGTCATCCTTATCATCTTGGTCTTAACATGTACTCAAACTACCAATAATTTGAGAAGGTTTTGTGATATATAGTGATGATTCAAAGAAATTATTGGGTTGTGTAGTCATGTAGAATGATAAAGTGATATCCTATTCTTCATGATAGTTAAAGATCCATGATAAGAACTACCTAGCAGATGATCTCAAGTTAGAAGATATGATCTTTGCTCTAAATATTTGGTCTCACTATATTTGTGGTGAGAAGTTTGACAAATATATTGATCATAAGAGTATAAATTATATATTCTCATAGAAGTATATCAATATGTATCAATGAAAATGGATTGATCTGATCGGGGACTATGATTTCTCTATTCACTACAATCTCAGAATGGAGAATAAGGTAGATGATGCTCTTAATAGAGAAAAACATGCTACTATATCTATGATGCAAGATAAGAGAGACCTTAACTTCTTGTATATGAAAAGGATATATCTTGAAATAATAATGATATGGAATACATCCTACCTCTCCCAAATTTTTTCCAAACCATCTATCTAAGAGAAGATCAAGGAGACATAAATGGATGACCTGGAGCTAAATAAAGTTGAAATCCATAAAGGAAGGCGTGGTACATGAGTTACAAATTGATGATGATGGTGTCATTTAGTTTTTAATGAGGATTTCTATTCCTTCATAACCTGAGATAAAGACCATTCTATTGTATAATGCACATAGCCTATCTTTCTACACCTCCCAAAAAGTAACAATATGTACCGTGATCTTTAAGAAAACTTTTGATGGGACAACATGAAGAAGGAGATTATGGAGTATATATCAAGGTGTTTGGTGTGACATTAATTTAATGTAGAGTGGCCAAATTCCAAAGGGATGATGAAACCATTTCTTATAACCATGTGGAAATGGGTGAATATCAACATGGACTTTATCACCTGTCTCCCAAAAACATCTACAGAAAAAAATATGATATGGTTTGTGGTGGATCGACTCACCAAGACTGGCCACTTTATCACTATTTGGAAAGATTTCTCACTTGAAAAATTTCCTATGATATATGTGAATAAAATGGTGAGGTTTCATGGGGTTCCACTTTTGATCATATTTGATTGTGATCCAAGGTTCACCTCTAAATTCTATAGAATCATTTAATAATATTTTAGTACTAAATTAAATTTTAGCAAGCCCAATCACCCCAAAACTGATAGAAAATCTAAAAGGACTATTCAAACACTTGAGGACATGCTAAGATCACGCTTGATGGAATTTAAAGGTAGATGTGATCAGCATATCACATTGGTTGAGTTCTCATATAAAAACAACTTCCACTCAAGTATTTAAATGGATCTATATGAATCTTTGAATGTAAATCAATGTAGAACTGAAATGTTTTTGGGATGAAGTTGTGGAATGAAAGATACATGGACCTAGTCTTGTGAAAGTGATTACAAAGAAGTTTCAATCCATAAAAGAACATATAAAAGCTACATAGAGTCAGTAAAAGAGCTATACTGACTACTACTGAAGGGTCTTTAATTTTGATGTTAGAGAAAAAGTTTCCTTTGAATATAATCATGTTAGGGAGTCATACACTTTGTAAAGAAAGCGAGGTTTTATCCCATGGAATATTGACCCCTTTGAGAACCTTGATCGCATAGGATTAGTGACATATTTAATTTCATTTCCACAAAGTATGGATCAAGTTCATGATTTGTCCCAAACAATTTTTATGGAAATAATTAAGCCATTAACCTTCAATTATTGAGTTTGGTTGGTTTTTTATGACTTTCTGTTAGGTAAAAATATGGGTAAACCTAACTTGTTTTCAAAATACCATGTGAGTCCTTTTCCTCCCTTATAAAAAGTCACAACCTCTCCTCATTCCTCACACCTCTCAAACCAATTAAATTCAACCAATATATGCCCATATATATTCCCAAAATCCCTTCCCTATTCCTTGAATCCTTAATTTTGTTATAAATCCTTACAAGGAATCCTTATAGTACAAACCAAAAGTAGTTACCCGATTAAGGGGAAACATCTTTTCTCAATATTTTTAGTTTTTTTCCATTATCCAACCCCTCATATCTTATTATTTTATTCTTGTATAAATAAACCATATCCTCAATATAATAGTATTTTTTCTTCTAAGGGTTAGACCTACACTTACAAATACTTACATTTATAGGGTAATGAACATATTGTGTCTATATATAGTGAAATTCTGCCTCACAAAACGACAATTGTTCATTTTACATTAACAACTTTCATAGTTTCCCATTATGATGGAAAATATATTTTTATATGATATAAATGATATTTATTAATTATTTATTGTAATTTAATCCTTTTATAAAACACACATTTAATACTTTCCATTTTTCATTAATACGATAACATCGTTTGAGGAAGTGTGGACTACCGCCCCCTCAAAGCGATATGATTCATTCACACGATCCATGGAATGTATAAAGATTGATTATAATTAAAAATATGGGAAATAAACAACCTCTATATGATATAAATAAAATAATTATGTTTTTGGAAATATATATATCGATTTCTTTATTACCCTTTCACTCACTTAAAAAGTGATAGCGTAGTTCATAGATGTGTGGACTACTGACTCCTCGACACGATGTGATTTGTTTTACACCAAAATAATTTTATATATAAGTATATAAGATTGAATAATATAGTATTTATGTTATATTGGTCATTCTAGAAATATTTTTTGTTACTAACCTATTTTCCATAACGATCATTGAAAAATAAGAACGTCACTCATGCGTGTGTACGACCTACCGTCGCCATGATTGTAATGTTGGTTCATTTTTCATAACCATATTTAATAATTTATTTTAAATGTATAATTAATGAATTAATATGATAATTATTTCATGATTATTATTCTGTAGATGTCATATAATGACCCCTTTGACAATAGTTGACCAACCAATATTGTTTTTGACACATAATCTGAATTTGTGTAAATAGCCGATGTAAACAGAATTGTTTAAGTAGTTGTATACAACATAATATAAAGTGTAATAAAACTAATGTTAAACATGAAAAAATTTTCAAAGAAATTAGAATATTAACATATGTTTATTATACAGGAAGTCAAAGGATGTTCCCCCAAAATGAAACTCAAGGTAAGGTTTTTACATCCCACTTTTTACATCTATGAGATAAATGTCATGTTCACCATTTAATTATTTTGTGTGGTGTATATACTACCCATTTTGAAATATTATATCATTAATTATTTTATCTTTAAGGTATTTAAAATATTCATTCAATATTATTCCTTCATCGGGCTTATGATTTAAATTGTTTTAGAGTGGTATGGGATACTTTGGGATGTTTAAATATTAGTTTCCTTATGACTAGTACTAATTATCTTCCAATGGAATTTCCCTTCTAGGATATTATATATCCATTTTTTAATAAAAACCCTTCATTATTATCTAGTTATTCATGACCATTTTCATGTATTAGTACTATTTTTTCCACTCTTTGGTACTCAAAATGTTTTAGAAAATGTTCTTAAGAAAACTAAACATTATTTCTCTCTTTAGTTAGAGAACGCGTTTTCTTCTAAAACCCATGTTTTAATAAAAAAATTCCAAATTGTTTCTAAAATGATTTGGTAAAGAAATTATTACCCTTATTTTCTTTTACCATTGTTTTCAATGGAATATTCTTATAACATTATTAACAATTCATTTTTTTATCCTTTAATAATAAAAAAAGAATATTCTTTTACCTCATATGACAAGTACAGATTTACCCACAATCATTTATTTGAATCCTAATTTTCGTGTATAAAAGGTTAATTTTTAAAGAAAATGTTTTTAAAAGTGATTTTCAAAGAAAAAAATATCCAAAAGATTTTTCATAATAAAAGGATATTTTCCTCAGGGATTTTTTTTGAATATCATTTTATAGTATTTCTATTCATCATCAACAATAACCATTTATTTTTACTCCACTTGAGATTTAATTATTGATACCATCCTTATTCTTCCTCTGGGTGGATTATTATTGATTTGTCCAAGGATAGTATTCACATTCACTAATTTGAATCATTTTTTATTCCCCTTGAAATATTCAATATTCTATGATCATTGAACATTCAATTTCCCCCTAATTATCCATTTCATTCATCATGTATGTTACTATTACCTAAACCCTATACCATTTTACAAACAGTTTCTACTTTGATAGTTATTTTATTATTTGGGAAAATATTGATTATTTCATATCCTTTATTCAATACATATATTTGATAAGGAATATTATTTATTTTGAGTATTCGATATAAGGAAAGATTTGGATAGGCAGCGGCGGGCGGAGACCGAAATTTATATAGGTACTCAATGAATCGATAGGTTCTCATGAGAAAAATTAGTTTCACAAATTAGAATTGTTTAAACCGTCTTGGGAAAGGTATTGATGGTATATCTTTTCAAGTGCCTCAAACATGATGTCTATTAAGAAATAATTTCCCTCATTTAGTTTTAGTTATTATTCATCCATGATATTTTACATCGACATATCTATGGATACATTTCATTTTCAGTTATTTAGATAGAATGTGTTTCGGTTTCTTACCTTTCCATATTTATTTTGCAGTATCTAGTTATTTAAATGGAATGTGTTTTCAGTTATTACCTTTCCATAATATTTATGAACATCCTTCTTAGTTTATTGATTATATATTGAACTTCCTTCTCAGTTTATTGATTATATGGAATGTGAGTTCAGTTATTCACCACATCATAATTATTATTCTCATTGATTCATTATTACTTCTGCTATATTATTCCCTTACTGAGAATTTGTGCTCACCCTTTTTATGTTTATTTCCCTAGGAATCCAAGAAGCGTACTTTAAAAGATATATAGGGATTTACTAAATGGATTTGATTTATCCTTGAAGCTATTTATTTAGAAAGAATAAAAAATTATGTTTTAATTAGTGTATTCTTTTCTCATGTATGTATCATGTTTACCAAGAATACTAAACTATTGATCCTTTGGGATTTAATTCCTTTTAATATTTCCAATATAATAGTAGTAGACACCGACTCTGGGCCTTCTGGGGTTAGGTTACTTATGTTGTTATTAGAGGAATTTTAGTATCATCCTTGGGAACTAGATTTAATAAAACATAGGTTAGAGAACATAGACCTAAGGTAGAATGTGACGATAAGTAGAGAATAAAATCCTAGAATTTTGGTAAGGTAGAGATTATGTGGTTCTTTCTAGAAATACATACATGTCTGGATACTACAAGTGTATGTGGTTTTAATACATATGTCTCTAGAATTAATAACTATGACAAGGTATTTTGAGCCTAACTTTGGGTAACATGGTATACAATAATGAGCCTTACTGCACAAATGCTTTGACACTCCTGGGGGATATGTTTAGGATAATTTACATTTTCTTTAAAAACCGCCATAAAAGATTTTGACAATGAATAACCTAGGTTAAAACTAGGGTGTTTAGATTTAAAATAGGGTATCATAATTTAAAAATCCTATAAATGGTATTATGGAAAAACTCTAGACTAAGGAAAGATCTATGTGGAAATAAGTGGATAAAGTATTTATGTATTAGGGTTGCATTGAAAAATTTAGTTAAAATTATATTTTGTGATTAAACTAATTTAAAGTATATCCATCATATTTATTTTAGGAATTATATTAAATTTGTTTTAGAATAGGATGACCTATGAGTTGGTTGATAACCAATCAGATCTGGCAAGGCTGTGGGTCTTAAACCCATGACCAAAGGATGATAAGGGTTTCTTTCCAACCACTAACCTATGAAATTTCTTGGTTAATTTTTCATTGTTTTTAGTTAAACAATTTGATGAATAAATGTTAATGATAAACCAGTAGTTTCACTTTGGTGGATTAGATATTAATCTATTAACAATATTGGTTTTAGAAGATAGTTAAAGAAAATATTTAGAATTTTCACTCTTTTTTAAGCCTCATGATCCTTTAAAAATTTCTTTTAGTGCTTCGGGAATAAAAAATCATTATTGGTATTTAATTTCTAGGAGTAAAGTAATGAATTAGAATTTGATCAAAGAAAAACCAAAATTTAGGATTTTTCATATGAAATTGAAACCTATCATGTAATAATATTTCATTATATTCTTCAGTAGTAAAATAATTACCCATCATTTGGAAAATGTCTTAAAAATAAAATGTTTTCCTAATATATTAATTTCTATTGAATCTATGGTCTTATAAATCATCACAGATTTATTGCTTTGAGTTCCTCAACTTTCCATTGATCATTCAATTGTTTGTGATTGATGACCCCATTCACTCCTTATAAATATTTGCATTCTTCCTACAAGTACGTATCTCTACTTTAAACTAATGTTCTCCTACATAGATACCTAGTTACATGGTAGTCCATGTGACCTATGTACTTTATATTCTCTCTTTTATAGAGGATGACTTATAAACCCTTCTCATGATGTGGGATTTCAAACATAGTAAGTATCAAACAATCTATCCTCATGATCGAGTTTAAATTTCGAGGATGTAATTTAAATACAGTGGAGAGAATGTGATGAACTGAAAATCAAAAGTAAGAACCTTTTATTCAATAGTGTGTATGACACGTGATACCGAACATGTAAGGTAATATAATATCTAGATACTTTATAAAATATTTACTTTTTAAAATAGATTGTATGTATTTCAATACATGCAACACCGAGTTAGCTTGTGTTGCATGCAAGAGAGGACTTCCTTGATAGATTATGTTACATGCAAGAGTGGCCTTCCTCGATAGCTTGTGTTGCATGCAAAAATGACCTTCCTTTATAGCTTCCAATACACACAAGACCGATTTTCACCAAATAATAATGATTTATTAAAATATGATTATTTAATGTTGTATGATATAACCTAGCCATTATGTTAGCAGTTATAAATAGTATTAACTAAATTATGAAAATTTATGGTTTATATAAATATAAAATGAATTCATTGGTAACCAACTAATGATAAATGAAAATAAGAACCAATTGGATATAAAAAAGAAATATTATTATTTATATACATCCAAAAGAGTTTTGTCTTAATAAACATAGTTAATTAAAACTGAGGAATGATTTTAATTAAATATATATGTTGTATACTAAATAAAATATTTTTTATATTAATCCATTATGTTTTATATGCATAAGATAAGAATAAACCCTATTTTACATATAAAACCTATATTTTTATAAAGGTAATTTTACCACCATTTAATAGAGAACCCATTTTAAATTTAAATTTTGACACTTTAATTGATTTAATATGTAAAAATAAACTTAATCTTGGAAATATAAATATAATAATTATTTTAGGGTGAATTTTTGATATTTTTTTGAAACATTTCTTATTTAATGAATAGTTAAAAATACTGAATTTTAGTTCAAAACTTATTTTTTATCTAATTTAGTTATAAGGTTAAATTATATTTTTAATTTTTTTTAATGTTTAATTTGATAATATTTTTATAAATTAATACAATTTATGTCATTGGATCAATTTTTAATTTTAAATTGACTATAAAAAATAGCAAACTTTCATACCTTTTTACCTTAAAAACATGCATTGTCATCCCATCTTCGGGATAAAATTTAAATTAATATCTACCACTTCTGTGATGTGAATTTGGAAAAATGGATTCCATATTTGGAATAAAAATAATTTCTAATTTCAAATAAGACCAAATTTGTTTTTTATAAAAATATTAGTTAAAGTAATTAAAATTATTTACAACTATTAAGGTAAAATTAAGCTTAATAAAGGACTAAACATTTAAATTAAGGGGCCAAATGACATAGAAACTTCTCAAAAACCACTTTATTGGACATAATTAGGACAATAACCTTCCATTATTGAGTTTGGATGGTTTTTTCTGACATTTATTTTTTTTAAACATGGGTACACCTAACTTTATTTCAAAAGACCAAGTGAGTCCTTTTCCACCCATATAAAAGGTCGCCACCTCTCCTTATTCTGGACACATCTTAAACCACTTAGATTTGAAAAATATCATCCCATATAGCTTCCCAACATCCCTCCACTAGAACTTTAAGCCTCCATTTTAGTATAAATCCTTCCAAGGAATCCTTTTGGTAGAAACCAAAAGTAGTTACCCGATTAAAAGGTAATGTCATCTCTCAAGATTTCTAGTTTTATTTCCATTCTCCATCCCCTCATATATTCTTATTATATTATTATATAACAACACAATTATCCATAAGATACTATTATTTTTTTATCCTAAAGGTTATACCTACACTTACACACACTTCCATCTAATGGGTAATGAACATATTGTTTCTGTGTGCGACAAACTACTGACTCCCGAAATGATGACTGTTCATTTTACTTTACCAACTTTCATGGTTGGAAATTATGATAGAAACACTGTTTATAAACAATATATATGATATTTATTATTTATTTATACTTATTTAATTTTTTTATAACACATACCTTTAATACTTTCCATTTTTTTAATATGATAACTTTGTTTGAGGAAGTGTGGATTACTGCCCCCTCAAAGCGATGTGATTTGTTCACATGATCCATGGAACGTATAAATGATTATTATAATTAAAAATATGTGACATAAAAAAACTTTATATGATATTAATGAAATAATCATTTTTCTGTATATATACTATATATATATATATATCATTTTCTTTATTACCCTTTTACACACTTAAAAAGTGATAACATCATTTGTAAACACGTGGACTACCGTTTCCTCAACACGATGTGATTCATATTACATCACAATAATTCTATATAAAAGTATATATGATTTAATAACATGTTATTTATGATATATTATCATTTTGGAAAGATATTTTGTTACTTACCTTCTCTCCATAACAGTCATTTAAAAATAAGAGCATTACTCATGCGTACGTACAACCTACCATCTCCATGATTGTAACGTTGGTTCGTTTTTCATAACAATATTTAATGATTAATTTTAAATGCATAAGTAATGAAAAAATATGATAATTATTTCATGATTATTATTTTTGAGATGTTATATAATGACCCATTTAACCATAGTTGACCTACCAATGTTGTTTTTGACACATAATCCGAACTTGTTCTAAACACCCAATGTAAACAGAATTTTTCAAGTAGTTGTATAAAACATTGTATAAAGTGAAATAAAATTAATTATAAACATGAAAAATTTTCTCAATAAATTATAAAATTAAAATAACTTTATTATACAAGAAGTGGAAGGATGTTCACCAAAAAGGAAGCTCAAGATAATGGATTCTCATCTCACTTTTTACATCTGTGAGATAAATGTCATATTCAAAATTTGATTATTTTGTGTGGTGTATATACTACCAATTTTGATATATAAAATCATGAATTATTTTTATCATCATTGTATTTGAAAATTCCATTCAATATTATTCCTTCATGAGGGTTATGATTTAAAAAATTTTAAAGTTGTATGGGACACCTTAGGATGTTTAAAGATTATTTTCCTCAAGAACAGTACTAATGATCATGCAATAGAACTTCCATTAGAGGAAATTTTATAAAAACTTTTCAACAAATCCATTCATTATTATCTAGATATTCATGAATATTTTGAAGTATTAGTACCATGTTTACACGCTTTGGTACTGAAAATGTTTTAGGATTTTTTTTAAGAAAACCCATCTTTATTTATCTCTTTAGTTAGAGAACCTCTTTTCTTTTAAAAATCATGTTTTAATAAAATGTTTTCAAAATTATTTTTAAAATGATTTGGTAAATAAATTTTTATCTTTTCTGTCTTTTACCATTGTTTTAAAAGTAATAATCTTTTCTCTTTTCTAAAAATGTATTTTTATAACCTTTCAATGTGCAAATAGAATTTTCTTTTACCTCGCACAACAAGTACGGATTTACCTATCGTCATTTCATTGAAGCTTCCCTTTCATGTCTAAAATGTTACTTTATAAAGGAATTTTTTTCCAAAGTGAATTTCATAGAACCTTTTTTCCAAAAGTTTTTCATAATCACAGTATATTTTCCCCTGTTTTTTTTAAAGATCATTTTATTGAATTTCTATTCATCAGCATCAATAGAAACTACTACAAAACTAGGTTTATCCAATACTAGGGCTTTAACAGTGCTAGCTAAAAATGATATTAAAGACCCCCTTTGTCAGTACTAAAAAACAACATTAAATTAGGACTTTAATAATGATAAAAAACATTGTTAACGGGGGACCTTTATCAGCAATTTTAAAAAATCACTGATAAATGAGATCATTTAACAGCACTTGTAAAAAAACACTCTTAAAGGGGGGTCCTTATCAACACTTTTTTAGAAGCACTGATAAAGACCCCTCTTTGTCAACGATTTTTTAGTATCACTAATAAAGGTATACTTAAAAAAATTTCATCAAGAATAATACATTAATATATTAATATTGATATAAATATAATATATATTTTTTAAAATATGGTTTAGATAATCTAAATTGAATATTACACTTAATATATAAGATATTTTGTGAAAATGGATTACAAAATAAATAAAAAGTATTTTTAATTGATAATTTTCTTATTATTTAAAATTAATAGTCATTTAATATCAATTTGAAGATAGAAAATCAAAAAAATAATAAAATATCTAAAATAAGTTGAAAACGTAACTCAAACTTCAAATAGTGATAACTTTTGATCTGGGTGTCCATTTATGCTCTACCACATATCAAATCAAATTTATTGATGAGATATACACCCTTATTGAAAATGGTAAACCTCTGTCACATGTTTAAAGGCCATAAAATCTCATAAGATCTCAAAAATATAGTTTTTAGTCAGGTTACCCTGATTTTTTGACATTCGATGGATTTTCAACCTATTTTAAAGGGGTCTTATAGCCTTTTTTGTTGGTGACTAATTTTATTCCTATGTATTACATTTATGTTGATATTATGGTTTTTAAATTTTATCATTTTTCATAATTTTATGTTATTTATAATTAAATATATGAATGTCTTTTATGTTTACTTATAATAAATCACTCATATAAATACATATATCAACATATTTATAAAGAATCTATTTTCTAATATATGTAAATAAATACATATTCTAAAGATGTATTAAAAATAATATCTATCCATTTTTACATTATATATACATATACAAATGTGAGTATTAATAAAGAGATATATATTTATATTCTATTCTATTATATATAAATGAATATAATATATAATATATTTTAATAAATATAAGTATATATATATCACACACACACATATATGTATTGTATAAATGTATTTTAAAATAAATATATTTATATATTTATATATTTATATATATATATATAAACAGAAATATCATTAAATAGACATCAAAATAAGATAGTGTAGTGGTAATGGTGTTCCATCTTTGAAGGAGAGGTGTAGGGTTTGAATCCATGCAGATGTGCATAAGAATAGAAAATCAAAAAGTGAAGATAATATGTGGCGGGGGAAAAGCACAAATAAAGGGGGTGGATCGCTATTAAAGGGTTAGTGGAAGCACTGATAAAGGGGGTCAAGCTCATAAGTGTCCAAAAAAATATAATTTTACCCCCTTTAATAGTGCTGCCTTTATCATCACTAAAAAAATGTTATTAAAGGCCCCCTTTAACAACACTAAAAAAAGTGTTGTTAAAGGAAACATTTAACAATGTTTTTTTAACATTGTTAAAGGAAACTTTTAACAATGTTTTTTTAACATTGTTAAAGGGGGAATTTAACAGTGTTTTTAGCATTGATAAAGTTTTTATCTTTTAACCACGCTCATATTGTCAGTGTTTTATTAGAATTGATAAAGGACTATTCTAGCACTTTTAAAGGCCTGTTTTGTAGTAGTGAACCCTTTATTTTTACTCCACTTAAGATTTTTTTGTAACGATATCATTTGTATTCATCCATTGAATGGTTTATTATTGATTTTTCTATGGATAGTATTCAAATTCACTTCCTTGAATTATTTGTTATTCCCCTTGAAATATTCAATCTCCTTTGATCATTGAATATTGAATTTACCCCTAATTATCCATTTCATTCATCATAGATGATACTATTTCATAAACTAGATACCATTTTACATATGATGTATACTTTGATAGATATTTTATTATTTCGAAAAATATTGATAATTTGGTCTTCTTAATTCACTACAGATATTTGATAAGGCATATTATTTATTTTGATTATTCAATTTGAGGAATAATTTGTCAAATAAATGATGGGAGGAAACTAAACATTATATAGATCCAAAATGCATCAATAGGTTCTCATGAGACAAATTATTTGTGTAAATCAGAATATTTTAAATCTTCATGTGAATGGTCTTGACGGTATAGGTTTTCATGTGCCTTATACATGACGTCCAATAAGAAAGCATTTACCTAATTTAGTTTCATTTATTATTCATCCATGAGATTTTATTACAACATATCTATGGATACATTTCATTTTTAATTATTTAGATAGTATGTGTTTTAGTTTCTTACCATACCATATTTTTTTTCTTATATATTTATTTTAAAGTCATGTGTTTTCATTTATTACCTTGTCATGTTGTTTATATACCTATTTCTCAGTTTATTGATTATATGGCATGTGAATTCAGTTATTTAAAATTTCATAATTATTATTCTCATTGATTATTTATTTCTTATACTATATTTTGAACTTACTAATCAATTTATATCAACCTTTTTATATTTATTTACCTAGGAATCCAAGAAACATACTATGAAAGATATGTAGGGATTTACTAACTAGATTAGAGTTATCCTCAAAGCTATTTATTTAGAAAGAAGAAGAAAAATATTTAGTAATTAGTTTATTATTTTCACATGTATATATCTATTTTATCAAGACTACTAAACTCTCTATCCTTTGGGATTTAATTCCTTGTAATCATGTCAATGCAATAGTAGTAGACACCATTTTTAGGCCTTCTGGGGTTGGGTCTCCACATATCTCTTCTTAGAGACGCTAGGGTTAGTTTTCTAAGAATACCAGAACCTATAATATGTGTATATGGAAGTTAAGAAGATAAATGGGTAGGGTTTGGTCGATCTAGAAGGTTAAAATTGGTGTAATGAAGTGAGGGATACATTTTCCTTTTATAATTTAGGTGGGGCATTTTAGGAAACTCCCAAAATATTAAATTAATATATATTATTTTTTAATTAAAAATGTCTTAAAAGTGAGTTATTTAAATCCTAAGATGAGTATGGGTCTAAATACACTTAGAACATAATTTTTAGACATGTTTAGGTCACAATTTTAACCTTATAATTTGTCTTTAACCCTTAGTTAAACCCTTTAACACTTACCATGACAACTTTTTTTTACTCTTTAGGGTTAATATAGTTACTATAAAATGATAAACGAACCCCAAATGGCTCATTTATGACATATTTAACCTTATTGTAGTTATTTGGCAGAATTTATTTTTTTATGAATTTTATATCATTTAATAAAATACTATTTTTTAAGTATCATTTTTTTCATTTTTGATACTAATAAATATTTTTCTTTTTAAAAAATATTCTAGCTTCATGATAACTTCAAACTACAACTTATAATATATTACTAACATTTCTAAATTATCTTTAAAATCCAGGGATGTCATTAATTATGTCAAACTTTATTTATTTTAATGTTTTTAATATCATTTATTCGTTATTTCTATTAATTAAACAATTACTACCTCATTATTATGAAATCATATAATTAAATTATTTCTTCTCAAAAAAATTTAAATAAATTATCATGATGAAGAGAATTTTATTATCTTTCAAATGAATATGTATAGTCTAATTTCTCTTTTCTATAACCATGCATTAAAAATGTAATACTTATTAAAAACATGAGTATGACATTTTTAACTTATCTTTAAATAAAATATAATAAATATCTTATTCTCATCCAAGTGGCTTAAAAATATTATAATTTCGTCCTAATGATTCTTCTCGTAAAAAACCACTCATTAAATGAAATTACGACAAGTGTTGGGGTAATTTTATAATATCATTTTTATCTATAATTACCTAATTTACCCTTAACTGTGGTAATTAAAATATTAATAAATTTTACAATTCATATGACCAAAAATAAAAGAAAACTTTTTACATAATTTGGACCCACTAATTCCAAATATAGAATCCATTTTTAATAATTCAAAACATAGAATTTTTAGTAATTAATTTAAAAGTAATCTTGTTGACGGCGTGAGAAAACCAGTTATTAAAGTTTAAACCTGCAAAAGATTGAAACATTTTTATATCTAAATTCATTGTAAAATTGATTAAAATAACTGAAATTGTATTAAATGATAAAAATAATATATTTATAATTTAAAAACATTCAATAATATAATTTAACACTTTAAATTATTTTGATGAAAAAAGTTGTTTTCAATTAAAATTTAGTATTTTTCCCTATTCATCAAAACATGAAACTTATCATAAAAAATACCAAAAATTTAACTAAAGTAAAATTTTATATTTATATTTAAAATATTAAGTTTATTTTTTCAAATAGAATTCAAAATATTTTCAAAAATTGTATTTAAAATAGTTTCTCCATTAAAAGACGATAAAACTGTTTTTATAAAAAAAAATAGGTTTTATGTGTAATATTGGGATTTTCTATTATCTTATACCCCTCAAATATATTATATGAATATCAAAAATATTTTATTTTATATATAAAATATATATTTCATTAAAATCATTCAATAATAGTAATTAATTTAATTTATTAGAATAAAATTAATTGTGAGCATAAAAATAGTTTTTTTTAAAAACATCTCATATATATTCAATTGGTTACTATATTCATTTTTAATTAATTTAGATCCAATGAATTCAGCTATATATTTTCATAAGTTAGTTAATACTATTCATAACCACTAACTTAATGTCTTTGTTATTTCTAATTATATTAAAAAATAATATTTTAATAACATATTGTTGTTTGGTAAAACTCGGTCTTGCATGTAGCGCAAGCCATCTCATTGGTGTGTGTAGCATAATTATATCTTGTTGTTGAATACAACATAATATATCAAAGAAAACTAATTTATTTAAGAAGTGACATACTATAAAATCTTGGGGTGTTATAGGTGATGTAGGTACATCGGGTGTTTATATTAATGCATTTCATCTACAAGGTGGAGATTTTTGAACTTTATTCACTCAATATTATAAATTAAATGATTTTAATTCCATGAATTATGTTAAGACCCAACCCTAGAAAAACAAGGATTCGGTGCCTTCGGAACATGATGTGTCGTTTTAAAACAAAAAATTGCACTGATAAACACACCTCACGTCCCATACAAAGGATCAAGGTTGGTTCGGGCTCTAGGAAACCGGTAACTTCAGAAATGTTTCATCTGATAAAATCTATTACCTGAAAATTTAAAATTCAAAATGTACGGTGAGAATAAGAATGCCCAGTAAGAGGTTTAAAAAAACCATTGAAACTTTTGAAAGCATTTTTAAAAAACTTATCCAAAGAACATTCTCTTATAGAAAACTGTAACACATGTAACATAACATAAAAGTTCTCAACTAAGATTTTCAAGGAATATATGATTCAATTAGGAAATTTTCAAAAAGGGGTAGTAAAAGATATCCGAAACAAGTATGTAATATTAATGTTGAAGAACAAATTAAACCATTAAGAGTAATACTTAATCAGAGTTGCGTGTGAAGGAAAAAAACTTCAATTTCATATGTTGGTAACTATTTTACAGGAATCATGCCCCAAACATTTACTTGTGACATCAATAAGAACATGATAAAAACATAAGGACAAGAGTACTGAAAGAATAGGCATATCATCTTGAAAAGAACTTGTAACATTACTTGAATATGTGGCTTCAATATTTCATTTAGGCATTCAAGAATATATCACTGAGGTTCATCCCCAACGTGTCAATAAAGAAAAATTACTGAGGTTATTCTCATGGGTATCGTGAAGCTTGTCATCTCTAGAGATTAATTCTTTACCCAATGCATTGGAGCGCTATTAGGGTGCACCCTTAATATGTCTTTACTTTCATGTGAGCCACATAAATAAATACTTTACTTAAACGGGGTTGTATATTCAATATTTACCATACCACCTTGAATAGTTCATTCATAGTTGGTCATAATAGTTGAATTTACATATCTTATAAGTGAGAAAGTCATCTAGATGATTAAAAACCAAGCTAACAATCATACGACCGTTATTAAAAGGAAATAAGAAAGGCAGATTATGGCACATACATTGAAATCTAAGGTGCTAAAAGAACAGAAAACTAGAATTTATCACATGCAAGTTTGTTCTTGAAATTCCAAAATTTTATCATCCAATTGATTACAAGGTTAACCAAAAGCCTCAAGTAGGGTTTTGATCAGGCACATGCTAAAACATTCAATATTGTTAAGCCTTTTCATCAAACTGAATAATGTCCATGATAGAAATCATGAATCATCACCATAAGAAACATCATTTAAAACATATGGAAAACAAATAAGTTAATCTAAAATGTGGATATATGTTTTGTTTAACACCCTATTTCATATGTTTTTAAAACTACACCTAAACTCGAGACTTAATGTATAGGGACCTTAACAATTGGAATCAAGGTTCACGCAATATATAAAATATATTTATATACCCGAACTCAAACTGAAATATTGGAACACCCATGTGTGTTAATCCCCTATGAATATTAGTTCAAGAACATTTTGAATACGGCAGGTGAAGCCCTTAGTTAAAAAAATTGTTTATGAAAACCTACAAAAAAATAATTTTATAAAAACCTGATCATATATATAAAAGTTTCAAAATTTATTTATTATTTAAATATGTAATTAAGTGTATGTGAATATGTGCATTGCATGAATAGTTATACATGAAATTCATACATATAACCAAAGTAGAAAGGTTATGCCCATTCCTGAATATAACCAACGTATATACATATAACCAAAAGTATATATGTATTTTCAAAACAACAAAATGGGTCAAGGTATAATCCTTACATTCTTTAAGTTATTTGAATGCAAGAGAACTCGAAGTCCTTGGTTCAACATTTAACAACATTTGTACTGAACTGTAAGGTTAAAAAATATATATATTTTTGAATATATAAGTGTATATATTCTCAAACAAGAAAAACAAGGCAAAACTAAAAACCCTTACTTTAAAAAATAGAGAAAGAAAGGACTTCAGGGACGGTTGGTCGGGCTCGGTGGAGACTTGGATCGGAGAGAAGAACTGAGAGTTCTTGGTTATTTATATATAAAATCTCATACACCACCTTCCACGCAAAAATGTACCACTTGCATTGCATTCAACGGTGGGTGTTGTGCTTGAAGAAAATGAGGAGACATGGGGGTCCCTGGAGGCCAGAGGGGAAGAAAACGAGAGGTGTTCCATAAGGTAGGGTTATTGGTGTAACCCATGCATGGAGGAAGAAGACGACACGGCTAGGGGAAATGTCCGAAAAAATGGACGGTCCAGATCGATCCCAATGTCAATCCAACTGATGAGATGCTTATGCTATTTTAAAATAATTGAGAGGCTTAAATTAGATCTAAGTTTCATCAGACGGTCTAAGTTCGAAGAGGCTATTTAAAAACCTCGAACTGCCACGATTAGATCGTGCCAGATCAAATGGATGAAAAAAATTACTGAGAGAGATGCGGTCAGTGAGGGTCAAGTGCGGGATCCGAAACAACGGCCCAGATCGCGCGCTATGTGATCCAACGGTCCAGATCATGTTTTTCCTAAAAACTTCTTCCCACATCGAAACAGAGAGCGGTTTTTGCCTCCCATATAACCCGGGGCCTCCCAATGAGTGCTCAAAAATCACACAACACCCACTAAGGGGTCCCTATACATGGGCTCCTAACTGAAGGACTTGGCCTACCCAGACCCTGACACGTCATCACACCTGCACTGGTGAGCCTATGCGCTCTTGCTCGCTCTTGGGCACCCTTCGTGGAACCACTACCCAAGCTCGGGCCGGCCTTGGCTTGGTACTGAGGGTCAATCTCAGCCACTTCATTCGTGTTGCCTCTGTCGGCCCTAGCCAAAAATGGCTGGCCCTACTAGGCCAATTTTTTTTGAAAAAGCTACACTAAAAAATATTTATGAAGAGGAATCAATATATTTATTAAAACTATATAGAAGTTTATATTCTTAGAAATTAATTAATACTAATTAAACTTGTTTTAGTTAGTATTATTTCTAAAATTAAAAATACTAAACCCCTTTTTTTAACTCAAAAAAGTTACGAAAAGGAAATTTTAATAAACTTACATTATAATTTATATACTAGTATCCACGAAAACGTAGTTCAATCAAAACATAATTTAATTTGAAAAACATAAACACAGTTTATAACATTATTTAAGAAATGAAAATCGTTACATTGTATTTGAAAAATTCACAAAGTGTTTTGAATTCCGTAATTCTTTTCAAAATCACTTAAGGGTGAAATGATGTTTTACAACATATCCTTTTAGAGTTCATAAATGACGGTTTAAGTATAACCATAATCATAACTCGATTATTTGGAAACTAATTAATATTTAAATAAGTTCACTTATCCTAACAAGGTCCAACCACTATTTTTTTATAACTGTTAGCTTCCAATGGTCACTAGATCAATGGTCGAAAAAAATGTCTTATAAAACCAAACCATACAGTGTCCTAAAACTTAAAAGGAAGAATATGGGGCTTCCTATTCCGCTAAGGCTCAGAATGGTTTTTATGATCACAGTGGTGATGTTTTTTTCTTTAGATGACTCGAAGGATCTCCTTTACATACTGGGACTTGTTGTGGTGATTGGGGGTCTTCCAGTACTTCTGATAGGGTTTTTAATAGGTATATATGGTTTTCATAATTACTCTTTTGATCTCGGTGTATTGTAGACACTACGGTGTTCATATTTAAATAAAGCGCCTTATGTTTATCCTTTAAATTTCTGTTCTATTAAAAGGGATTTAACAAAAGTAAATGCATAATATCATCATTATATGATACCCAAAATTTGGGGTGTTACATTACTCCCCCCATCAATGAATTGGGTCCCACAATTCCTTTCATACAAACTTGCTAAGAGGAATCTCTCAGTTGTTCCTACCATATCCCCCATCGTAGAGAATCCTCAGGTGAATTCAACGGAACACCCAGATTGATGCTCAACTCCTCTATTTCTATGATCCATATAAACATCGGGAAGAAGGGATTAAACTCATGCATCGAACACTCGGTCTTCGGGAGGGAGGCTCGAATGGTACAATGTTTGGAAATGTCCATATGGACCAACGTACGAAGAACATTCCAAATTATGTATTGATCGAGAACATCTAAGTTATAGATGTTGTATTATAGGCTTACACTGAGGAGTTGGTACATGTAGGTCGCATAAGGGTTTCCCTCTAAAGCACCCTCTTGAAATTTTACTCTGGCCATGTAGTTCCGGCCTCGGGTAAAACAGAGGAAGATCCCTTCGTGGTCTTTTCCTCTCCGCTTACACTCGACCAATTGTGTTGAGCCTATGCGATTGTAGATGGGAGCATTCCCTTGACAGGTGCAGAGAATCCCCAGACTGTTTATCACCTCAAACAATTTCTTGCACATTCCTCACAGGTTTGCAAAGGGATGATACTCATTTTCAGAGGATTTTATTGCAATAATAGCCAGTATCTTAGTAGGAAGAGATAACTTGTGGGTTTTTCCTTCCATATGAAAGTTTAAGATGAGAGTTCAATCACTTGAAATCCATCCAAAAATATAAACAAAGTAAAGACATAAGAAAGAAGAGATAACAAAATATGTTATTTATATAACTACTGGTGCACAATGTAAAATGTGGCTAATCGTTTCCCCAGTTCCCTAACACACGAATTTCCAAGACAAGCTCAAAACTCTCTATCTCCCTAAACTATACGTAACCTGAGAAATCAGGTTCGATGTCATGGTAGAACTTATGGAATCTCCATAGTCTGATATGTGGGGTGTACAACTGTGAGACATGCCTATGTACTTGTTTTCTGTACACAAGAAGAGAGGCTTTGTATTAAAGGATAATGAAGTCCATTATTAGACCAAAACGGCCATAGGATAAGACTTGACACATGTATGCTACATGGGGATCTCCCTCTGCAGCAGCCTCTTGGAAAGTTGTGAGGGACGAGATGCCTTCCACTGCGGTGAAGCATCTAAAAATTCTCTCATAGTACTTCCCCCATCATGTGTAAGATAGAAATCGTTCTTACATCATATGTATGTATTCCAGACCCTCTCTTCAGTAGAGTTGAAGTACTCTGGGAGAGTTGGAACCATCATAGAGATGTTTGCATGACATACGGATATGGACATAGTTTATAAAAGCATCATGGATGGTTATGGAAATTATGGTTTCTAAGGACTCATTAGAAAGAGAAAAAAGATTAGTACGTTCATTTTCCATCTTAAAATTAAGAAAACTCATTTTTAGTAATGCTGAAATATATTTTTGTTCGATTCAATTCTGGCTTTCCATGGTTATCCAAACTGAATCCTCTGATACAGACTGTGAAGACCTGACCCTAGAAAAACCAAGAGACAGTTCCTTTTGAACCTAATTTTTCATTTTAAAATAGAAAAATGCACTAATAAACACACATCACATCTCATACAGAGGATTAAGTTCGGTTCGGTCTCTGGGAAACCAGTAACTTCATAAATGTTTCATCTGATAAAATCTGTTACCTGAAAATTTAAAATTTAAAACGTACGGTGAGCATAAGAATGCCCAGTAAGGGGTTTAAAATAAACCAACAAAACTTTTGAAAGAATTTTTAAAAATATAATCCAAGGAACATTCTCTTATAGAAAAATGTAACACATATAACATAACATAAAAGTTCTCAACTAATATTTTCAAGGAATACATGAATCAATTAGGACATTTTCAAAAAGGGTTAGTAAAAGATATCCTAAACTAGTATAAAATATGAATGTTTAAGCATAAATTAAACCGTTAATAGTAATACTTAATCAGAGTTGTGCATGAATGAAAAAAAAATCAATTTCATAAGTTTTTTACTATTTTACACGATTCATGCCCCAAACTTTTACTTTTGACATCAATATGAGCTTGATAAAAACATAAGGGCAAGAGTAGTGAAAGATTAGGCATATCATCATGAAAATAACTTGTAGCATGGCTTGAATATGTTGCTTCAACATTAAATTTAGACACTCACGAACATATCACTGAGGTCCTTCCCCAAGGTGTCAATAAAAAAAAATTACCGAGGTTATTCACTAGGGTATCGTGAAGCTTATAATCTATAGAGATTATTTCTTTACCCAATACATTGGATCGCTATTAGGGTGCACCCTTGATATGTCTTTACTTTCATGTGAGCCATAAAAATCAATACTTTACTTAAATTGGCTTGTATATTCAAGATGCCCCATACTACCTTGAATAGTTCATTCCTAGTTGGTCATAGTAGTTGAATTTACATATCTTATAAGTGAGACATGCATATAGATGATTAAAAACCAATCTAACAATCATATGACCATTATTAAAAGGAAAGAAGAAAGGCAGATTATTGCACATACATTGACATCTATGGTACTGAAAGAAAAGAAAACTAGAATTTATCACAAGCAAGTTAGTTCTTGAAATTCTAAAAGTTTATCATCCAATTAATTACAAGGTCAACCAAAAATCTCAATCAGGGTTTTGAGCTTGCACATGCTAAAACATTCAATGTTGTTAAGCCTTTTAATAATACTAAATAATTTCCATGATAGAAAGAATGAATCTTCACTATAAGTAACATCATTTAAAAGATAGGGGAAACATATTAGTTACTCTTAAATGTGGATAAAAGTTTTTTTTAACACCCCATTTCTTATGTTTTTAAAACTCCACCTATACTCAAGACTTAATGTGTAAGGACCTTAACAACTGAAATCAAGGTTCATGCAACATATAAAATATATGTATGTACCCAAATTCAAACAGAAAGATTGGAACACTCATTTGTGTTAATCCCCAATGAATATTAGTTCAAAAACGTTTTAAATAGGGCAGGTCATGCCCTTAGTCAAAAAATTATGTTTATTAAAACCTACAAAAAATTATTTTATGAAAACCCGATCATATATATAAATTTTAAAAATTTATTTATTATTTAAATATGAAATTAAGTGTATGTGAAAAAGTGAAACGCATGAACAATTATACACAAACTTCAAACATATATGCGAAGTAGAAAGGTCATGCCCATTCCTACATATAACTGACATATATATATATAACCAGAAGTATATATGTATTTTCAAAACAACAAAATGTGGCCAGGTATAATCCTTACATTCTTTAAGATATTTTAATGCAAAAGAACATGAAGGCCTAGGTTCAACATTTAAGAACATTTGGACTAAACCGTAAGGTTAATATATATATATATATATATATATTCGAATATATATGTTTATATATTCTCAGAGAAGCAAAACAAGGCAAAAATAAAAACACTTACATTAAAAACCAGGGAAATGAGGACTTTAGGGAGGGTTGGTCGGGCTCACTGGAGACTTGAATGAGAGAGAAGAACTGAGAGGTCTCATTCATTTATATACAAAATCTCACACACCACCTTGCATGCAAAAACTTACCCACTTGCATTGCATTCAATGGGGGTGTCGTGCTTGAAGAAAATTAGGATACATGGGGGTCCCCGGTGGTCAGAGGTGAAGAAAATGAGGGGTGTTCCATAGGGTAGGGTTACTGGTGTAACCCATTCGCGGAGGAAGAAAAAGACGTGGCTAGGGGAGATTACAGGAAAAAAAGGACGGTCCAGATCAATCCCAACATCGATCCAAGGGATGAGATGCGTCCGTTGTTTTAAAAGAATTGAACGGCTTAGATTAGATCTAAGTTTCATCATACGGTCTAAGTTCGACGTGGAAATTCAAAAACCACAAATGGCCATGATTGTATCATGCTACATCGAACGGTTGACAAAATCCGATGAGGGAGACACGGACGCTGAGGGTCGAGTGTGGGATTAAAAACAACAGCCCAGATCACGCGCGACGCGATCCAACGGTCTAGATCGCATTTCGTGTGAAAAACTGCTTCCCACATCATAACAAAGAGCAGTTTCACCTCCCTTATAACTCTAGGCCTCCCAATGAGTGCATAGAAATCACACAGCACCCACAAAGGGGGCCCTATACATGGGCTCCAGCCCGCAGGCCTTGGCCTATCCAGACCCCACTACAGCCTCACACCCGCACTGGTGCGCCTATGCGCTCCTGCTCACTCCCGAGTGCCCTTCGTGGAACCTCTGCCTGAGCTCGGGCCAGCCTTGGCTTGGGGCTGAGGGTCAAGCTCAGCCACTTCATTTGAGCTACCTCCCTCGGCCCTCGCCAAAAAGGGCTAGCCCTACTAGGCATATTTTTTTGAAAAAGCAACACTAAAAAACGTTTTAAGAAGAGGAAACAATCGATTTATTAAAACTATATAGAATTTTATATTATTAAACATTAATGAATACAAATTAAACATGTTTTAGTTAGAATTATTTCTAAAATTAAAAATACTAAACTCCTTTTTTTAACTCAAAAAGTTATGAAAAAGAAATTTTATTATACCTACATTATAATTTATACACTAGTATCCTTGAAAACATAGTTCAATCAAAACATAATTTAATTTGAAAAACTTAAACATAGTTTATAACATTATTTAAGAAAAGAAAATCATTACAATGTATTTGAAAAATTCGTAAAGTGTTTTTAATTCCTTAATTATTTTCAAAATCACTTAAGGGTGAATGAAGTTTTACACCATATCCTTTAGGAGTTCATAAATGATGGTTTAATTATAACCTTAATCATAACTCAATTATTTGGAAACAAATTATTATTAAAATATGTTCACTTATCCTAACAAGGACCAATGACTATTTTTTATAGCCGTTAGCTTCCAATGGTCACTAGAGAAATGGTCCAAAAAGTGTCCTAAAACTCAAAAGGAAGAAGATGGTGCTTCCCATTCCGCTAATACTCAGCATGGTTTCTATGATCATAGTGGTGATGTTTTTTTATTTAGTTGACTTGAAGGGTCTTCTTTACTTACTAGGCCTCATTGTGGTGATTGGGGGTCTTCCAGTAGTTCTGATGGGGTTTTTAATAGGTATATTTGGTTAGAATGATTACTCTTTGGATCTCGGTGTATTATAGACACTATGGTGTTCTTATTTAAATAAAGAGCCTTATGTTTATCCTTTATGTTTTTGTTTAGTTAAAAGGGATTTAAAAAAAGTAAATGCAAAAGATCATCATTATATGATACCCAAAATTCAGGGTGTTACACATTGTTTTTTTACTTGTCATAATATTCATTTTCATTTAATTTATGGTATTTTTATTTGTTGGTTTTATGTATTATTGAGCTTGAGATTCTTTTATTAGTTCATGTGGGCCTTTTGTTCGGTTTATACATTGGGCATGTGCCATTAGCCTTGGTATGCTTTCCCATTTGATCTATGACATCCTCGTACCTGATGTTGATCCATTGATCCTTATGATCCTATGGTTTTTGATTCCTCCCATTTTTCATTCTTTGTGAAACGGATTGGCATGATCTATGGGTGACCCTTGATAGCTTATCCTCTAATTTCATATGTCCTTATTTTGTTTTTTAATTTGTTATGTTGGGATAGTTATCTAGATTTTTCATATCCTTGGTTATATGCTCTAGTATTCCTCTACCCCTACTAGAATGACTCCTCTATTTGGGATCTACCTCTCCACTTGTGGGAGATTTAGTTGGGCGAAAAATATCCATGGTTTTGGGAGCTCTAGTTTTCCTCGAGGGAGAAGAGTAGATGAAAGAGCACTAGTGGGATTCCATGACTTTCCAAAGAAGAAATAGTGATCTAGATAAGTTTTGATCATCTTCATTTATTCTTGGGGAGGAGCTCTAATGAGGTCCTAGTGTTCTTTGGTGTTCCTTTTACCTAGATGGAAATAACGATTATATAGGAGTAAACTCTCGATTTCCCTAACAACAAGACCTAATTACGTAGAGGCTCTATGAAAACACATAGGAGAGATTTATCCCTAGTAAGGGGCCTTAGTATGGTATTCTTCTTCTTTTCTATCAGTTATTTATTCCTTGCATTTTATTATTCTTTGGTTCTATGTTGCATGTGTTGTTTGAGTTTTTCCAAGGTGCACAGTATATGATGAATTCCCAACTTAGTTCTACTGTGAGTCATGGCATTTTAAGAACATGAACTTTGGATATTTTCCACATGTGTATTTTTCTTATATGGTTATGTTTCACTATTTATCACATATCTTTTATAATCCTATTTTTTTCATAGTGGAATCTTGGTACCCCAGCACCATGCATATAGGCCACATTGATAAATAATGTCAAAAACCTATCATCCTCTTTTTGATTTGATTACTACTTTATGTCAATCTTTTCTATTTATCATCTCGCTTATGTTTGAGTCTGTTATCTCTAATAGGTCTTGGTACTTTTCAGTATTAATATCAAACTGTTTATATATATTCTCATTAGCATGTTATCTATTGTAAATTTTTACATGAATATATACTTTTTATTCTCTCGTTCTTTGTTTATGGTTTGTTAGAATCAGCATGTTACACTTCCGATTATGAGAAATCATTACAAGATTTGTATTATCCGTGTTTTCTTGATTCTTACTACTATTTATATAATAATAAACATGTAAAATTTTTTCTCTGTAATTTTGAGAAACAAAATTATTCCCATACAACTCAATTACTTCATTGAAAGTGGGATACGTCATAGCACAAACCACAATTTTTTTATAGAATCTGATAAAAAATATTTATTAAGGCTATAATTGGGATCAAATATTATTTTCCCTTTCATGATGTGATAATTTTGAGATTAAAGTAAAGTAAAAATGAATAAAAAATGAACAATAGATGTAACATAGAAACCCCTGCAAATAAAGACGGGTAAAAAACCATAGAAAAATAGAATGATATCACTATGGTAAAAGAGGCTAAACACACTCTCATTATATTATAAGAAAAATATCCATGTAATTAACTCTCTTGAGTAATGTATAATTCACCTCAAAAAATACAACACTCAAAATGTTGAAATAGGAAGCTCAATACTTGAGGTGATGATGCTAAAACCGTCAAAGTGCTCTTCCTTTTATAGGCAAGTCCCTTACTTTATCTTCCTCTTATATTTAACTCCATGGGTTAGTTTTTCCACCCATCCTTCTAACCACACTACCCAACTTTGAAATATCAAGGGGGCAAAACTATTTGTGAGAAACAAATGCCAATCTATATCACACTATGATATCTGATTGGGAACCAATAATATTTCCACAAATCTTTTCTATCTTCAAAACGTGTTCCTCTTATATCTATGGTTACAATTGTGGGTTTTTACTATATTAACTCAACAAAGTTAATAAACTTCATCATAAAATTATCCTAATTTTTTTCAATATAAAATTTCTGCATATCCACTCTTCCTTCCTCCCTCACATCTCGAACAAAGTGATATTGTTCCATAATGTGCTTTATCTTGGAATGAAAATATAGATTCCTTTTAATTTTAAAGGTTCTATGATTGTCCCAAAATAATTGGATATACTTCTGTCATTGTTCGGGATCCTCTGGAAACCTTCACATCTAAATCACTTCTTTGCAAGCATATGTAGTTTTCATGTACACTACCTTATTCGTGGATAAATATATAACAGACTACAACTTTGAATTATAACTCACAAATAATCCTATAAAATTAAACACAAAACCCAAAGTGTATTTCCATTGGTCATAATAACCTAGATAATCTAAATCTGTGTAGGCTCTAATAGTGAAATTTTATCCTCAATAACATAATACAGCATATGAGATCTCCATGATGTATCTAAGGGTCTTATTTAATATGTTCCAATTCTCTCGTATTTAATTCTCCACATACCAACTAGCCTCTCCCACTACCTGTGCAATTTATGGCCTCATATAAACCATAGATAATATCATACTACCCACTTCTAGTGCCTAATGTAATTGAGACATCTTCATCCTCTATACTTCACTGTTATCACTGTTAGGATTTATCATAAAGGATAACATAAAATTAATAGTGAGTGGGGTTAATATAGGATTATAATTTTGCATGTGGAATTATTTCAAGATATTCCTCAAGAAATTATTTTTTGATAGCTAAATCATACCCTTATTTCTATCTCATTAAATCTGTATCCCAAGATATTATATTTTGATCCCAATTCCTTCATATCATACTCCTATGAAAACTATCAACATGTCATCCACATATAATAGAAGAATGATAAAATCATTACCATATGAACCCATGAAATATTCCCAAGTATCTGAATGAAGTATTTTATGTCCAGTACTCAAGTTATAGGAATAAAATCTCTTGTACCAACACCTTGGTGTCTTCTTAATAGCATAAATTTTTTTTCTCAACCTAAAAACCAAGTTCACTTTTCCTTATTTTGAAAAACATTCTGATGAGAGAATATATATTTATTTATCGAGATCACCATGTTGAAAAGTTTTCTTCACATCTAGATACTCTAGAGTTAAACAATATATTGCACACATCCCGATAACTGTCTGAACAGTCGTTATTCTTACAATGGGATAAAATATTTCCTTGAAATCAATAACTTCTCTCCATGCATATCCTTTGACCACCAGTCTTTCATGATATCTTTACAATTATTCCTTTTCATCCCAATTGATCTTAAAGAACCAGTTTTTATTGATATTCTTCATTCCATGAGGTAATGGATCAATATTTCAAGTCTTGTTCTTGTAAAGGGAATCAAGTTTCTCCTGATTTTCTTCCATCCATGTGGATATTTCTGAACTCCACAACACCACCAAAAAAAATAAAATGGATTACCGTCCTTTATCAATAAATAGTACACAATATTTTTCTCAGTGATAAATTTTGAGTGCCATAATGGTTCTCTTTTATCTTGAGTTGATCGTCATAGTCCAAAATCAATCATATCTTGATCATCATGCTCCTCAAAGGAAATTGGTTCTTCTATGGATTCTTCCTCCACCCCAACTATTATAGAATATGTGTTCTCTTTCTTTAAGTCCCCATTAATCATCACTTCCACCTTATCTTCTAGACATATAACATCCATGCTGATGATTAGTCTATGGGTAGTTGGGTCCCACATAAGATACCCCTTCACACCATCAATGTATCCTAAGAATAAACATTCATTGGATCTCGAATCCAACTTCAATCTTTCTTAATCATTAAACATTACAGATACATGACCTCTATAAGTATGTAACCAAGCATAGTTAGTAGGTTTAACACTCCACATATTCATTAGTGTTTTCGTATCAATCATCACAAAAGTAAATCGATTGATCACATAACATGGTCTATTCATTACATTATCCAATAACTTCTTGAAAATTCTTATAGTCTTCAATATCTCCCTTGTTCTCTCCAATAAGGTTATGTTCACCAAATTTTCCACTCCATTTTGTTGAGGAGTGTACGACACCATGAATTGTCTCTTGATGCCTTCTCATTGAAAAAAAAAGAATCAAAATCCTCACTTGAATATTTTCCACCACTATCAATCCTAAAATACTTGATCTTCTTTCAAGATTCCATCTTCATCCATGCATTGAATGTTTTGAAGACTTTAAAAACACTTGATTTCATCTTGATTGGGTACACCTAACATCTCATGGAATAATCATCAATAAATTTTACAAGGAACCTTTCTTTTCCCAAGGATATAAACAGTGCTTGCCAAATATTGCAATGGATCAACTCTAAGATATCGTGGCTCCTCATTGTCAACGTCACAAAATTCAACCAATGTTGGTTGAAAAAATCATAATGCTCCCAAAATGGAAAGGATATAATTGTAATCTAGGAAGAAACTTATATTCAGTAAGAATATGCAAGCTTCATTCGAACATAGGACCAAGCTTTTGATACCATGACTTCCACAATGCTTTTTTTGAGGTAGTTAACAGGACAACTATTGTAATGTCTCAAAAATTCCATATATTTTTTTTTAATTATATGGAATTATTTTGAGACCGTAAAATCTAACAGCGTGCAATTCTGAGGACCAGGGTGCCCTGAATGATCTGTTGAAGATTTTTTAAGCTTTAATTAGCGCACGAAAGCAGTTTTTCTGAAAAAGTGGAATAATTCTTAAATGGTTAATCGAATTAAAAATCTGAGGGCATTGATGCACTCAGAATAGATGGTTTACCCTAGGCACAGCTTAAGATTAGTCGGTGTGGGCCTCCTGTGAGAAAACCTGAAAATGGCATAACCGTAAATAAATTAATTAAATAAAATTATTTTAATTTTCAAATGCTTATAACTCATGAACGGTAACTCAGATTAAAAATCTGAGACCACTGCTAAGCTCGTGAGGGTATGATCTCTTTAGAAAGATACTAACTTTGGCCGGCGCGGGCCACCAGTGAATGTTAGTTTTTGGCCGTAAATAAAATAACTAAGTGAAAATTATTTTATTGTAAAATCCATAACTTATAAACGGTAACTTGGATTGGTAATCCAAGAGTACCTTTAGGCTCATTGGGGCATGTTTCAATTATGTAGATCCAATCCTCAACCATCACGGTTTGAGGGTGACTGTTAATAATTTTCCGAATTTTTTTTGGGTACGTTCAGTAACTACGTGAGTGGCGTTTTCTAACTTTTGAACTATTTTTCAGCTTAAAAATATGAGGACATCATTGAACCCGCAGCACTGGGATTCTCTTAAGGGAGGGATAACTTTGACCGTAGTAAGTCGGGTGAAAAAGTTATTTTTGTGGGCTATTGAAAGGTTAATAAAATAACATGTTTTGTTATTTTATTTTCATTCTTTCCTCCAATGGACGAATGATGCTGCCGGGACCAACGATGTGTCAAACAAACAAATGGCTTAACTCTTCTTTTCTTATAACCACACCATTGGAAATTTAGGAGGTTCATTAATTAAATGAACCTCATTAATTCCCTGAGTGTTATACACCCCTCTTCCTCTCCTATTTATATGGAGCTCAGGGAGGGGTGTTGGAATGACTTTACAAAATGACGAATCTCTGGTAAGGTACTATGACGCCAACCACCAGGAGAATGAGACTGGTTCCAACGAGCGGTGACGAGTGCCACAGAGTCACGAACTGATGACAACGATAAAGGAGGTTCCGTCGACTGTCGTCAAGAACGTCTCTTCCAGGTAGGGGGTTATTTTCATTTGTGTGTTTTCGTTTCCCTCTTCCACATTCTTGAAATTATACGAAGAACATAGGTCAACCGACTAACGGGTTGACCCACGATCCATCCATCATTGCGGCAGGTTATTACAGGGAATATTTTGGGGTTAATCTTGTGTTAAATACAAATGTTTATTGAACTCCCCTAATATCCTTCATATTGCGAGCTAACATGGAGGGTGTGGGCCTAACAAACCCAGCCCGAACCATCCGCTGTCAGGCTTTCCTTACACTGTCTCGGAAGACCGCGTACACGTCGACGCACGCCGAAAGAGGAGGGTAACGGCTCGTCAGCCACGACGAACGGAGGAGGCGGCCGACACGACGGCTGACCATGGGAAGGAAGGCGACGTGATCGTCGCGCCGCCAATGAATGGAAGTTGTGGTGATGGCCGAACCCACCTCCAGAGGGTTCTGCGGTGCCCACACGCCAACCGAATGGCCTCTGGGCCTTTCGGGAATCCGGGTGACCGGGGGGGTTACCCCCCCCCCCCCCCCCCGCAATAGACTGAATTGGGCTACAGACCTCAGAGTAGGCCTCCACCCTCGAGTCGGGGGGCCGCCCTCGCACCGGGCCACCACCCTCAGACCGGGAAACCGCCCTCGGACCGAGTCGTCGCCCTCGAGTCGGACCGTCACCCTCGCACCGTGCCCCCTCCCTCGCATCGGGCCCCAGCCCTTGGAGCGGGCTGACGCCCTCACACTGGGTAGCCAACCTCATACCGGGCCACCGCCCTCAAAGCGGGCTGCCTCCCGAAAACGGGTCACCACCCCATGCAGATTGGGCTTCCCCTTTGCCGGCCATCCTATTCTGGATGGGCCGCCCCTGCGGGCTCTGGTGGGCTGCCCTTGTAGGCCGCCCCTCTTGTGGGTCATACGAAACATCAGCCCATCAGGCTGAGTCCACCCCAGCCCATCGGGCTGAGTCCACCTCGGCCCTATTTGAGAGAGTCATCACGGGTCGGTCCTACCAGGTCAGACCGGACCCAGGCCCAACCAGACCCTGGAACACTTAAAAGAGCATATCTTGAGAACCGAATGTCTGTTTGATGAACCATCTATAGTGTTGGGATCCTTGGTTTGAGATGGTCCTTTTTTTGTCCTCTAATTGAGTTTTTTAGAGAGTTGGAGTAAGGTCGGGTTGGATAGAACTCGAATCCAACTGGGCCCCTGAAGCTAGAATGATTATAACTCACAGACTGGGTGTCTGATTGACACGCTCTCTATTGCATTGGAAACCTTACGACATGGTGGTCCTTTGAGTTACTCCTTTGGGAGCTCAGTGGCATTCAAGGTACGACCGATATCTCAAGGGGCAGATTCTACGGAACTTGAGCGAACCGGGTGCAAGGAAACCTATGGCAGGCTGCAACGTGAAGAAAGAACATCGATCCTATGTGGGTCAGCATCTATTGATCATGTGTGGGTCAGATCCTGTGTGGGTCAGTGCTCAACGATCCTGTGTGGGTCAGCACATATCGATCCTGTGTGGATCAGATCCTATGTGGGTCACCAAGGGTTAGTTACCTATCGATCCTGTGTGGGTCAGTAATAGTGCTTCTTAACAGAATAAGATGGTATAGTTTATGACTAATCATCTGTACTTCTGTACATAAGTTATACCTGATTGTGAGCCAAGTCTTTTTCCTATGTGGTACTTCTTGCTTTGTGGGGTTACCTGTGTGGTACTTCTACCTTTGTGGTATTGTCTTTGTGGTGTTACCTGTGTGGTATTTCTATCTTTGTGGTGTTACATGCGTGGTACTTCTACCATCGTGGAGTTACCTCCGTTGTTTTAGCTTCATGGTGTTACCTGTGTGGTACTTCTACAATCATGGTGTTACCTATGTAGTGTCCTTACCTCATGTATGATTTGAGTATATCTTGATAACTTAGGTATAAGTATGGACATATACCTAAGTAGAGTTGATGTCTTACTTTGTGGTTTTTCCTTTGTGGAACTCTAGGAGTCCTACAGGGGTCTTGGGGTCCCTACTGAGTATCGTTATACTCACACTTGCAAGGGCTTCGCCCGAACCTTGTTGTGTCTGGTGCAGACGACGTGAAACGTTTATTGAGGCTAAGGGAGCTAGGATCAGATGATGCTCAGAGGTGGACCATTCAACATGATGTGATGCAGAGGAGACTAACGGACGTGGAGTGCTGAAGAGATGATCTGTACCTACCCTATAGGTAGGAACCTCGTAGGACGGCCCAGTAGCTGTATTCTGTTTTCTTTTGGTTTTATTGTACTACTAGTCCTACTTGTACTTTTACAGTTAGGCTTGTATTCTTTCCCCTTTTTACTTTCAGCACTCTTTTACTACAGCAGTTTACTTTGTGGTTGCATCTTATTGTGTTCTAGTCTATGTGGTTGCATATTTTTTTGTTCTTGGACTATGTGTCTGTAAAGGTTAAAAAAGCAATGTCTCCTCGTTTAAGGGACACGCCTTTTTGGTGCTAGTTGTTAGCCTCTGGCCTATGGAGGACGGGTTTGGGGTAGTCACGACACGGTCCCTGAGGGACGGGTCGTGACAACTTTCTCCACCTCCTTGTATGCTTCACCATAATGAATGAGCAGATTCTTTGAGATCTTCTCTGTCTTCATCGCCACAAGCACACCCTTCACAATCTTCCCCACCCCTTTTTTAGAGAGAGTCTTACTCCTGATGTCATCAAATCCACCCAAAGAAAATATGCTAATCTTCCGGATCTTCACATGGCGTACTCCTTAGGTGGTTTGAATTATACCATCATGCATCTTCAGTTTGTTGGAATTGACTCCAAAGATCTTCAAGGTGTGATTGTTTCCCATGTAAATAAGTCCTTTCGAGATATGTTCATACTGATCAAACCATTCCCTTTGAGCCATGTTTCTATTGAATCAATTATCCATGTTTTGTTGAGATGATGTCTACCACCATCCATTATTGATGTTTCACTGACTAGTATGTCTCCATTTCTATAAGTACTCATCATATTTCATTGAGAGTTGTTTCTACCACTCTTATTGCTCCAACTTTTCTTTTTGGCATTCCCCTACTTTCCGTAATCATAACATGTGATGTTGTTATTCTTCTTGATTTAGACCTTCCATGATTTTGGCTCCCACATAGAATCATGCCCCATCGTCCTTCCTCTATCTATTGACAAAGTCTTCGATTGGTGCAATGTTTTTTGTCTATCACTTTTATCTTGCATTGATTTTTTTCTTCAGGAACCAGAGCTACATCATTGTTGAGCATAAACATTTCCATCATGACATTGTTGGTAAGGTTGATGATCAACTGATCATATGGATTTGTAAATCTTTAGAGTAGAGTACCAGCACATTCAGTATCCCTAATTTTGTAGCCCAGTGTCATGAGTTGAGTGAATAGGGTATTGACAGGGTTGATGTGATCAGTCACTGATGATGACTGTTCATTCGAAGAGTATATAATTTTCTCTTTAAGAAAAGTTTTGTGTGTAGTGACTAATTAATAAAACTAAAATTTGAATTACAAAGGCATGGATTAATAAAACTAAAATTTAAATTAAAATTGAAAACTAATACAAAACTAAAATTAAAATAAAATAAAAATAAGAAATGAGGGGGGAACAGAGGAGAATCAGCGGCCCATCCCTCAATTGGATCCCTCCTTAGCTGTGGGTGTCGAGCTGATGATTTGGGAAGGAGTTGAGGGCCTCCTTTTATAGGCAGAATTCTAACTACTATAATATTGCATGTTGTTGGACCATTAAATGGTAAATTCACGCGTCAACCCCTTCATTAAAGTTGTTCATAAATTGTTTTCCATTCATCCTTCAAATTTCACATCATTTAGCCACTGGTCCGAGGAGTTATGTAATTTTCATTGAATAAGACTTTTTTTTGGCTGAAATTTCCAGGAAGCCTCTTTCAAATGTGTAACGATCAGTGGAAACCATAAAGACTTAAAAACTCCCCCAAATTTGTTTTAGAGTCATTCCTATGTGTCCTAGTGGTATCCCGAGTAAAATTACCTAAATTGGAGGTGAGGGAACCGATTTTTGCTTCTGTTACGGTGGTGGGGTCTACGTTGTCCGCCCGAAAAAGTTTCCAACGTCAATGAATTTTTGGAACCAATAGATCTTCAAATCAGATCTAGGTCCAAAAGAGAGGGTTGAATGAAATAAAATCAGGATTCTAAACAATAATAATCACCAATTTTGGAATTATATGTTTTATAAAATGATAAAAATACATTTTTAGTAAAAATCGGTCAAAAATCCAAAATTATGCACTTTTCTCAATTTTTCTCATAGTCGTTCTAAAATTCAAAATACCCATTATTTTAATAAAACATTGAAATAAATGAGTTTATCAATGAAAAAATTAAAAAATCCTCATTATTTGATAAAAATTATGCATAAAAAGTTTCTCTGTCAAATATCCCCACACTTAAACCATGCTTGTCCTCAAGAATAAAATCTCCACATGGAAATCAGAGAACATCAATGTTACCAAAATTCAAATTCCAATGAAATAAAATCAAAAAAAAATCAATGTGAAATCAAACATTCAAAAAATTTCATAAAATACCAATTTAATTTTTCATTTTTCGACGAAACAAATTATTCACATATTTTATTTTTACCCATTGAAAATTAATGGAACTTCTCATTTTATTCATTCAAGCTCCTTCATTTATTATTATTAAACATGCTAAGTCGTGATTTACCTAACATTTGATTCTTTTCTCTCATCACTCATGATACAATTCAAGTATATTTATGCTTATATCATTAAAAACATGCTCCTTATCCATAGGCTTGTAAATAAAATACCTTCTCTACTTTGTAAAGATAAAACACACATAAAATCATGAGGACTTTCAATTAAGGTTCTATTGACATTGAGGTTTAAGGTTGGTAGGATTTATGCATTAAAAATTAAGGCTCAAAGAGGAGGATAATCTCTTAAGTACTATGCATGATATCAAAATTTAAAATATAATGAAATTATCCCCTTCAATATAGCAACACCCACTTCCCAAAACTCAAAGAAAAGGTTATGATCAAGTAAGTATAATGAATGATTTGTGCACCCTCTTGCATATTTTTTTTATTTTGTATTTTTTTTTTGAAATTTATCATTATATAAAACCTCACATCCATCACATATCCACATAGGATCATAAGATCATCGGTCTAAAAAATGGTGATTTTTTTCCCATACCACAACCCAATTTTTTTCTCTTTCTATTGGTTCTTTATGTCATTTTGTCATTTTTTAATTCAAGTGTGGAAAAAAATAGAGTATAATGAATGATTCCACAACCTTTTACAATTACCACCATAATACCCCCACACTTCTTACTTATAATGTATATCATCCCATCCACCATGATTCCATTTACCCCCACACTTCAACTTTAAAATATTATGAAAATACTCAGAGGAGGGTAGGAATGGATAAAAATGGACTGAAATATGGCTCATTCCTATAAAGGTCATTCATGGTCTCTATGGTCTAAAAGAAGGATTGATGTAAAGGTGGTCTTTCAAGGAAAATTATTTTTTTAAGGGATGCCTCAATCATTTTAAATGTGTTTTTTCACAGTCATAGACTTGACATGTTTCAATATAAGTTCCAGTCAGTTACATGTCCCGTGTTTACTAAAAAAATACGCTCAAGAATAAATAGGAAGTACTTGGTCTAGAAATCCTCTTAGGAATGAGAAATATAACATTGTACAATCACTCATGGCATGACTAATAAAACAATTCACATGAACTTCAGAAATTCAAAGCATGAAAGATGGTTGGGAAATTTCATTTACATGAATCAATTAATTCCTTCAAATCATGATTCATTACTTAAATATCCATGATTCATTTTAAAAATTCAATTATTAATTTCAATAATTTAATCATTTCAACATTGAAATCTAAAACCTGGCATCTCAGGATTCCTAAGAGACACATGTCTCCTAGATAAGTCGAGTAAAACATGAATTTAAGTGTTGGCATGCAATTTAATCTTTAATGCTGAAAAAAATTTGTGGAAAAAATGTGGAATGTTTAAAAGATAAAACACTAAAATTGAACACCCTTTTCCCATGAAACTTGGTCCTTCCTCTTCACTTTCTAGGGCTTCCTTCTACATTCATGATCCTACAAAAGAAAATTACTCAATTAATCACATTGATCATTTCATTTAAGCTTAAAATGAAAAGAGGGAGGTGGACGCATGCTAAATTATTTCTAGGAAAAGTAATTTACCTCTAAATTCCTAGAAATCAAGTAAAGATAAATCTTGGTATTATCCCCAAAGTGGGCCCTGAAGTTTGACTACCTCCAAACGGCAGTACAAACTATTATCCAAATTCTGATGGAGGATGAAGCTTCTTTGATAGGAACCACCACATGTGGATTTTCTCAACTTGTTCTTCATTCTTCTGGGTGAGTAATGATCCATGGATAGAGTACACCATATCCCCCCCTTCACAATGAGGTATAGTTGCATGGTGGGGTAGGATGATGTATGAATCATCCTCCTTCTAGGTTGCTACTTGTGCAACCTATTCTTCTCTATCCATTGGTTCCTCAAGGCATGCTTTGTCAAAAGAATAGTCAATAGGAAAGTCAGAGTGTAATTCTATTTGAATAATATTAAAACATGAAGTATCAAGATCAAATTATTCCCCATCAAAGTAAGAATCTTTTATCATTATTTCCTTAGGGAAATAGACTATAATCTCTTCAGGAACTTCCTTTAATAAATATTCAATGTGTCCAGGGAGCTCCATATGATCCTCAACATGTGAACATCTTGGTTCTTCTTTATACTCCAAGGCATAGCTGAGATTGTTTGCTTTTGTATATGAAAAACCACAAGGAGTGAGGTAGAATTCAAATTCAATAAAATTAGAAGGGATAGAGTCAATTAATGGTTCAAATCCTTGAGTCGGTTCAACATCAATATCTACCTCAGTGGTAAGTGCTTATTGGAGTAGACTCTCTGAGGATGGAGGAAGGTAGACGGGCTCCTCTGCCTTGACTTCAAATTCCACCACTTTGGTGGTTTCTTCCTTCAATTGTGATGAATCTTATTCATTTAATTGTATGGGGAGGTCAGGTAGTTCCTCACATTTAATCAACAATTCATCCAAACTTTTTTGATCTCCCACTTTTATCTCACCAGGTAAGTCTTCCTCCCTTGACTCCTCAGGTTCTTCAATTTCAAATATAAGTGGTGAAATTTCTTCCACCGCTTTCTCAGGTTATTCCTTTGGCTTAGGTTTGGGTTACTCAATTAATGAACGAACATAATCAAAATCTCTATCAGCCTTTCTGGTTAATTTTCCAATGCTTTCTCTAAGTTCATGCACCAACGCTCTTCTAAAATATTTATCTTCTTCATGTTCTTGTTGTTGCACCTGTGAGTAATTTTTCCATGCATAATATTCTGAATTTGAATACATCATGGAAGTCTTTTTCTTAGTTTTTTTAAACGAAATGAAATATAACTAAGATGTGAAAATAGAAAAAGTAAATAAAATAATGAATGTATCTTTGGAAACAACATTAGTTTTGATGCATGCCTGTCACGGGGCGTGGACAAAAATAATTATATTTTTCTAGTGCAACATAGTGGCTGACCAGAGTCATCTTTCTTGAAGAGCCTTCTCAATGTAGTTCACTTACATTATCTAATCCACCTATTATATCTCTTTTTTTGGTTTTGTTTATTAAATGAAAGTGATTAAAATATTTTCGGTTTTTTTATTATTTAAAATAATGACATGTGAATCAAGAATTCTAAATTTATACTAAGATGCAAGTCTAAACAAAATTAATTAATAAGAAAGAACTTGGTTTTGGGGGTTGGTTAAATGTTCAATCATTATGATACTTTATATTTTTTATTTTTGTTTGATAATCCAAACATGAAATCTCATGTTTGAACTACTATTATTTAATTATAAATTGTGGAATATCATTGAATGTTTGAGCACTCTCAATTCCACCTCCTCCTTTAATCCAAGTAGGTGACACACTTTTGTCTAGAATGTGTCATCTTTCAGGACTGAGTTCTATCAAATCTGTTTTATACATTGATTAGGTAAAATCCAAAGTGTGAAGAACTAACCACTGGAGAGAGGGAAAATGATTAAATAAAAGAATAGGGATAGGTTTAGTTGCATGTCATTGGAGTCAGTCACAACATCAGAGACATTCGCCTTACCTGTGCATGCTACTCAAATCTATCTACAAACTTAAAATTAAACATTAAAGAAAATTAATGATCACCTTCACCTCCCCCCAGGACAAGTCTCGAGGTCAGCCTCTCATTTATTAGAGTAAGATATTACTCAGTGGAGTGGGTGGAAGAGAAGAAAGAGAGAGGGAAAGAAATAAAGAAAAGTGGATGGAGAAACACAAAGGCATGGATTAATAAAACTAAAATTTGAATTACAATTGAAAAATAATACAAAAATAAAATTAAAATAAAATATAAAGAATAAATTAGGGGGGAAAGAGTATAATAAGGGGCACGTGCCCTGGTGGGATCCCTCCTTAGCTGTGGGTGTCGAGTTGATGATTTGGGAAGAAGGTGAGGTCCTCCTTTTATAAGAAGAATTCATTCCTCTGAAATATTATACAATTTTGGCCTATTAAATGTTATATTAATGTGTGTAAACATTCATAAAAGTTATTCATTAATGGGATTTACATTCACCCACCAAATATCAGCTCATTTATCCACAGGATTGAAGAGTTATGAAATTTTCATTGAATAAGACTTTTTATGGACCAAATTTCTAGGAAGTCGTCTTCAAATTTATAATGATAAATGGAAACTTTAATGAATTAAAAATCCCCCCAAATTTGTTTTAACGTCATTCCTATGTGTCCTAGTGCTATCCTAAGTGTAATCACCAAAATATGAGGTGAGGAGACTGATTTTTTCATCTGTTATAGTTGTGGGGTCTATTCTATTTTCCTAGAAAAATTTCCAACTTCAATGAATTTTTTGGGCTAATAGATATTTGAATCAACTATATGTACCTAAGATAAAGATTAATTAAATAAAATCATGATTCTAAGAAAAATAATCATGAATTTTGGAATTATATATTTTTTTAAAATGACAAAAATACCTTTGTAGTAAAAATTTGTCAAAAATCCAAAATTATGCACTTTTCTTAATTTTGTTCATAATCATTCTAAAAATCAAATTGCCCATTATTTTAATAAAACTTTGAAATACATGGGTTTTATCATTGATTAAAATTAAAAAATCCTCATTATTTGATAAAAAATATACACATAAATTTTCTCTCTCAAATACCCCCACACTTAAACCATGCTTGTCCACAAGCATAAAATCTCAACAAAGAAATTAGAGGACACCAATGTTACAAATATTCAAATTACAATTCAATTTTATCAAACAATTTTCAATGTGAAATAAAACTTTTAAATATTTTCAAAAATATCAATTTAATTTCCCATTTTTCAAAGAAACAAATAATTCACATATTTTAATTTTACAATTTGAAAATTGATGGAAATTCTCCTTTCATTCATTCTAGCTCCTTGATTCATTATTATTAAACATTCCAAGTCATTATTTACCTCACTTTTGATTATTTTCTCTCATTACACATTATATAATTCAAGTAGAGTTATTCTCATATCATTATAACATTCTCCTTATCCATAGGCTTGTAAATAAACTACTTTCTCCACTTTGTAAAGACAAAATGCACATAAAATCATGAGGACATGAAATTAAGGATTTATTGACTCTGAGGTTTAAGTTTGGTAGGATTTTATGCTTTAAAAATTAAGGCTCAAGGATGAGGCTAATATATTAAGTACTATTCATGATATCAAAAGTAAAAATATAATGAAATTATCCACTTCATAGTAGCAACACACACTTCCCAAAACTCAATGAAAATGTTATGATCAAGTAAGCATAATGAATGATTTGTGCACCCTCTTGAATATTTTTTTATTTTTTACTTTATTGTATTTGTTTGAAAGTTATGATTATATTAGACCTCGCATCAATCACCTATCCATATATTCTTATATGATCGTCGTTCTAGAAAATGGTGATTTTGGGTTTTCCCAAATCACAACCCATTTTTTTTCTCTTTTTGTTGGTTCTTTTTGTCATTTTTGTTATTTTTTTAATTTAAGAGGGGAAAAATAGAGTATAATGAAAGATTCCACAACCTTTTACAATTACCACAATAATACCCCCACACTTCTTCCTTACAATTTATATTATCCCGTCCACCATGATTCCTTTTAACCCCACACATCAACTTTAAAATATCATGAAAATACTCAGAGGAGGGTAAGAATGGATAAAATGGCTTGAAACATGACTCATTCCTATAAATGTCATTCACAGTCTCTATGTGCTAAGAGAATGATTGATGTAAAGGTAGTATTTTAAGGAAAATTAGGTTTTCAAAGGACGCCTCAATCATTTTAAATGTGTTTTTGCATAGTTATAGATTTGACAAGTTTGAATACATGTTATGGTTGGTTACATGTCCCAATATTACTCGACAAATATACTCAAGAATAAATAGGAAGTACTTAGTCTAAAAATCTTCTAGGGAATGGGAAATATAACATTATAAAATCAATCATGACATGTATAATTAATCAATTCACATGAACATCAGAAATTCAACTCATGAAGGATGGTAGGGAAATTTCATTTAAAGGAATCAATTAATTCTTTCAAATCATGAATCATTACTTCAATATCCATGCTTCATTTTAAAATTTCAATTATTAATTTCAATAATTTAATCATATCTAAATTGAAATCTAAAACATGGAATCACTTGATTCCTAATAAACTCATGTCTCCAAGATAATCTGAGTAAAACATGAATTCAAGTTTGGGCATGCAATTTTATCTTTAAAGCTCAAAACATGTTTTGGACAAAAATGTGGAGAGTTTAAAAGATAAAACACTAAAATTGAACACCCTTTTTCCATGAAACATGGTCTTTCTCGTTCACTTTCTGGGGCTTCCTTCTACCATTATGAACCTACAAAACGAAATTACCCAATTAATCATAATGATCATTTCATTTAAGCTCAAAAAGGAAAGTATGAGGGGGCCACATGCTAAATTATTTCACAGAAAATAAATTATCATATGAATTCCTAGCAAGAAAGTAAAGGTAAATCTTGGTATTATCCCCTATGTCGGCCCTGAATTTTGACTACCTCTAGAGGGCAGTACCGGCTATTATCCAAAGTATGATGGAGGATAAAGCTTCTTTGATTTGAACCACTACATGTGGATTTTCCAAGCTTTTGCTTCATCCTTCTGGGTGAGTAATGATCTGGGGATAGAGTACACCAAATCCCCACCCCCTTAACAATGAGGTATATCTTTCACGGTAGCGGTAGGATGATATATGAATCACCCTCCTTCTTGTTTTCTACTTGTAAAACCTCTTATTCTTTGTACATTGGTTCCATGAGGCATGCTTCATCAAAAGAATAGTCAATGGGAAAGTCAGAGTGTAATTCTATTTGAATAATATTAAAACATGAAGTATCAAGATCAAAATATTCCAAATAAAAGTAAGCAGATTTTGTCATGGTTTCCTTAGTGAAATCCACTAGAATCTCTTCATGAAATTCCATCAAAAAATATTGAACATATCCAGTGTGATCGATATGTTCCATAGCATGTGCACATCTAGGATATTCTTCATCCTCCAAGGCATAGCTGAGATTGTCTGATTCTGTATAATCAAAACCACAAGGAGTTATGTAGAATTCAGATTCCATAAAATTTGAAGGGATGTAGTCAATGAATGTTTCAACTCCCTAATTTGGTTCAGCTTCAATATCTGCCTCAGTGGAAAGTGCATTTTGGAGTATAATCTTTGAGGATGGAGGCAGGTAGTTGGGCTCCACCATCATGACTTCAAATTCCACCACGTTGGTGGTTTCTTCCTTTTGTGGTGATGAATCTTCTTCTATGTTTTGTATGGGGAGGTTAGGTAGTTCCTCACATTTAATCAATAATTAATCCAAAATTTTTTGTTCTCCTACACGTAGCTCAGTAGGTACGTCTTCCTCCCTTGCCTCCTTAGGTTCTTCATTTTCAAATATAAGTGGTGAAATTTCTTACACCACTTTCTCAGCTTCATTCTCCAGGTTAGGTTTGGGTTGCTCCATTAATGCACGAATATAATCAAAATATCTATCAGGCTTTCTGGTTTGTTGTTCAATGCTTCTTCTATGTTCATGCACTTTAGCTCTTCTAAAATATTCATATTCTTCTTCTTGTTGTTGCTACACCTGTGAGTAATTTTTCTATGCATAATATTCTGATTTTGAATACATCCAAGAAGCCTTTTTTAGTTTTTAAATAAAATAAAATCTAAATAAGATGTGAAAATAGAAAAAGAATATGAACTAATGATTGGATCCCTGAAAACAGCTTCAGTTTTAATGCACACTTGTCGTGGGGTGTGGACAAAAATAATTATATTTTTCCTAGTTCATCACAGTGGCAGACCATGGTTGTCTCTCTTGAGGATCCTTCCCAATGTAGTTCACTTTCTTTATCTAATTCACCTATTCTATCCTTTTTGTGTTTTTTTACATGATAGTGATTGAAATCTTTTTGGGTTTTTTATTATTAAAAATAATGACATGTGAAGCAAGAATTATAAATTTATACTAAGATGCAAGTCTAGATAGAATGAATTACTACTAGAATTTTACACTTTACCAATGGTTGTAAACCATTGGTAAAGGCCTGGAAACCGTTGGTATAGAGTATATCAATGTTTCCCTCAACCATGGCCCAGTAAGGCATGAGACAATAGGCCTATACCAAAGGTTCTGTGAAAACCATTGGTATAGGTGTCAAAATAGAAGGTATACAAATGGTTTTCTACAAATAGTTGGTATATGTGTGTCAAAGTATAACATATACCAAAGGTTAGTAAACCATTGGTATATGTGTGTTACACTTATACCAATGGTTAAAAACCGTTGGTATAGAGGGGATATGGCAAGCCATAAGGCTATACCAACGGTTTCCTTATAACCATTGGTATAAACCTATACCAACGATTATAACAAACTGTTGGTATAGTTATATTATAGTATATATACCAATGGTTTTGAAACCGTTGGTATACAATTGCTCAGCTCCACTGCAGCAAGGCTCTCTCCCCTCTCCAGACCTGCAACAACACAACAACCCCTCTCCATACCTGCAACAACACCAATAAAAAAATCCCCATCCAATGTATTCAAAATTAATAATTCATTCCATAAATTAGAAATTTAGAAATTTTGAAATTCAAATGCAATAACACCCATAAGTGAAAAAGCCTAGATGTTATATGAAATGCAATAACACCTATGAGAGTATTCCAAATTTATAATTCATTCCTCACTCAGACCACAACACCAACACACATAAGAGTATTTAAAATTTAGAATTCATTCCTCACTCAAACCACAACACCAATACACATAAGAGAAAAACCTACATGTTATAGGAAGAACATGGGATGTTTAGTTAGGGTCTTGGGTGGAGTATCTTAAAACCCATAGAAAAACTTGGGTAGAGTGGCAAGGATCATGAAACCCATAAGATAGAAAGTGGTAGTGGTCATGTTCTTAGACCTACGATGAGTTATAAGAAGCACATGGGATGTTTATATTCCTATAATGATTATGTGTCCATGTATAAATGGTTCCTGATGGGTTAGTAGGAAACATTGGCCAATCTCGACATATGATGTGGGTTACCGTAATAGGCTATATGTTTTTCATAGACTTTTCAATTAGAATAAGGGGGTATATTGCTAATTGTAATTTGCTCTCCTGGGTGTGATGTAAGATGAATCCCCATCTTGGGTAGTGGGTATGAATATTCAATTACGTCATTGGTATTGGGATCCCAAAGGGACTTTGGTTTGGTCCTAGAACCCACTATTTGAGGATGGGATTGGGGTGATCCATGGGGCTATGGTGTCACTATTTGTATTCCTCACCATTGGGGTATTTTTATGAGACTTTGAAACTTATTTTTCAATAATCGATGTGTAGCCTTGTTGACCAATTTTTTATATGGTATGCTTGAGTGTTCATAGGTTTCATATGAAATAACTATATGATATTCATTTATGTATTGTTATTGTATAGAATGAACAACCCGTGATTGAGAATTATATCATGAGTGTTGGTGCATGTTCATGATGGGATGTCCAGACTCATTCCTAATATAAATCATGTTTTTCTATATACACTATGACCCATTATGTTTCAATATATGCCTTGTGAATATTTTCTTCTAATAACGTAAGACCAATATACCATATTTTATTTTTTATCCCTTTATTTCAAGAATCTATGTGTAGCCTTGTGAATATTTTCCATATGTCAGTTGTTGTTTTCACTTAAAATGTTGTTCATTTCAAACAAAAGTGACACACTTTGAGTGATACCAGTCACACCGTGCCTCGGATTGAGGTGGAGTTGATGCGTACCTATCACAAATGATCCATGGATCATTGGGTGAGGGGGATGTTCGGGGGGGGGGGTGTCTGGTGGGTGGGGGCTATCTGGGGGGGCTATCCGAGGGGTGCGGGAGACGCTCCAGTGGTGGGGGGGCTGTCAGTGGGGGGCTGTCCGGAGTGCATTTTCGGTCACCACGATCACAAAACACCTCTGATTGACATGTTATCTATCCATCCATTTCACAATTAACCCACTCTTTATTATCATCCTATTTCATGGTATTCTGAGGTCGTTAGGCTGGTTTCGACCACCCCACACACGTTTTTCAAGCGCACCAAACACCTAAAAAACACATATTCTACCGTGTCCTACAAACCGCGCATCCAAATTATGTTTTGTCTTTTTGTACACCTCAAGAATAAAAATTAGGGTGTTTTCGTGTGATTTCAAGTCATTCTGATGTCGTTTGGTATGTATTTGACTATGAAACACATGTTTTCGCAATTTACGACATGCGGAGTGCGTTTTTAGCCACCATGGTCACACGACACCTTCGATTGGCATGGATTCTAGCCAAAAATTTCACAATTCACCCACCCTTTGTTGTTGTCCTATTTCATGGCATTCCGAGGTTATTCAGTCAATTTTGACTACCCCACGCACGCTTTTCAAGAGCACCAAATACCTAAAAAACAGATATTCAGTCTTCATGTGCAAACTGAGCATCTGAATGATGTTTTTTCTCCTCATACACGTCTCGAATAATAATTAGGGTGTTTTCATGTGATTTCAAGTCATTCTGATATTGTTCGGTGTGCATTTCACCGTTAAACGCATGTTTTGGCCCTTTACAACACACGGAGTACGTTTTCAGCCACCACGGTCACACGACACCTATGATTGATGTGTGGTCTGGCCAACCAATTCACAATTCACCCACCCACTATTGTTGTCTGATTTCATGGCATTATGAGGTCGTTTAGCTAGTTTTGACCACCCTACGCATGCTTTTCAAGCGCGCCAAACACCTAAAAAACACATATTCTGCCGTTCAGCACAAACCGCGGGTCCGAATGACATTCCATCACTTCCTACACCTCAATAATAAAAACTAGTGTGTTTTCGTGTTATTTCAAGTCATTCTGATGTCATTCGGTATGTATTTGACCATAAAACACATGTTTGGCCATTTGCGACACGCAAAGTGAGTTTTCCGCCACCACGGTCAGCCAACACTTCGGATTGATGTGCCCTCTAGCCATCCATTTCATAATTCACCCACCCTTTGTTATTGTCCGATTTCATGGCATTCTGAGGTCATTCAGCCGGTTTTCACCACCCCCGGCATGCTTTTCAAGCGCGCCAAACACCTAAAAAACACATATTCAGTTGTGTCGTGAAAAAGGCATGTCTGAATGACGTTTCGTCTACTCATAAACCTCACAAATAATAATTAGGGTGTTTTCGTGTAATTTTAAGTCATTTGAATGTTGTTTGGCATGCATTTGACCGTTAAACACATGTTTTGGCCATTTACGACACATGGAGTGCATTTCCGGCCACCGTAGTTACACAACACCTCTAATTGACGTGTCGTCTGGCTGAACATTTCCCAATTCATCCACCATTTTTTTCGTCTGATTTCATGGAATTCCGAGGTCATTCGGCCAGTTTTGAACACCCCATGCATGCTTTTCAAGCACACCAAACACCTAAAAACACATATTCAGCCGTTCCGCGCAAACCGTGCATCTGAATGATGTTTCGTCTCCTAATACACCTCATGATTAATAATTACTATGTTTTTATATGATTTCAAGTCATTATGATGTCATTCATCATGCATTTGACAGTTAAACACATGTTTTGGCCATTTATGACACGCGGAGTGCGTTTTTGGCTAGCGCGGTCACATGACACCTCCGATTTATGTGTCGTCTCACCGACCATTTTACAATTCACCCACCCTTTGTTGTTGTTTGATTTCATGGCATTCCGAGGTCATTCGGCTGGTTTTGACCACCCCATGCATGCTTTTCAAGCACGTCAAACACCTAAAAAATAAATATTCAGACGTCCCATGCAAACCGTGAATCGAAATGATATGTCGTCTCCTTGTACACCTCAAGAATAATAACAAGGGTGTTTTCATGTAATTTTAAGTCATTCTGATGTTGTTCATAATGCATTTGACCATTAAACACATGTTTTGGCCATTTACGACATGCGGAGTGCGTTTTCGTCCAGTGCGGTCACACGATGCCTCTGATTGATGTCTTTTCTGGTCGATCATTTCAATATTCACCCACTCTTTGTTTTCTTCAATTTTTATGGAATTCAGTGGTCATTCGGCATGTTTTGACCACCCCATGCATGCTTTTCAAGCGCGCCAAACACCTAAAAAAACACATATTCAGCCATGCTGCGCAAACCGTGTGTCTGACTGACATTTCGTCTCCTTGTACATATCACGAATAATAATTAGGCTGTTTTTGTGTGATTTCAAGTCATTCAGTTGTCGTTTGGCATTCATTTGACCGTTAAACACATGTTTTGGCCATTTACGACATGCGGAGTGCGTTTTCAACCATTGCAGTCACACGACACCTCTGATTGATGTGTCGTCAAGATGACCATTTCACAATTCACCCACCCTTTGTTTTTGTCTGATTTCATGGCATTCCGAGATCGTTCATTTGGTTTTGACCACCCCACGCAAGCTTTTCAAGCGCGCCAAACACCTACAAAACACATATTCAGTCATTCCGTGCAAACCGCATGTCCGAATGGTGTGACATCTCCTCGTACACTTCACAAATTTTAATTAGGATATTTTTGTTTGATTTCAAGTCATTATGATGTCTTTAGGCATGCATTTGACCGTTAAATGCATGTTTTGGCCATTTACGGCACGCAGAGTGCGTTTTCGGCCAGTGCATTCACACGACACCTCTGATTGACATGTCGTCTAGCCGACCATTTTAGAATTCACCCACCCTTTTTTTCGTTTGATGTCATGGCATTCTGAGGTCATTCGGCTGGTTTTCACCACCCCATGCATGCTTTTCAAGCGCGCCAAACACCTAAAAAACACATATTCAGTCGTGCTGCACAAACCACACATTTTAATGACGTTCTGTCTCCTCGTACACCTCACGAATAATAATTAGGATGTTTTCATGTGATTTCAAGTCATTCTGTTGTCTTTCGGCATGCATTTGACCGTTAAATGCGTGTTTTAGCCATTTACGACATGCAGAGTGCTTTTTCGGACATCGCGGTCACACGACACCTCTGGATGAGGCAGAGTTGACTTGTATCCATCACAAATGACCAATGTATCATTTTTTCTAAAGTATCAACACAATCTGAATGTTTTTGATCAATTTTCTGCATGTCAGTTGTTGTTTTCACTTAAAATCTGGTCCATTTCAAATAAAAGTGAGACACTTTGAGTGGTACCGGCCACACCGTGCATCACATTGATGCGGATTTGACTTGTACACATCAAAAATGTCTCATGGATCATTGTGCTAAAGTATCAACAGAATCTGAATACGTTTCGTCCATTTTCCTTATGTAAGTTTTTGTTTTCACTTTAAATGTTGTCCATTTCAAATAAAAGTGAGACACTTTGAGTGGTACCGGCCACACTGTGCCTTAGATTGAGGTGGGATTGAGTCATACACATCACATATGACCCATGGATCATTTTCCTAAAGCATCAACACAATCCAAATATGTTTGGTCAGTTTTCCGTATGCCAGTTGTTTTTATTTAAAAGGGCGTCCATTTCAAACAAAAGAGAGACACTTTGAGTGATACCAGACAGACCGTGCCTCAGATTGAGTCAGGGTTAACTTGTACATGTTACATATGAATCATGGATCATTTTACAAAAGTATCAACACAATCTGAATGTGTTTGGTTGGTTTTTCGTATGCCAGTTAGGCAAATCGTGCAACAACAGTGATAATATCTTATACTGAAACTATAGACATTGTGCATGACGTTCATCCCCTGGTGCATGGTTAGGGAAAATCATGCACATTTCTTCTAATATATATCCCTATATGGTTGGTAGATACCCTATGGGATGGACTTAAATTTTATTCTAACTGTGAGACATAGTGTTTTTTACGTCGAGCGGGGTTCTGAGCTCCGAACAAGCCCCAGAAGCCCCACAAACCATTATAACATCATTTGGATTCCATATTAGGTCAAAAATAAAGATTTATAATGAATTGAAAAATATCAATACCGGAGTGAAAACCCAAGTTAAAAAATAAAGAGTTATACAGAATTCAAAAATGTAATGGATCAATCTGCCCCTGATCACCATCACCATGACCACTGTCATCATCAGCCTCATCCTCACTCCCATATTTGTCTGTGTAGTCATCTTCGTCATCGTCCCCATACTCATCCTCGGCCCCATCTTCTCCCTCGACCCCATCCTCACCCTCGTCCTCATCCTCATCGTCACCCTCTCCTCTTCAGCATCCTCGTCATCACCAGGAATGTCATCATCTCGACCGCCACTAGAACTTCCACCTAGTGCATAGGATAATGCACCCATCAGCGACATATATGTCTGACAAGCCATGTTGGCCTCTGGTGGAAGTGATGAAGATAAAGCTTTGTTCAGTTTCATAAATTCTTTCTCCCCCATTTGAACCTGTTCTTCCAACTCTGTGACCCTTTTATCAGACTTTATTGCATGCTCCTTGACTTGTTCCAACTCAGTGGTACTCGAATGGATACCTGGAGAGGACCAATACCTTTTCGGGACTATATTCTTACCAGGTCGACAGCGTAAATCGACCAGTGTGCTCATCTCCCAAAACCAGATATAAATGATTGTGTGGCCCTAAATTTCCAGGTTCCTGGGCATCAAGGGCTTCTAAATCAGCCTATTAAAAATATCAATAGATTATTAAATTTCAAAATAAATATTAAACTTTTAAATAAATAAATTAAAACTTAAAATCTATTCTTGTGTCGGTTCATTAATCGCAATTCCATCTTTTCTCCTTCTACTCAAGCAAAACAATTTTTCTCGAGGGAGACGTCCTTCAATATTCAATTTTTGCTTCTGTAATGACATTGAATCAATATAAAGTTCAAGTATAATCATATATTCAATATTCAATAAATCACATAATTTAAGTAGAAAACAATAAAAATGGAAAGTCCTAATGAAAATTTATAAACGACTATATCGTACCAGCTGCCTCTCATGATCTGACATAGTAGTGCACCCCAAAGTGTGGAGGTATTGCTTTGAATCAATGGTTTTTTTTTCTTTTTCAGAATATTCCTAAAAAATGTTTAATAATAAATAAGATAATCTGAATTTAAAATATGTAAACTGTCATTTAAATACCTCAAATGGGATTAATACCTTAAATTTGGCAGTCACCCAATGGGTAATCATTTGGTGATATTTCTCTATCGGGAAGTCATCCATGATAGGTACTGTCTCCAACTTCTTTCCCACTCTATCACACCATCCAACATACAACACACGCTTATAACCTATCCAAATCTCTCCTAGCTCCTTTAAACCTACTGGTCATGCACCTTCGCTATCAGGGAAGATAAACTGAAGCTGACACCCAATAGATTAATTCATATAAATAAATAAAAATACTACATTAAATCCAATAGGTTTTTTACCCATATTTGTGCCCACGCATTATCCTTGACTTCGTGTGGTAGATGACTCCAAGAGAGAGGGCTGACCAGAATGATGTCAGAGTATTTGGCTAGCGTTGCCAAAAAAACCCCGACATTCCTGCCCAGATTTATCAATCATTTTTTATTCATCATTATATTCAACCATCAACTATGTCTGGCAGTTCCATGTTGCACACAAGCGAGTATGCCCCCTCCCCCACTTCCTATCAGTAGATGAATCTGTTTTTAAAAAAAAATATTAGTACAAGTTATAATAAAAATAAATTTTGGTATAAAAATTTGTTAGAGTTATATAAATATACCTGTGGTATTCGGATCAATGGGAATAACTGGATGTGTAGAAGCTAAAGGAATATCCAATATAGGTGGAGTGTCCCTCATTGTACGCTCCTCAGCCACATACTATGGTGGAGCAGGATTCAAAGAAGGTGGAAAATAATAGCTCGGAGATAATGAACCAGAAGCAAAAGATGATAGCACATACATCTGGCCAACTGGTAGTGTAAACATCAGAGGCAGAAATATCCCATATGTCCCTAAAGACACACCAGGATCAAAATGGGGCGTAGAAGATACATCTGTGGTAGGGGTGTAGTCCAATCAGGTATGACCAGTGGATCGTCTAACTCTCACATCACAAGCCCTCATACCACCGGCCACAGTACCAGAATCACCAGATGATCATCTAACTCTGACACCACCCCCCTACTAACACCAGCCTCTGTACTGGGAGCAATATCATGATCCTCGTCGGATATCTCTCATCTAGGGGGTCAATATTAAAAAAAATTAACACAAAAGTAAACACAAGATATTATAAGTTATTGAAATATATATATTTGTAATAAAATACTCACAACATGGATGAGTGGAGGAATGCCCATATGTGTCATGCGACGATTATTTTTGGTCATCCTTTTCCACCGCATCTTTCCAATGGGTGTCATTTCCTAAAATGAAAACAAATATGGAAGTAATTAGAAACAAATAACTAATGTGTAACCCAAAAAAATAATATAGAAAATCCATTCTGAAAAAAAAACATAAGGAAACAAATGATTTATGGTGGTTTGAAGGTATGTACTAGGATACACACTCTGAATGATGTGGGTGTATTCATTGAATCATGTCCCAATTGATTTTGGAGAGGGATCTTAAATAGTTATAGGTATGGATTTGATTAGAAACACCTATAAAAATGATATCCAGGAATTGTGACGTCCCAAACCAAGAATCCACTCATTAGTGACCCAAACTAAGATGGCCACATGGCCTCAAGCACATCTACCAAAATTCAAAAATGTTATTGACTAATAGTGAGAGCCTTTGCTGTGTATGGGGGATACTATTCCATCATTACATAAGTTGCACAATTTTAATATTATCAGTTAAAAAGTGGAAGAAAGATAACAATGGGAAAATATTAGAAATGGATGAAAATAACCAAATTAGTAATACCAACAAATAACAGAATCATAAACCGAATGATGGTAATGTATGTCATGTATCAAGAAGAAAATAATAGTTACAACTGTTAATAAGTAGTACTATAAAAGAGGCTCAATAAATTCTAAAATTCAACCTAGCTTCTTGAGCAAAAACCCAATCATCTGGTTCATCGATGGATGGAGAGCGAGTCATGTCAATAACTCGAAATTCACAATCATCAATAAAGGTGCACTGCCTCATCATTGAATCAAACCATTGGTAAAGGGAAGAGTTTTACCAATGGTTTAACACAACCGTTCGTAAAAGAGTACTTCAAGGACCCTTTATAGGCATCACAAATAGAGGCACATGCCTCTGGCCCCATTATGTGTTACAGGCATCCCAAATCATTCACTCATGTTTAATAAATCATTCTTGGCACCTCTATAGTCAAACCTTTCATTACCCAATTACTTCCTCAAGTCAAGTGCACCCCATAGGTGGATAAAATTTAGGCTTCTACACTAATAGGTTGTTCATGGCTTTTAAAAAGGTTTAATTTCATAAAGTATAGACAAAAACATTTATTTTTAAATTTTAGAATAATAATAATGTATGTCAATGATAACAAGATTGCTGAATTTAACTTCGGACTTATGTAACATTGTTATGGATGTATAAACATTCCAACATGGCTATTGAAAAGCACCCCCACCATCATAAAAGTGAGTATTGGCCAAGAAACAGACATAATATACAACATACAATGAGAACCATATGTAATTGACCCTAAAGTTATATTAGTACGGTCATCTTAGGAATCCAATTACCCCTCATGACTAACCATTTCACTATAAACAACCTAGAGTGTATGAGTTTTCTCTTTGATCTTAACAACAACATCACACATTATTACCATGATGTGAATAATGTGGAATATGGATGATATTAACACAAAATTCCCAGAAATACCAAACCATCAATGAACTGAAAATTTATGGATGATATTAACACATAATTCATTTTGAATCAAATTTGATTCACTGTCAAATCCCAACACACACACCCAAATCAAACAGAATACAAAATTCATACACACCCAAATCAAAATAGAAAACCAAAACAATAGATGTAGAACATTAAAATGAAAGTATCACTTACACATTAGAAGTGTAGAACTAAGAAATTTTGAAAATGGATCGGAATGAAGAATTTTCGCAGTAGGGTAAACAGAATCCTGCTTCTCCACTTCACCCAAATGAAAACATAAAACCAAAATAGTAGATGTAGTATCACATAGATACTACAAGTGAAGAACTGATAAATCTTAAATATGGAAGGATTTTGGTCGTAGGGGAAGGAAAATCTCAATTCTCACTTCTGTTTAGGGTTGTAATTGCGCAGAATGGGAGTGTTCGAGCATCTTTTAATTTAGGTAAAAAAATTCCCAACGGTTTGTAAAAACCATTGGTAAAGGATTATTTAAACCTCTCTATACCAATGGTTTGAGAAAACTGTTGGTATAGAGTATACTTTTTCTAACGGTTTTGAAAAATTGTTGGGAAAAGATGATTTAACCAGCTTTTACCAACGGTTTCCTTAAACCGTTGGTAAAAGTACTCTACAGACATTGGGAAAAGCTCCCTTTCCCGAAGTGAATTAATATGAAAGAATTTGGTTTTGGGGGTTGGTTAAATGTTCAATCATTATTATCCTTTATATGATTTATTTCAGTTTGATAATACGAACATTAAATCTCATGTTTTAACTACTATTCTATATTTATATATTTTGGAATATCATTGAATGTTTGAGAAGTCTCAATTCCACCTCCTCCTATAATCCAAGTTGGTGACAAACCATTGTCTAGAATGTGTCATCTTCCAAGACCCGATTCAATCGAAGTAGTTTCATCCATTGATTAGATCAACTCCAACGTGTGAAGAAATAAACAGTAGAGACATGGGAAATGATTAAATAAAAGAATAAGGATAGGTTGAGTTGCATGTCATCGGAGGCTGTCACAACATCGAGGACATTCGCCTTACCCATGCATACTACTCAAATCTATATACAAACTTAAAATTAAACATTAAAAAAAATCATGATCACCTTCACCTCCCCCAGGCCAAGTCTCAGGGTCAACCTCTAATTTCGGAGAGTAATATATTACTTGGTGTAGTGGGTGGAAGAGAAGAGAGAGAGAGGTAAAGAAATGAAGAAAAGTGGATGGAGAAACACAAAGACATGGATTAATAAAACTAAAATTTGAATTACAATTGAACACTAATAAAAAAATAAAATTAAAATAAAATTAAAATAAGAAATAAGGGGGGAAAAGAGGAGAAGCATCGTCATGTTCCCTAATGGGATTACACCTTAGTTGTGGGTGTTGAGTTGATGATTTGGGAAGGAGTCGAGGGCCTCCTTTTATAGGCCGAATTCTGTCCTCTGAAATTTTTCATGTTGTTGGCCCATTAAATGGTCGATTCACACGTGGAACCCTTCATAAAAATTTTTCATAAATATTTTTTCCATTCACCCTCAAACCTTCATCTGATTTATCCATAGGATTAAGGAGTTATGGAATTTACATTGAATGAAAATTTTTATGGAAGAAATGTCCAAGAAGATTCCATCAAATGTATAACGATCAATGGAAACCTTAATGACTTAAAACCTACCCCAAATTTGTTTTATAGTTGTTTCGATGTGTACTAGAGCTATCCCTAGTGTAATAACCTAAATGGGAGGTGAGGAGACTAATATTTGCATCTGTTACGGTGGTGGGGTCCACACTGCCCGCCCAGAAAAGTTTCCAACTTCAATAATTTTTTTGGACTAATAGATATTTGAATCAACTCTAGGACCTGAAGAGAAATTTGAATGAAATAAAATCAGGATTCTAAAAAATCACAAATATAGGAATTAATTTTTTTACGAAATGAAAAAAACACCCTTGTAGTAAAAATATTTCAAAAATCCAAAATTATGCACTTTTATCAATTTTTCTCATAATCATTCTAAAATTAAAATTACCCATTATTTTAATAAAACATTGAAAACATGGGTTTTATCATTGAAAAAAATTAGAAATCATCATTATTTGATCAAAAATATACACATAAATTAGCTCTGTCAAATACCCCCACACTTAAACAATGCTTGTCGCCAAGTATAAAATCTCAAAATGGAAATCAAAGGACACCAATATTACTAATAATTAAATTCCAAGGTAATAAAATGAAAAAAATATATCAATGTGAAATCAAAATTTCAAAAATCTGCATAAAATATCAATTTAATTTCCCATTTTTCAAAGAAACAAATAATTCACATATTTTACTTTTACCCTTTGAAAATTAATGGAACATATCATTTCATTCATTCAAGATCCTTAATTAATTATTATTAAACATGAAAAGTCATGATTTAACTCACTTTTGATTATTTTTTCTCATCACTCATGATACAATTCAAGTAGTGTTATTCTCATATCACGAGAACATGATCCTTAGCCATAGGATTGTAAATGAAACACTTTCGCCACTTTGTGAAGAAAAAATGCACAAAAAATCACGAGGACTTTCAATTAAGGTTCTATTGACTCTAAGGTTTAAGGTTGGTAGGAGTTGATGCTTTGAAAATTAAGGCTCGAGCAGGAGGATAATCTCATAAGTACTATGCATGATATCAAAAGTAAAAATATAATGAAATTATCCCCATCAAAGTAGCAACACCTAATTCCCAAAACTCAAAGAAAATGTTATGATCCAGTATGAAAAATGAATGATTTTTTCACCCTCTTGATTTCTTTTATTTTTTACTTTATATTCTTTTTTCAAAAGTTATGATTATATCAAATCTCACGTCCATCATCTAACCACATACTATCATAAGATCATCGGTCTTGAAATGGTGATTTTTGGTCATCCCAAATCACAACCCATTTTTTTCTCTTTTTGTTGGTTCCTTTTGTTATTTTTGTTATTTTTTTAATTCAAGAGGTAAAAAAAGAGAGTATAGTGAATAATTCCATGAACTTTTACAATTACCACAATAATACCCCCACACTTCTTCCTTATAATGTATATTATCATGTCTACCATGATTCCCTTTTACCCCACACTTCAACTTTGAAATATCATGAAAATACTCAATTGAAGATAGGAATGGATAAAAATGGCTTGAAACATGGCTCATTCTTATAATGTTCATTCATGGTCTCTATGGCCTAAAATAATGATTGATGTAAAGGTGGTATTTTAAAGAAAAGTTGTCTTTCCAAAATATGTCGTAATCGTTTTAAATGTGTGTTTTCATAGTCATAGCTTTGATAAGTTTCCATACAGGTTCATGTCGGTTACATGTCCCAAGATCATCCAAGAAATATTATCAAGAATAAATTGGAAGTGAATGGTCTATAAATCCTCTTGGGAATGGAAAATATAACATTGGACAATCACTCGTGGCATGACTAATAAACCAATTCAAATGAACTTCAGAAATTCATTGGATGAAGGATGGTAGAGAAATTCCATTTACATGAATCAATTAATTCCTTCAAATATTGATTCATTACTTCAATATCCATGCTTAATTTTAAAAATTCAATTATTCATTTCAATAATATAATCATATCATCATTGAAATCTAAAAATGGATTCACAGGATTCCTAAGAAACTCATGTCTCTTTGATAAGTCAAGTAAAACATGAATTCAAGTGTGGGAATGCAATTTTTTCTTTAATGATAAAAACATGTTGTGGACAAAAATGTGGAGAGTTTAAAATATAAAACACTAAAATATAACACCCTTTTCCCATGAAACTTGGTCCTTCCCCTTTAGTGTCTGGGGCTTCCTTCTACCGTCATGATCCTAAAAAAGAAAATTACTCAATTAATCACAATGATCATTTCATTTAATCTCAAAATAAAAGAGGGAGGGGGCCAAATGCTAAATTATTTCAATGAAAATAAATTGAAATATAAATTCCTAGAAAGAAAGTAAAGATATATCTTGGTATTATCCCCCAACTGGGCCTTAAATTTTCACTGCCTCTAGAGGGCAGTACCTACTGTTATCCAAATTCTTATAGAGGATAAAGCTTCGTTGATTTGAATGACCACAGGTGGCTTTTCCCAGCTTTTACTTCATCCTTCTGGGATCAAGTAAACCATATACCCCTTTACAATGAGTTATAGCTTGCACGGTGGGGGTAGAATGAAGTATGAATCATCCCCTTTCTTTGCTGGTACTTGTGCAACCTCTTCTTCTCTATCCATTAGTTACATGAGGTATGCTTCATCAAAGTAATAGTCAATGGGAATGTCAGAGTGTCATTCAATTTGAATAATATTAAAACATAAAGTATCAAGATCAAATTCTTCACCATCAAAGCATCTATTGTCATGGTTCCCTTAGAGAAATACACTAGCATCTCTGCATGAACTTCCTTCAATAAATATTCATTGTGTCTAGGGAGCTCCATATATTTCTCAACATGTGCACATCGAGGTTCTTCTTCGTCCTCCAAGGTAGAGTTGAGGTTGTCTAATTCTGTATAATCAAAACCACATAGAGTGATGTAAAATTCATATTCAATAAAATTAGAAGGGATAGAGTCAATGAATGTTTCAACTCCCTCAGTCGGTTCAGCTTCAATCTCTTCCTTAGTGGTAAGTTCCTCTTGGAGTATACTCTCTGAGGATGGAGGTAGGTAGTCAGGCTCCTACATCTTGACTTCAAATTCCACCACTTGGGAGGTTTATTCCTTCAGTGGTGCTGAATATTATTCTTTTTATTTTATGGGGAAGTTAGGTAGTTCCCCATATTTAATCAAGAATTCATCCAAACATTATTGATCTCCCATTTGTATCTCAGCAGATACGTCTTCCTCCCTTGCTTCCTCAGGTTCTCCAATTTCAAATATAAGTAGTGAAATTTATTCCACCACATTCTCATGTTCTTCCTCTGGATTAGGGTTGGGTTACTCTATTAATGCGTGAACATAATCAAAAGCTCTATTAGCCTTTCTGGTTAGTTTTTCACTATTTTAATATGTTCATGCATCTAATCTCTTCTAAAATATTCATCTTCTTCTTTTTTTTGTTACTGCTCCTATGAGTAATTTTACCATGCATAAAATTCTGAATTTGAATACATCATGGAAGTATTTTTTTTTTTTTGAAATAAAATAATATATAACTAATATGTAAAAATACAAAAAATAAATGAACTAATGATTGGATCCTCAGAAACAGTGTTTGTTTTGACGCACGTCTGTTGTGGGGTGTGGACAAAAATAATTATATTATTCCTAGTGTAGAAAAGTGGCTCATCAGGGTTATCTCTCTTGAAGATCCTTCTCAATGTAGTACACTTAATTTATTTAATTCACATATTCTATCTCTTTTTGTGGTTTTGTTTATTAGATGAATGTGATTAAAATATTTTTGGGTTTTTTATTATTTAAAATAATGACATTTGAAGCAAGAATTCTAAATTTATACTAAGATTCAAGTCTAAATAAAATAAATTAATAAGAAAGATCTTGGTTTTGGGGGATGGTTAAATATTCAATCATTAATCTCATTTATATATTTTATTTCAGTTTGATAATAAAAACACAAAATATCATGTTTGAACTACTATTCTGTATTTATAAATTTTGGAATATCATTGAATGTTTGAGCACTCTCAATTCCACCTCCTCCTTTAATCCAAGTTGGTGACACACCTTTGTCTAGAATGTTTCATCTTCCAGGACCCGGTTCAATTGAAGTTGTTTCATCCATTGATTATCTCAACTCCAATGTGTGAAGAACTAACCAATTGAGAGAGGGAAAATTTATTAAATAAAATAATATGGATAGGTTGAGTTTCATGTTATAAGTGGTAGTCACGACATCAGGGACATTCGACTTACCCGTGCATGCTACTCATATATATCTACAAACTTAAAATTAAACATTAAAGAAAATTCATGATCACCTTCACCTCCCCTTTGGCCAAGTCTTGGGGTTATCCTCTCATTTCTGAGAGTAATAAATTACATGGTGGAGTGGGTGGAAGAGAAGAGATAGATAGGGAAAGAAATGAAGAAAAGTGGATAGAGAAACACAAAGGCATGGATTGATAAAACTAAAATTTAAATTTAAATTGAAAAATAATACCAAAATAAAATTAAAAATAAATGAAGAAATGTGGTAGGAAGGAGGTGTAGCATCTTCCCATGCCCCGTTGAGAACCCTCCATGGATGTTGGTGTCAATCTGATGATTTGGGAAGGAGGTGAGAGCCTCCTTTTATAGGTAGAATTCTATCCCCTAAAAGTGTGTGCATTGTTGGCATAATAAATGGTCAATTAACACATGGAATACATCATAAAATTTGTTCCTAAATGTGTTTTTCATTCAACCTACACATTTTAGCTCATTTAGACATCATATTAAGGAGGTATGGACTTTTCATTGAATAAGACTTTTTATGGATGAAATTTCCAGGAAGCTTCCTTCAAATGTATAATGATAAATGAAACCTTAATGACATCAAAACTCCCCCAAAATTGTTTTAGAGTCAGTCCTATGTGTCCTAGTGATATCCCAAGTAGAATAACCTAAATTAGAGGCGACGAGACCGATTTGTGCATCTGTTATGGTGGTGGGGTCCATGTTGTCCGCCCGGAAAAGTTTCCAAATTCAATGAATTTTTTGGACTAATAGATCTTTGAATCAGCTCTAGGTCATAAAGGTAAAGTTGAAGTAAATAAAATCAGTATTATAAAAAAATTAAACAGTAATTTTTGAATTATATTTTTTAATAAATGACAAAAATACCCTTGTGGTAAAAATCTGTCAAACATCCAAAATTATGCACTTTTCTCAGTTTTTCTCATAATCATTATAAAATTCAAATTACCAATTATTTTATTAAAACATTGAAATACAGGGATATTATCATTTAAAAAATATAAAAAATCTTCATAATTTGTTAAAAAAATATGCACATGTAGTTTCTTTGTCAAGGATGTCATGCCTCCTTGTCTTGTGTTATCATAATATGTCATGTATAAATTGATTAAATGCTTAAATGGATCTTGTTAAACGTGTGGGTATACTTGTTAGTTGTTTTTAGATTGCTTAAATGGGTTTTTGGTAATTATGATTAATGGGTTCGTATATCCATGTGATGTGTTAAATGGAAATTGGTGATAAGTGGGTGGGTATAACCATGTGAGATGATTAAATGGAAATGGAGTACATTTGTGGATATAATCATGATACGTAATGATTTATATGAGTAAGTATATTAATTGAATGGCTTTGAATGTAATTTTTTATATGAGTGGGTAGACTCGTATGGTTGTAAATTGTTAAATTTATGGAATGGTTGATGATTTACATAGATTACAAGGACGATTCTCTATGGATTTGGAATGCAATAGTGGACACCTATGTTGAGTATTCACTTTAGGTCTTGATTCTGTGGGATGTCTCGGGCTTTGTTTTCCATTAGATCCGGCTTGATTGGACTCACATAGGACATTCTAGTACACAAGCTCCTAGGACTCCAACTAGTGCCTATACTAAGTTTCTATCGAGATGATACAAGGACTTGATGATGATGCCTTGGTCTTCAATACATTGGATTCATCCCTTCATGGTCTACACTTCATTATATGGCACGATCATGGGATATATGACTGTGGTTCTATGACAAGGTCATGGGTTTTTTATATGGATTTCTTTATTGAGTAAGGATGTGTGGACAAGATATGGATTGTTTTACGACAAGGCTATGTTGTTTGTTTATAATGCCTATAGGTTCCTTGTTAGGAGTTTGCACTTGTTGTAGGGAGCCACAAGAGGTTGTTTGGTATAACTTGTTTGCGTTGGTTATATGCCTTGGTATTTCACAATTACATTACTACTTGTACTTGTTTCACATATTTCATAGGGCAGCTTAGAATTGTATAGATAATTGGGTGGAAACATACTAGGATGTTTATCTCACACCCTGTTTGGGCCTCCTTGGGGACCCAAACAAATTATATGGTTTCAGGTGATAGTAGGGGAAATCGCCCTAACACTAGTTGTTGATCATTTCTTTAGAGCATGGGAGCATGAGACCCAGCTGAGGCTTGCGATGCTACTATGACACATTTTTATCTTTCTGATTTTTGGATACTTGTATTTTACTTTATTTCCATATATATTTTTTGGTTGTTTTCTAGATACATGTATCATTTTCATCATGGTATATGATACACTTATGGCTTGTTATATATTCTTGTATTACTCATCAATTTGACCTATTGTATGCTTATTGTATTTACTTCTGCTGTTGAATTTTGTTGACTTCCACTATGAAATACACCGGTAATGAAAGAATAGTCTCCCCAATAACTCAACAAGGCCCTCACCACTAGTCGGAGGCATCTAGAATTCGAGGAGTGTGCTTGAGGCCATGTAGCCAACCGGGATTGGGGAACTATTGAGTGGAATCCGAGTTCAGGACGTTACAAAGTTGTATCAGAGACAATTTCTTTTCTTGTTTGATTTACTATTTTGAGACAATAGACAGGGATATGAAGGAAAATGGAATTTTTTTAATGAGCTATGCTTGAGCATAGCTAACCCGTGTATAAAAAAACCCAAATTACCCTAAATGAAATTGATATTTCTTGGTTTTGACTATTACAGTTGATTTTATTTCACCATTAGGTGACACACATGATTTATGATGATACTATTGATGCAATTTTGGGTTCTATTTTTTTGCAACCTGATGAGATGAGGGTATTCCATCTCATGCATCATATAGTCGCTTGTTAGAAATCACATATCATGCACTATGCCATGCCATTTAGGATGAATTATTTGATGCATGCTATTGTGATAGGTTCTCTAATAGTTGTTCCTGATTTTATGATAGACTTTGTGCAGAGGATAGAGAAGTGACATCATCTTTCAATTTATAAGTTGTATGGGCCCTTATGAAATAGAAAATGAAGTACCTTTTAAATAAAAATTTTAAAGTTAATTTGATGTGTATGGATTATATGGGAATCAAATTTTTGTTCATGAGGTGTTATGGGTCCTCAAGGATCCGAACATGGTGGACCATTGGTTAAATCATGTCAAATAATAACTGTTAAATGAAAATAAATGGAAAATAGAGACTTAACCTATACCTGGATTTTGAGTTGGTGAGAGGTAGTGTTTCTAGTTGTGTTTTGGTTGTTCTTTATACATTCATGGATTTGGGATTAGGTTGTGTGTTATGACTTATTTTTAGGAGGGATTTGATGAGTCCTACACTTTTGAGATGCGACTTTGATATCATTCCTTTGTGAGGTGAGTGTTTGGCATTGTAGAGGCATGTCACCATGGAGACCTCCAATGGTATGCCAAGAGGGTGGCGATGACCATGCTTTGAAGGTGGTGGACCATGAGATACTAGTGTATCCTCTTTTAGTTCATATTATGGTACAATAGACTATTTCAGACATAGGTGCTGAGGCAGAGTTCCACGAGCGGTTATTTTGCTATATACAGACATTTCAAGGAGCACCGTAGCCTACCATGACTATGGCTGAGTTGACATGGGTGTTCTAGCAGCAAAATCATTTCACGTTTTTGGGGGATAATGGCCCACAAGCTTCTAAGTTGTGGCTTGAGACCACACTAGCTATCTTTGATCATCTGGAGACACCTCCTGAGAGGAGGGTCAAGCTAACCCCTTATATGACACATGGAGTAGTAATGTACTGGTGGGATGTTCTGAACCAGACTAAAAAGCTATGAGATATGGGTTTGACTAATTTCTAGACCTAAATCCTTTACTACTTTTACCCCAAAACACTATGGGTAGAGTGATATAGTGAGTTCATGCTTCTAGAGCAGGGCACCATGACGGTTATAGAGTACTCAACATACTATACAGAGTTTCGTAGTTTTACACTGATGTACCTTACTGATTAGCTGTCGAGAGTGATATGCTTTGAGGAAGGACTCTAACATACTATCAAATCCCAGGTCAATGTGTTCAGGTTGACCTATATCACTAATATTGTGAATCAGGCAGTGATTATAGAGTGGAGCCTGAGGGAATTTGAGAATATAGAATAGGGAAATGTTTCTTCTCAACCTAGTGGGTCTACATCTTCATGAAGGAAGCACTGTTTTGATTTTCCCCATGAGATAAGAATCAGTTAGGCTATGAGTTCCTGTAGATCGTTTTTTTCTCACTAGTGTGGTAGGAGAGGACACATGATGAATCAGCGTGACTCCGACCCAGTCGAGTGCCGAGCATATGGAGGGATGGTCTACATGCAATGATTTTGTAGGACCTTCCCTCCAGTTGTGAGTGGGAGGGGGTCAGCTCTGATGTCAGGTTCAGGAGTAGGTTTCTAAGATCTGTGTCAAGCAGGGATCTAGAGCAATGTAGGCTGATCAGGATGCAGAAATAGTGGTCTTTACTGAGGTAGCCATACACCAATTACTCTTATTGATCGAAGGGGACCTACTCTGAGCAGTGAGTTTGTTCCACAGTGTCGTGTTATATTTCAATTATATTATGTACAATCTACCCTTGAGGATCAAGGTTTCATACTGTCTATAGTGAGAGGAATGATCTTAATAGCCTCTACTATTGCATCTTCTCTTTTTCATACAGTTGTATCTCATAGTTTTATATCTGCACCTATGGTGAAAATCCTTGGGCTTGTTGTTTGGTATTTTGAAAGAGTTTTAATGTTATAAATACTATTGGGAATAAAAATAGATGATGTGCTCTAGTGCAGTGAGTACCCCGCTGAGGTTAGTGGGTGTCACTTCATTTGAGATATTTATGTCTTTGAGATGATAGGGTTTGACGTCATTCTTGGGATGAACTGTTTAGTATATTATCGATCTTACATTGTCTACTATCAACTAAGGGTAACTTTTACCTGACCAGAGGATGCAGTGTTTACTCACAAGGGTGAATGGGGTGTCTAGGTGAGTTGATATGGACTAGATCATCATGAGTTGGGAAAAATGAAAACCTAGATTACTATTTTGTATTTTGGATGACCACGGAGTGAGTCAGGTAGACTTTCCTCTAATGGTGGATTGTTTCAGGGACATGTTCCCAGATGAATTTTCTAGTTTACCTCTCGAGAGATAGGTTTAGTTCTTCATTGAACTAGTGTTATGAGCTACACTAGTATCCATTTCTACTTACTAGGTGGCTACAATGGAGTTGTAAGAAATTAAGTGGAAGCTAGAGTATTTGGGGGAAAAGGGGTTTATCTGAACTAATACTTCTCTATGGGTTTTTCCAGTTCTTTTTTCAAAAAAATGTGGATATAACTCTTATTCTATTTGGGGATTATCATAATTTGAATCAGGTAATGGTTAGAAAAGGATATCCCTTTCCAAAAATAGATGAAATGTTTGATAAGATTATATGATCCCAAGTATTCTTGAAATTTGAACTAAGATTAGGATATCACCAGGTACATATTTGACCCACATACATACCTCATACAACCTTTCATAGTAGGTATGGTCTATATGAGTATCTGTTTATGCCATTTAGACTCACAAACACGATAGTATTTTTCATGGTGCTGATGAACCGAGTGTTCCATCCTTAATTGTGACACATCAAGTATTGGGTTGGGAGTACTGCTGATGTAGGGGGATATAGTTTTGGCATATGAGTCTGAGTTTATAAGTCGACATGAGAAGAATTACCATATGCATGATCTTGATCTAGATGCAGTTGTTCATGTTTTTCACTATTGGAGACATTATTTATTGGGAGATCATTTTTTGGTGTATACAGACTACAAAATCCTGAAGTATATATTTACAGAGTAATATTTGAATATGAGGAAAAAATGATGGGTGGAGAACCTATAGTCTTTTGACTTCAAGAATGAATACATGACTGGTAAAGGTAATGTAATGTTCGATGCACGGAGCACGTGGACTCAGATACAGACAGTGCAGCAGGCAAGTAGCGAGTGGCAACTTATGGAGTTATTCTCTAAGATCTATATGGAGGTTCACAAAAGTTAGGGATAGACATATCTAACATTCATAGTTGTGACCTCTACCCTTTTGGATAAAGTAAGGATGAGGCAGTTATCGAATTCAGAGGGTCTAGTCCTATGGGACAGTGTAGAAGGTGAGGACCCTCCTCCTGGTTGGACCATAGGTCTTGATGAGATCTTACATATCAGTGGATGTGTTTGGGTTCCAGTGGATATACATGGGGATATGATGTGGGAGTTTCCTGCTTAATCATGGGCACTATATCCCGGAGTCAGCAAGATGTACCGTGAGTTGCATCATCAATACTAATGGCCATGTATGAAAAGTGAGGTAGCTAGTTTTGAAACGAGGTGTTACAAATGTCAGCATATGAAGGAGGAACATCAACGACCAGCCATGATTTTATAGCAGTTACTTATTCTTAAGTGGAAATGAGATGATTTCATAATGGATTTCATGACTGGTTTACTAAGGTCGCCTAGAAGTAAAGATGTTGTGTTGGTTGTTGTTGACGGGATCAAAAAGGTTGATCATTTTTTGCCGATCAAGGATACCATTGATGTTAATGTTCTTGGAAGGTTGTATATCCATGAGATAATAAAACTTCCTGGGTTCTCTTGTACAATCATTTCAAATAGGTATTCCAACTTTACATCTCGTTTCTTATAGAGTTTTCAGAGGGAACTGGGTACACAGGTGCTTTTGAGCACAGTCCACCACCCTCAGACTGATGGCCAATCAAAGTGTGTGATACAAGTACTAGAGAACATGATGATTGAATGTGTCCAATATTTTGGGGTATCATGGGAGAGACACATTCAACTAGATGAGTTCTCCTATAACAACAATTATCAGGCAACGATACAGATGTCTCCTTACATGGCTTTGTACGGTAGGCTCTGCAAATCACCCTTGTGATGGCTAGAGGTGGGTGAGGTAGCTTTACTGGGACCTTGTCTCATGCAAGAGAATTCTGAGTAAATCTAGTTGATTCAGAAGTAGATGGCTACTGCAGAATATTGATAGAAATATTATTTCGATCACCATATAAGACCTCTAGAGTTTGAGGCCAAGGATTAGGTCTTTTTATGTGTTTCACAAAGGTTGGGACATAGAAGGATCATGATATGGGGTAAGATTTTGCCACTATATGTTGGTCCATTCAAGATTCTTGAGAGAGTCAGATAAGTATACTATTAGTTTTAGTTACCATAGATGTATTGATCCATGCATGAAATCTTCAACGTAGCACAACTAGGCCATTATAATTCGGACTCATCACATGCTTTTCAACCCAAGGAGGTTGAGCTACAATTTGATGCATCCTTCAAGGAGCATCTAATTCGTATTTTTGATAGGACCATGATGGTTATGCAAGGTTAATCAGTTCCTATCGTATAGGTTCTATGGAAGCAAGACAGTTCACAAGATGATACTTAGGAGCGGGAGGCTGACATACGTGCTCAGTGACCGGAGTTTTTTCAAAAGGACCTTGACTACCCATGAGTGGGAAATTCGGGGAATAATTTCATTAAGGGGGTAAGATTGTATGATCCTAGGTTTTTCTTGAGGTATGAATCATTTAAATTTTTTTTTGCGTAGACCCTAAGCTGGGCCATGGGCTGGTTGGGTTGTTTTTGGGAAATAATAGGCAAGAAGGTTGTTTACCGGTTGCTGGCCAATGACACGATGTGTAATTTGATTACACACTATGTAATCCTATTTCATAACATGTAATGGTTTGTCTAGGAACTTTCACTATGTTTAAGGGTTTTACCCCATTAATGGAAAACCGATCATTACACACCATATAATGAAATTACTTGTCATTTAATTGTCTGACTAGGTTTATTAAAAATAGAGGTAAGGACCTCTATTTTTTGGATAGAAGCCTTTTTTCTCCCTTTTGAAGCCTAAAATCTTTCTTATCTAGATTTTCAGATCTAGCACCCATTTGGATTCCATTTCTTTCCCTTCAATTTTTGTTGGAACCACGACGGTAAGATATTGATTTCTTTTTAGCTATTCGTGATTCTTCATAACAATAGTTGCATTGTTTGGATTTAGGCTTTTATGCCCTAATTTCTTGTTCTTTATATGTTCTTTAAATTTATTCCCAACCCGGATGAATTAGGACTTGATACTAGATAATAACTCCACTAATGAGATAAGTTAGGTGGTCTATACATTTCTTTCGGCTTTTGATTCTTTATAGAGATATTGACCTTTTTTCTGCCCGCTGGACTTTTTAGCACGAGCCCGATTTTAAAGTGTTAATCTGAAATAGATGAGGTAAGACCTATTTGGGTCTCCCTTAGGTTCTTTGAGATATGTTTTTGGTAGCTGAACCAACCCAAGGACACCCATGGGGTGCACCATTCCTTTACTTTGGTTTTTACCATTGATGAACTACCCATGGGGTGTGACCTCGAGTTTTCCTAGTTTAAGGAAACTCGGTTGTACTTAAATGAGCCGGAATTACATACATAGGAGATATCTTGCCTCCTTACCTTGTGTTATTATAATATTCCATGCCTAACTTGATTAAATACTTAAATGGAACTTTTCAAATGAGTGGGTATACTCATTGTCTATTTTTAGATTTCTTAAATAGATTTGTTGGTAATTTTGATTAATGGGTTGGAATACCCATTTGATGTGTTATATGAAAATTGGTGATAAGTGGGTGGGTATATCCATGTGACATGATTAAATGAATGTGGAGTACATGAGTGAGTATACTCATGAGATGTAATGGTTTAAATGAGTGGGTATACTCGTTGATTTGTTTTGAATGTAATTGTTTATATGAGTGGGTAGTCTTATATGGTTTGAAATTGTTAAAGGAATGGAATGATTGATGATTTACATAGATTCCATGAATGGATCTCCATGGATCTGGAATGCGGTAGTCGACACCTTGGCTGATTATGCACCTTTGGTATTTATTCCATGAGATTCCTTAGGCTTTTCTACCCCTTGGATCTAGCTATTTTGGACTCACGTAGGACATGTTGGTACACATGCTCCTAGGATTCCAACTAGTGCCTATTCCAAGTTTCCATCGAGATTCTCCTGAGACTTGAACAGGATTCCTTGGTCTTCAGCACCATAGATCCGGCCCTTCGTGATCTACACTTCATTATATGGCATGACTATGGGATATATGATTGTGGTTGTACGACAAGGCTGTGGGGTTTTTATATAGTTTTCTTTATACGGTAAGGATGTGTGGACAAGATAAGGATGGTTATGTGGAAAGGTTGTGTAGATTGTTTATATTTCTTGTAGATTTCTTTTTAGGAGCCGAAACGTGTTGTAGGGAGCCACAAGAGGCTGTTTAGTGTTACTTTTTTAGAGTAGTTATATTCCTTGGGCTTTCACAATTACATTACTACTTATTTTCACATGTTTATCATATTTCGAAGTACTTCTCAGAACTGTATAGATATTTAGGTGGAAACCTATTGGGATGTTTATCTCGCATCCTATTTGGGCCTCTTTGGTGACCCAAAAAGATTATATAGTTATAGGTGATAGTAGGGGAAAGCTCCCTAAAACTATTTTTTGATCATTATTTTAGAACATGGGAGCATATGACTAAGATGAGTCTTTCGATGCTACGAGGGCACTTTTTGGTCATTTTGGATTTTAGATACTTGTATTTTATTATATTTCTATATACCTATTTTAGATATTTTCTAGATACATGTATCATATGCATCATGGTATATGAGACACTTCTGGCTTGTTACATATTCTTGTCTTGCTTGTCTATTTTCTCTATTGTCGGCTTATTGCATCTGCTTCCACTATTTAATGTGATTGACTTCCATTGTGATAAATTATGGTAATGGGGGTATAGTATCCCAAATGACTCACCTAGTCCCTAACTGCTATTCATAAGCCTCTGGCATTTGGAATTATGTGCTTGAGGCCATGTAGCCAACCGGGCTTGGGGCACAGTTGAGTGACATCTGAGTTTGGGATGTTACATTTGTACAATGATTCAATGATTTTATTTCAAAATTCATTGAAGTCATATGAAGAAATAATATAATGTTGTGCATGTACATACTATATCACATCTAGGTGTGAATAAAATTCCTTAATGTAAAAAATAAATTCCTTTGGGTGATAATTCTTGTAGTGGGATACATTCCATAAACTAATAAAAAATACTATCGGGGAGAAAATTCATAAAGTGAGAAAAAATTCTAGTGAGAGAAATCCAATTGTTTGAGAGGTCAGAGAGATGGTATTTATTGGTTACTTTAATAGCTTTATAATCAATAATAAAATTTTATATGTCACTTTTAGGGTAAGATTCAGTCAAACTATGTTATCTAGCCCTACAAAAAAGTGTGGTCTTAGTGAAAGTTTATTATTGGCAGTTCTAAACATCACTACTAAAAAAATTATTAAATATATTTTAAATATAGGGGCGGTTTGAATGAAACTGCTGCTAATATTTTAAAAAAATAACTGACCCCACCCCCACCACCCGATGCCCTAACCCCCTCGCCCCCTTGGTCGTGCCTCTCCCCGATGCTGGCGACTGCCCCTCCCCCTTGGGGGCACCTCTCCTCGAAGTCGGCAATCACCCCTCCCTCTCGGCCTCACCTCTCCCCAACACTGGTGACCACCCCCACCTCGATCATGACTCTCCCAGGTGCTATTGACTCCCTCCCTCCCCCTACCCCCCCCCCCACCGATCCCTCAGCCCCACCTCTCCCTGACATTGATGACCACCCCTCCCCCTCGACCCTGCCCCTCCCCCAACATCGGTGATCGCCCCTCTCCCTCGATCCTGTATCTCCCCAATTCCAGCGACTGCCCCTCACTCTCGATCATGCCTCTCCCCATCGCCAATGATTACCCCCCCCCCCTCTACCCAACCTATCCCTGACACCGGCGACCACCCCTCCCCCTTGGTCGCACCTCTCCCCAATGTAGGTGACCGTCCCTCACCCACGACCCCAAATCTCCTCGACACTAACACCCTTATCTTTGACAACATACCTCTCTCACCTTCCCCCAATTCCCCCCGACGGCTGACCCCTCATCCTCGATGGTGACCACCCCTTTTTCCACTCTCACATATGATCTTCATGACCCCAACTCCACTTTCTACCTGATGATGACCCCACAATAACCCCCCTGCTCCTTGATGGTGATCCCCAATGGTGACCCCTCTCCCCCATTTCTCGGAGAGTACAATCCCCAATCGTAATGTGTAATTTTTTTTATATTGTATGATTGGTTTGATATATCACTATGTAGTATATCATATTGTACAATCAAATGATAAATTTTATCACTTAGGAATCCTATACGCATAACTATCATTAATGCCTATTATAAATGGGGATCATGAATCATTTATATGATGAATGCTTGTTTGTCTGTGGGGTTATAAATAGTCTATAACTGCATGAATCATTTATCCCTCATGAATTCTTGGTGAGTAAGCCTTAGTGAGTTTTGGATAATGGTTAATTAGAGGATAGTAAACCATTTGTTTTTATTGATTATTCACTAAAGATTTAGTATGCTTCTTCCACACTGGCATGAGACTTTCAAAGTAATAACTTACTGAGTGTACATTTATGTTCACCGTGATTTTAAATACTATATTTATAGAATTATAGAATAAATTAGGTGACCAAGATTAACGAAGTTAATTGATGTTTATATTTAATTGTACTTGTTTGATTAACCATTTATATCTTTATATCTGAATATACAGGGAGAAGAGTCAAAATCCAATACCTATGGATAAAAGTTGGATTACATTACCTCGAAACACACCTCGTTATGAAAAGAGTTGGAAAAAAATATTATGTAATTAAAAACTATTCAGTGGATGGTAGAATAAAATGTGTATGTCCTGATGGAAAATTCATGTGATGGTTAAATAGAAATGATGTATATGATCATTTTATATACATACAATTTTCTTCTCAATATGTATGTAGGATTCGGCATGGTAAATATATTGTTATGGAAATTCAAAACAAATATGATCCTATCAACGAAGCACAAAGTGACCCTCCAGAGGGGAATTTAGTTTCAAATTTGATAAATGAAACATTTGTCTTTGCAGGATATAATGTCCCATATTACAATAGATCAAAAAAACCTTCAATTGACCCTGAGAATTTTAATCCTTATAATATGTTCAATGACCAAAAAAATGAGCTTTATGATTTAGTTGAAGACGTGCAACAATAACTGTATGAAGGGTGAGATAAGTATTCAAAGTTTTATTTTCTACTTATGTTGTATCATATAAACTGTCTCTGTGAGATTATTGAAAAATAAATGTACATGATTTTAGAGTATTTCCATGATGCATTTAGTGAAGCTATGATCCTTGCATCATTCTATGAGATTAATAATGTCATAAATAAACTTGGACTGTATTATATAAATATACATGAATTCTTTAATGATTGCATTCTTTACTAGGTAGAAGAGTCTGATAAAGGATAATTCGTAAGATTTCATAAAAGTAGATGAAAGTCAATGAACAACAATGAGAGTATATATCAATGCAACCCCAATAAGAAAAAAATAAGTAAACTCCTTCAACTTTATTTCATTACTTTCCTCTGATATGATGCTTGAAAAAATTATTCATGGCATCTATGACTACATACGAAATGAAGTGACTTGATCAAGATAGTAATGATGGCTTGATGAGACATCCAAAATATTTAATATCATAGAAAATTTTTGATTCATTACATCTATATTTTTCTTCAAATCTTAAGAATTCACATTTGGGATTGGATTCTGATGGTTTTAACACCTTTTGCACTTTAGGTACTAATTATATTATTTGGCCAGTTGTTTTGATCTCTTATAATGTACCCCCATAGATGTGTATGAATAAATATTATTTTTTTGTTTCGATGATTATTTCTCTAAATAAAATTCCTAGAAATGGAATTGATGTATACCTTCAACCTCTAATCAAATAATTGCGAGTATTATGAGATGATGGAATGGAAACTTATGACCCCTCAATGAGAAAACTCTTACAAATACTTTCTAATTTAATATAGACAATTACTAACATTCCTGGATTAGGAAATTTATCTGATTGAAACACTCATACTAGTTTTTATTGTCTAGTTTGTAATTTTGTTCATCAACTATTACCTCATATAAGAAAATGTTGTTTTATGTGTCATCATTGATTTCTTTTTTTCTTCTCATAAATCTAGGTTTAACAAGACATGATTCAATGAAGATATTTAACTGAGAAATCCACTAAAAGTGTTATTAGGTTCAGAAATCATGGGAAAATTAATGAGTGTCATTGATGAATTTGGAAAATATAATCATTTTAAAGAAGGGGAAAAGGGTAAAAGGTACAATATTTGAAGCATCTGGAACAAGAAAATAATGGGTATAGTTTTTCAAAAAAATTTATTAGAAGTTTAATTTGATATTTTATAATCATGAAATAATGAATATTGAGAAAAAATTCTCTGGCAATGTAATTTTCAAATTTCTTAAAGAGAAGGGTAAATCAAAGGATCGCTTTAATGCTCATAAGAATTTGGAGTTAATGAATATAAACCATGATTTTTGGGAAAATGAGAATGGAAAGTATCCTTAGACTATTTTTAGAATGAAAAATCAAGAGAAAGGCGTATTCCTTCAAACTTTAAAGAATTTAAAAGTGGAAGATGGATATTCAAGTAATATATCAAGGTGCATTGACTAAAAAAATTGAATGTTACATGGATTGAAAAGTCACAACTCATGTATTTTGATGGAAAGGCTGTTTTCATGGGAATTTTGTAATATCTTAACTGAAAAATAAACTATTGTACCTTTTTCAAAGAGCATTGTTGAAAAAATATAAATCCAATTGAGCTTGAAAAACATCAAGAAAGAATTGTTTTAAAACTCTTTTATTTGTAGACGTTATTTCCCCCTTCATTATTAACTGTGATGATTCTTTTGATTGTTCATTTGGTTGAAGAAGCTAAAATTGGCAGACCAAGACATTGTCAATTGATGTATCCAATTGAGAGGTACAATGATATTATTTTTATTTTCATTTGTGAATTTAATTTTATTAAATTATTGCATAATTTTTTTTATATGTTTCTTATTTTTTTCATCATGTACATCAGTCATTTGAAATCATATATGATGAATAAATTTCAACCAAAATGCTCTATTGCTAAAGGTTACATATCAAAATAGTGATTGACCTTGTATTCAAGTTATTTGGATGGGATTGAGGCTAGATTCAATCATGTTTAAGGTTTTGATGATATCTCCACTAATTATCATTTTGAAAACGTGTTATCAATATTTCCAATTTTTGGATCACCAATTGAAAAGGGATCAAATTAAACACTGAATGAATTGAAGTTTCCATAAGAACATAGATATATAATGCTCAGTAGTCTTATTACAGTACCATTTATTGAAGAATTGTGATGTCAAACAAATAAGTGATTAAGGGGTAGATCTTGAAATGAGCTAGAATTCAAAAAAGATGTTAATAAGGATATTGTCAAATGGATCACCCATAAAGTAACTATATACACATATTAATATTATTGACATTTAGTTATTTTGTATATGTTAAAACTAAACCTTTATATATTTTTTCAAGATAATAAATTTTGAAAATCAAGCTGAAATATCAAATGCTTTTAATTTTTTCTTTGGCTCGAGGTCCTCTAAGAAGGTCTAAGATATTCGATGCCTACAATATTCATGGATTTAGGTTTCATTCCATTTATCAGGAAGAAGACTTAAAAACTCAAAATAGTGGTGTATTTACACTTACAAATGTGGGATAATATGGAAATTTGGATGATATAATTTAATTAAACTATCATGGTTAGTTTTTGGTTGTCTTATTCAAATGAAAGTGGGTTAATATTGATATGGGTATAATGAATGATTCATTACATTTTAATTCTATCAACTTCTCTCGATTTATCCATACCAATGATCATGTAGAGAATGATCCATTTATCTCAGCTTCCTAAGTAAATATATTTTATAATGTGGATGATGAAATACATGAAGGTTAGAGTTTTTTGACACTTAAAGTATAGATACTTCAATGATATGAGTGATGAAGATCAATCGTTACTTTGTGACAGTGAACCTAATCAACCACAAAACATTGAATAATTTTTTACTAAAAATATGGAAACAATAGAACTTGCAAGAGAGGGTAAAAATGATGCACTAATCACAATGGAGGTTTATAATTTTGAAGATAATGAATATGAAGATAATTGAATGTATAAATTGGTAATGAAAATATATTACAATTTCTCATTGATAAGTGGTTCATACATATATACATTGTTCTAATTTTTCTTTTTTCTTTTTGTAAAAAAATATTAGTTTTTAATTTTCTATTCATTTAATATATCTGAACCAATTGTATTGCAAGAATGATGAGATCAAATAAATTTCAAAATCCTAGCTGGTGATCATCTCGGAGCACACCACAACTACCATCGGTTTTGGGGGATCTGAGTGATTCAGTTTTACTTTAGACTACTAGCGAGCCAGCCATTCCCCAGATGTTTTCTGTATCCCACCATCCAATTCACCTCCAGCCATGGAGCAGTTGGTCATCCCTTCATCTAGTGGATATCAGTGAGTTAATATTATTGGTATGTATTTCATTGTAAAAAACTATATATTATATTAATTACTTAATTCATTTTTCAAATGGATAAAAATAACAATAGAAGATATATAAATTTGAACATGAAAGATATATGAGAACTGAAGGAATTCAATATTATCATTCCATTTGATGAGTTTGGGGTGCCTACTGATGATGATTCCAGAATCTATGGGTAGATTATTAGGAAGCTTATTTGTGATACAAGGATCATTCCCATTAATTATAAATATTGGAGGCATAATCCTACAGCTTGGAAAAATGAGGTTTTGGATACTTAATTAAAGGTAATTCAATTTAATATTACTTGATAACTAATTTACATGACATGAATTAAATTTTGTAATATACTTGTATAGTGTTATGTTTTTTATTTGTAAATGTTTTTTCATTTGGATGTCCCTGACTCTAATTCACGCCCATGCACAATGAAAAAATTAGGAATGAAATGGTGAGATATTAAATGAATATTTTGAAATGAGTTTAATGAAATATCTTTTAGAACATGATAGATGTATGAGAAAGTGTGTGAATGAATTTCTCAATGTGAAATGGAATTCGTTTTTCAATATTAACAGAGATGCATTTCATGCGGTAATTGCATATTTTAGCGTATCTTAATAACATAAACAAAACAAAATTATAATTTTTATTAATGTTGCTATTTTTTGTAGGAATTATTGAAAACAATATTGTGAATCATGAGAAATAATTCATTCTTCATATTAGTGTGTCTTAGAGTTTTTTTATAAAAAGAATAATTTTTGTTTGTATTTTATTCATTATTATTTATAGCATTTTATTATAAGTCAAATTTTTTCTAACTTTTTTATATTTTTTATAATGGCTAATGAATGAGTTTACTCTGTTGGCCATACATAGATGTGGTTTAAAGTGCATATGGAATCTGATGTTAGTTTTCTAAATGACCCTACCAAAGATGTTATAGTAAGTATTTTTCATTATCATTTCATGTTATTTCATTACTATAAAAAAATATTAACGAAAAATATATTATAAGAAAAAATTCCTTAAACCCAATTAAATGGGGATGGATACATGGATAAAATGATGCCAATTTAGCACCGTTTGATATATATAGCCAAACACAATTAATTTGTTTCAAGGATTATTTGTTGTTATAATTTATTTTTCAATATTATGTTTTTATAGTAATGAAATAACAACACATAGTAGTAAATAATTTATTAATTAGATAATATTATGAAGTTCAAATATTTTAAAAAATAATTGTTATTATTTTTGTATTAACAGGTTCAAATTCAAGAACTATGGGATGTGAACCCTTCAAAATGTAAAGACCCAAAATCTTGACGTACATGGACATTACATTACTTTTTCGGAATACTTAATACATAACAAAAACAGACACAAATGGACCGTAATAGTTTAGTGTGTTTGGAAACTCGGAATATAATCTTCTAATCATGGTGAAAGATCTTCAACATATCCAATAATGATCTTCCCCTTTTTTTCTCACCAAAATCCTTTATTTATATCCTAGGGAAAATAAAATATATAAAGGGTGACCTCAAATGCTCAGAAAGGGTAAGCATGGATAAAATAAAACAAATCATATACATTTGAACATAAAAACATGAACATAATGTTTAAAAATAAAAATCTTGGGCAATGACATAAAACATGGAAGTACATAAGGCATAGATCACAAAGGAACATTAAACATGATAAAATAGAATGGGAATAAAATATGTAATTGTGGAATCCATTAAGCACATGTAATGATTTCCATAACAACCAAGTCATTGCTTTTAAGACCATCTTAGTGGACAAAGTCCCTTACTGAACCGGGTTTACTTGTCGTTCCAGCCCTGTATTACTGAAGTGGATTTACATTCCATTCTAGCCATGTCTATCTCATGAGATATAAATATTTACCCAATGCATTGGAGGGAGATATAGGTCCCACCCATCTCATATTGAAATCATTCTTTCATGTGCCACAATATAAACATAAATCATTCATCATAACCCAAAGAATAAAATGGGTCTCATAAACATCATCCCATCATAATATAATCCATATAAAACAAATGGATATCATTTCATCATAAGAAAAGTGAAACCATTTAAATCATAGAGACATTATACTTGAAACATACACATATGAAGTAATGTAATCTTAGATGAAAAAAATGGTATTGATAAAACACTTGAAATGAATTCATGAGGAAAATATCCTTTCTTATTCAAAATAAATTGCTTTTCACAAAACATCATGAAATTTTAAAAGAAATATATTTTCTTTAAATATTCATGAAATATTTTGGAGGAAGCTTCATGAAAATAATAATTTATAAAACCGTAAAAATCTTTTCATGCCGTATAAGTTAAAAAAACATTCTCCTCGTACTTTTGTCGGAAAAGTCAAAAAGTACCTCATAACTTAAACAAAAAAATATTCCTTACATAACATATAGGAAAAGAAAAAATTGGTAAAAAGGACATAAAACATACATAAAAACACTTTTAGAAAACATGGAATTGGATGATAACAATAACCCCAGCAAATACTTACGAATAAACAATCTCGAATAAGAACGAGATTGGAAGGGTTTTCCCTTACATTAGGTCTGATATGCTTTGTACGTATCCAAACATCCTGTATAATGATTTAAATAATTAAATTTACTTTTTAAAGAATCATATTCATTGTTATGATATCATATATGGTTCACTTATGACTTTATATTACCCGTTCTTTTGTAAATGACATGTTAAAGCAACGTTTTGGGTAAAATCATCTTATTTGTCGTACGTGTTTGGACTTGTTGTTCTTGATGTTATTATTACTTATATCATGATTTACATACGTCTATAATGTAAATCCTGATTTATATATCATATATATTCATTATATATCCAGCATATACATGTATTTATAATAGTACATAACATATGGAGGTAAGAAATGAAATGCACCGTTCATGGAGACGGTAAGCCGTACGTACGCATGAATGCTACATTCATTTATATTAACTATTTTAATGGAATTGATATATTATAATTCCAGTATAATATCATATATAATATCATTAACTTCATCCTTTATACATCCGATATAAAGCATTAACGAATCACATCACTTTGAGGGGGCGGTAGTCCACACTTACTCAAATGAGATCATCGTATTTACACACTATGGAAAACATAAAGACGTGATATAATTGGGAATTAAATAAGCCTATGTAAATAATAAACATAATATATATCATATAAAAATACATTTCCATCATAATGGCCACCATGAGAGGTGGTAGGAGAAAATCGAACAATCATCGTTTCGTGAGGTGTTAGTTTTCCATCACTGAAACATTATGTTCTTCATCCATTAGATGGAGGTGTGTGTAAGTTTTGTTCGAATAATTCTCATAAAAACGTCCTAGTATATTTAAGATACTGATTTTGTTACCAAATAAATGATTAAAAAGAGTCTAGGGGTTGGAGAATTAGAAGAAAAGAAAACAACTTAAGAGAAACTATTACCTTTAATTTGGGTAACTTCCTTTTGTTTGAACCAAAAGGACTTATTGAAGTGCCTTATGCCTAATTTAAGGCTTCTAGGGGAGTATATGGATATAGGGAGCTTATTTGGGCAGAGTTTGGATGATACAAAAGGCTTGAGAGGTGTGAGGAATTGCATAGAAGTGGTCTCCCTTTATAAGGGGGAGGAGGGGCTCTTTTGGAAAGTGTGGAAATATTATTTTATTATAAACTTATCTTCGGTTTCAAAAGGTCCCAAAATAATTAAAGATGAAGATAAGACGACTCATGGTAGAAATAAAATCATCCCATCATAATTGGACATGTTTTGAATAATATTTTAATCATTATAATCTTATTTATTTAAATCATTTATTAATGAGGTAAATACTGCATCATTATTGTGTCATAAGTAATTTAATTTATTTGATGTCTAAAAATTATAGAAAAATACCAACATGTATGAAATATTTTTAGTTTTTTAATGAATATTTATAGTGGAAATGATAATTTATATATCCCCTTATAAAAATTAATTACTAATGTATTTTTGTTAATTCCAATTTTGTCTTTACATTAAATTAATTAATCTAATGTGATATTGTCTTTCATAAGTGGCTCCATGGGGTCCCAAAATCGACCCAAGGATGCCCATTGTCTTCTATTACTCATCCAATAAGGTTTGGACAAGTGTTAAGGTAATTTTGAATTATTATAATATTCTTTTAACCTTGAATTACCCTATTTACTTTTAACCGTCGTAAATAAAAGTAAAAAAGTTATTATTCACAAAAAAATTATTTTTATCTAATTGAACCACATTTTAATCCTTGATATTAACCGTGTCTCTCGGATTTTCAAAATTCAACTCACAAAAGCGGTAAAATTATGTTTTATGAACAATTGCAAAAGCTCCTAGGAGTTGGTAAAAGACGGTGAAAAGATCAATACAATTTTTATAAATCTAAAATTATTATAAAATGATTCCAATGAATTTCATTGAACTTATATAAGTATTATGTATCTATTTTGACCTAAATAAATTTAAATCAAATAAATTATTATTTAAATAAAAATTCGGTTTTAACCAAAAAACATAGTGTTTTAACTATTCATCAAAAATTGAAGTTGTTTAGAAAAATACCAAAAATTCAGCCTAAGATATATTTGATATTCAAAATTCAAAAATTATGTCCATTTTGGAAAATTAAAAACATATAAGTGGCATTAATAAATTTTAAAATCAATTCCCGTTATCAAAACAAATAGCGTGTTTTTAAGAAACAATAACTATCAAAAGATCGGCATTTGTTTATGTTCAATTTCAAAGAAAAATTAATCCCAATGACCAAAATTGGATTAAATGGTAAAAATATATTCTAATTACACTTTAAAACCAATTAAAAATATAATCTAACCATATAAATTATTGCGATGAAAAAAGTTGTTTTTAATTAAAATATAGCGTGTTTTTAAAATTCATCAAAATTTGAAAGCTATCATAATAATATGAAAAATTCATCCAAATTAAATTTTTATATCCTTATTCCAAGGAATAATGTTTTTTTGTCAAATAGAACTTATAAACATGTCAAAACTAGATTTAAAGTGGGTGCGCCATCAAAAGGAGGCAGAACTGCATTTTTTTAAAATACTTATTTTACCTGAAAATTTTATTTTATTCTCATACCATGTTCTAGAATATATGTAAGATGAATAAAAATGTCATAAAATTCAAAATTTAGTTAATAATATTCATAACGGCTAGTCCATAATAATATTATAATAATATATCTGTTTCTGACGCTTTCGTCGGGGCGCGCGCGCATCCGTCCGCGGGGGAGGGGGACGCGCGGCTTTGTTGCCCCGCATTCCCGCTTTCCAAAGGCGGGCGGCATCCGTCCCTTATTCAGGGGCGTCTGCTCCTTGATCGAAACGGGATGATGGGATGTCGGTTCTTCCTCCTGTGGATTCCTCCTCAGAACTCATCACCTAGTCCGGGTCTCCCTTATAGATTTAATACGTAGTTCGTGAAACTCTTCCCAGTGTCATGTTTCCATGGGCGCCGGTTAATTACACTGCTTCTGTCGGGACATTCCAAAGGGTCCAGTTAGGGCAGCAACCTTCGGTCAGGGGAGTAATCACGTTTGAGGCATCAGTAGCGTGTCTGGATGCTGGGGTACCTGGCATGTCTGTCTGTTATCCTTGATCACAAGGCTTCTTGAGGGCGTGGAAACCCGAGGCATCCCACATCGAGCGCAGGGAATTACATGTCATAGACACGTATCTGAGGTTTTCCTCAGCTTCCCATGTTCAACACAGGGTATGCTGCAAGATTAACGTCTAGCAGAGACGGTTACGCCAAAGGCGTTCCATCCGAGGTTTTCCTCAGGCATCTCATGTTTATCACGAGGTAGGTTGCGAGTTTAACGTCTTGCGGAGACGGTTGAGAATGGAATGGGACCATCGCAGGAGGCGACAACGAAGTCGGGCTTGAGCCTTGAAGAGGCTTCCTACGTATCCCCGTGGCAGGGAATCAAAGTCCGCGTAGTTCAGGATGGTGCCGGTAAACCGACGTGAAGCTGGACCTTGGTCCAAGGAGAGTTGGGATTGAACCTCTGGGAGGATTCCTACGTACCAGGCCTTGACATGGATCAAATACCTCGTAGTTCGAATGGTACAGTTTAACGTCATGCGGGACGATAATGAACCCTGACGTGAATAAACGACGGGTGGGTTTGTCGGTAAACCGACGTGAAAGCAGACCTTGGTCCACTGTTGGTGGTCTTGATCCTCGTGGAGGCTTCCTACGTACCATGCCTTGACATGGATCAAAGACCTCGTAGTTCAGATGGGGGGTCACAATGGCTTACCACTGGACCGGGATGGGACCCGACGTGAAAGAGCGACGGGTGGTTTGTCGGTAAACCGACGTGAAAGCAGACCTTGGTCCACTGATGGTGGGCTTGAACCTCATGGAGGCTTCCTACGTACCATGCCTTGACATGGATCAAAGACCTCGTAGTTCAAATGGGGGGTCGCAATTGCTTACCACTGGACCGGGATGGGACCCGACGTGAAAGAGCGACGGGTGGTTTGTCGGTAAACCGACGTGAAAGCAGACCTTGGTCCACTGTTGGTGGGCTTGAACCCCGTGGAGGCTTCCTACGTACCATGCCTTGACATGGATCAAAGACCTCGTAGTTCAAATGGGGGGTCGCAATGGCTTACCACTGGACCGGGATGGGACCCGACGTGAAAGAACGACGGGTGGTTTGTCGGTAAACCGACGTGAAAGCAGACCTTGGTCCACTGTTGGTGGGCTTGAACCTCATGGAGGCTTCCTACGTACCATGCCTTGACATGGATCAAAGACCTCGTAGTTCAAATAGGGGGTCGCAATGGCTTACCACTGGACCGGGATGGGACCCGACGTGAAAGAACGACGGGTGGTTTGTCGGTAAACCGACGTGAAAGCAGACCTTGGTCCACTGATGGTGGGCTTGAACCTCATGGAGGCTTCCTACGTACCATGCCTTGACATGGATCAAAGACCTCGTAGTTCAAATGGGGGGTCGCAATGGCTTACCACTGGACCGGGATGGGACCCGACGTGGAAGAGCGACGGGTGGTTTGTCGGTAAACCGACGTGAAAGCAGACCTTGGTCCACTGTTGGTGGGCTTGAACCTCGTGGAGGCTTCCTACGTACCATGCCTTGACATGGATCAAAGACCTCGTAGTTCAAATGGGGGGTCGCAATGGCTTACCACTGGACCGGGATGGGACCCGACGTGAAAGAGCGACGGGTGGTTTGTCGGTAAACCGACGTGAAAGCAGACCTTGGTCCACTGTTGGTGGGCTTGAACCTCGTGGAGGCTTCCTACGTACCATGCCTTGACATGGATCAAAGACCTCGTAGTTCAAATGAAAGTTTGCCAGGGTCGGTGCTCACTCTAAGCCCACGTGAGTCATGCTCGGTGTGAGAAACAAGAGATTGCAAGGACCTGACGATCACGTCGCGAAGGGTGCGTCCGTGAGAAGCGAAGAGGGGCTTACGCGTTGGGCGGCCCATGGTGTTGGGACTTACTCCAGGATGGAGGCCCATGGCGCGACAAAGCGCGGGAAAGATGGACCTTGGTCCGACGATGGGGGGTGCCTCGTTCCCTATCACGTCCTCCACTGACCTTGGTAGTGGGGAAGTACCGATATGCACGGGTGCAATCATCTGTACCAAAGGTTAGGGATTTATGCTCTGAGGTGACCCTTCCCCTGCGAACATACACCACTCCGACAAGGAGGATCTCATTCCACATGCGGAAGAGTTCCATTCCCGTGGAGACGAGCGGTGTAATGAAAGCTCGAGCTGGGGGGGACCCTTCGTGAGGGAGACGAGGTTGGGTCACAGTTTAACGTCATGTGTTGAGGACGCGGTGCTTGGCAGTTTAACGTCCTGCAGCTCGGACGAGGTGGGTTCACTCCACACCCCTAGGGCTTACATAACCGGTACCCTCTGGTCCTTGGGGAAGGGAAGGTACCAGTAAGGCCATGGTAAAGGGGAGTCGAGGGAGGAACCATCGAGGGGTCCATGTTAGCGTGGCTATGCGAAGAAGCAATAGCCGTTAGCGTGCCTATGCGAAGGAGCATTGGGAGAAGCAATGCTACGGGAGGTGTTGTCCATGGGACTTTGAAATCACATCGTGCAAACCTGGAGGGTCACACGGAAGGAGGAATCGCTAAGAAGAGGAGTGTGCTTTGCGAAGTGGGGTGCCTTGGCCTTAGCATGGGGCATAGGTGGGAGTGGGTGGTGCTTCGCGAAGTGGGACTGTGTTCGCGGAGCACTGCCTCGCGAAGAAGGAGTGGTTCGCGAAGCAGGGTCCTGCCAAGCAATGTGCTTCGCGATGCATAGTTATCCTGCCTTGGCATAGGGATTACTAGCATGGGTTGGGTGTTTCGCGAAGCACGAGTGCTCCGCGGCTGCCCGGGTTCCCTTGGGAATCCCCTTCCTTTGCGAACGCCCTTGGGCTTCGCGAAGGGCATCCCTCTCGGAAGAGGGGCTCAAAACGAAACAAATCAGAGTCGTCTCGCGAAGTAGAAATACCTCGCGGAGCTCATGATTCCCGGGGAAAAGCTTGCTTCGCGATTCGGGAGAGGAGAAGCCGAAGGGTCGGGTTCTCCGTCCCGTGGACTCAGGGGGAGTCGAGTATTTATAGGGAAGGGGCGCCGCGAAGCAGGGCTCGCGCGCCGCCTTCGGGGCTTCGCGGCGGCTCGCGAACGTCAAACGGGCTCGCGGAGGATCACCGCCTCCGGAGCTTTGTGGGGCCGCCAAAGTTGGGGCGCTTCGCGGCGGATTACCGCCTCCGGCGCTTCGCGACGGCTCGCGAATGTCAAACGCGCTCACGGAGGATTACCGCCTCCGGAGCTTCGCGGGGCCGCCAAAGTTGGGGCGCTTCGCGGCGGGGCTCCGCGGACGGGCTCCGCGGCTGTGCTTCACGGCTGTGCTTCGCGAAGCAGCGCGCCGGCTGTCTTTTTCGTTCCTTCCTTTCGGGCCCTATTTTTGGCGCCAACAAATGCCCCCCCTCAGACTTGGAGCCGCGGAGGGCGAAGGGTCGAAGTCTGAGGGATAATCGCCAAAAACTGTCGGTGGTTCGCGATGCGTCATCGCGAAGGGGGACCGCGATGCTCATCGGGGCCGCGGATCCGGACGCGCCGCGATGCTTCGCGCGGGTGAGGCACGCCGCGATGCTCCGAGGTCATCGCCTATAAATAGGGGGTCCGCCCTCTTTTGTCTTCACGTGTCTTGTCTTTTTGTGCGCTCTCGATTTGGCGAAGCTCCGCGTACTCCGCGACAGCACTCCGCGAATAGAGCTTCGCGGCGAACCGCGAGTCTCCGACTCCACGTCCGCGCCAAGCGAACCTCTGTCTGCCTTGGCCAGACTTCGCGGCTTCGTCTCGCGACCGATCTTCGCGATCCGACTTCGCGGTCGAGCTTCGCGGCCGAGCTTCGCGATCCAGGGAGAAAAAAACTTTTCTAAGGGTCGACATTAAAGATGGCCCATCAAGAAGCTGTGCTGGGAGTGCTCGCAGATGCTGCTCGCCGGGATGAGATGGCCAACCGTCCAGGCTTGGGGGAAATGGTTCGCAGCCATTCAGACCACACTTCTCTGACAGATCTGCTGTCGGAAGGTCAGAAGGATTATCCACAGTGCAAAAAGCTGCCGTTGTACGGATTCGGGCTGAGGGATGACGTCTTCATCGCTGAGGCGGGAAGGGATGAACCAGCTTGTTGGTTCAGGAGCACACCGTGCCAACACCAATGGTTCAGGGCGGCCGATGGTCACGCGCGGGAGGATTCCACTCCCGTCACCGCCGATTGTCTCTACAAACATGTGAACGACATTGACAGGAGGCCACTGCAACCGGAGACGTCCCCTCCTCTCTACCGCACCATGCTGAAGGCGGCTCTGCAGGATCCGAAGAAGGGATGGTCCGATGAGTGGGACCTGCGCCAGGGCGGCAATTTTACCGACGACTGGGCCTGGGCCTACTGGGTAGGCGCCTCATGCGAGGAGTTCGAGGCTGAGCTGAGGAGAGTGGGATTGTACGAGGCGGCATGGGCCTCCCAGTTCCACATTTACCAGCCAAAGCAGCTGATGCCGGAACTGCTGAGTAGATGGTCGTCCAGGACCAACCCTTTTCATCTGCATCACGGGGAGGTGGGCATCAGCCTGTGGGATGTCCACCAGGTTTCTGGGGTCCCGATCTTGGGGGCCATGTACGACGAGTTCCTCCCCGTCATCAGTGCGTGGGGGGATGCTGAGCAAATGCCACGGCTGGCGTCAGCGCTGATGGCGCTTGTCCCTGGAGAGGACAAGGAGGCCGTGAGGGACGTCCACTTCAAGAGGTGGTTCAAGTGCTTCCTGAAGTTTCCATAGAATCAAGAGTTCCCTCCAAGGCCTCGAACTTGTCCGAGGGTAGCCCAGCGGGGTAAGGGGAACTCGTATTGGCAGGTTTTGGAGGACAGCCAATGGAAGACTTGGGGTTTCAGCGTCAGCACCGAGCAACAGCCAATAGTCAGGCTGGCGGCGTTTATCGCGGCTCTCATCTGTGGGTGGATCCTGCCGGTGAGAGATACAAGCATGGGGGTACGGCCCAGCTCGTTCATCATGGCATCGATGCTGGCCATGGGGCAGCGGATCAACCTGGGGATCCCGATGCTCGCCAAGTTATACAGAATGCTGCGACGTATCAGCGAGGGCAAGAAGCCGCCAAGAATATGCGGGCCCTTCCACCTCCTGTATGGGTGGATCGCGGCGCACATCAGGGGGATTTACGAGTATCCAAACCCCATTTCGCCGCCGGGATCAGACTTTCGCCCTTCCATCCTGAACGCAGTTGGGAGCTTCCCATTCAAACTGGCCGTTCCGATGGTGCTGAATAGGGTGTGGAGGGTGGACGAGTTCAACTTTCATCCCTTTCCACTGCCGATGGGGAGGCTTACTGATGATGGACGGGGAACGGAAGAGCATCGGGCTTACCTCCTGGCCTTCCGAGGTGGAGTTATGGTGGCTCGGATAGATCGTGAGCCGATCTGTGAACCGTACACCCCACACGGTTTTGCGAGGCAGTTCCGGTGCCTCCAGCGGCTGACCCCGCAGGTATACTGGGAGGTGCGTCACGAGGAGCACCCGTGTGTGATGAGGCAGCTGTGGCTCATGTTCACACGTCAGGATGGAAAGATGCAGATCACATTGCCTCCATCCACCGCCGCCTTCGGCTTAGTGAAGGAGTACGCCATTAGCTGGGAGGCCGCTTATCCTGGGGAGATGCTGAAGCAGCCAACGATCCGGGTTGGTGACGGTGGGCCTCCTTTATCTCGAGGTCGGGGTCGGAGGGCAGCTAGGGCCGCCCGTGGCAGCGGGGCTGCCATGGTAGAGAGACCCGCACCGGACGAGGGTATGGCAGCAGCGGCGGATCCGATGGTTCCGGGAGAGCAGGGTCATCCGGAGGGGCGGCCACCGAGGGGATTCCGTCGGGTGTCCGCTCAGGCTCCGGGGAAGCGGCTGCGTCACATTGACATGGAAGAAGATGCTGTCTTTCCGGAATCCTGGGCTGTGGGCCCCATCACTGGCACCACCTGGGGAAGTTTGTCGCCTCAGGATGGGGCAGAATGAATCGTTGTTGACCATATTCGAAACACAGCGTTCCTATGGTGACCCGCATGGGGGCAACAAATGAGCGTCGACCGCTGACCAAATTCGCAACGCGGGACTTGTTTCGATTTGTTGCTTGAGAAACCCTCGGGGGCGTTGGCCCGTATCGGTAGGGGAGCCCTTGAGCTTTGTATCCAGGCCGTTCTTGGGGGCCCCTCCGGGTGTGAATCCATCCACGAAAGGGGCAAACACCTCCAGGGGGGAATGTGTAGCCGGGTCGAGGCTTGCTCGACGTGGGTCGGGGCAAAAGTGTGCACCCTGCCGTGTCTTGACCCCGGGGGGAAGATTTTGGCTTTTGGGCTGGGCCAACGGACGAAATGTCCGGGCGTTCCTACGTATCTCATAAGGATGAGAATCAAGCCATACGTAGTTCTTGAAGGCCATGCAGTTTAGCGTCGTGCGGTGAGGACGTGGGAGGGTAGAAGAACGGGAGTGGGCGCATGGTGCGACCTTTACAATCTTTGCGTGAGTGGGGTTGCATGAGGGGGGCCAAGAAGGCCGACGCCCTGCTACACAAAGATCCTCCAGGGAGACCATTCCCAGGGGGAATAGTGTAAGAGAGAAGCTTGGGGCTGGGCTCAAGACAAGGCGTCCGAGCGTTCCTACGTATCCCATAAGGATGAAAATCAAGCCGTACGTAGTTCTTGACATGCAGTTTAACGTCATGCGGGACGAGGGGCATCTCGTTCGGGGATGTGTGCGGCATGGTACATGATCCCGACGTGAGAACGTAGTCCTACACTGTACCGTACACTCCCGTAAGAGGGTGAGTCGGAGAGAAACGAGGGGGGCCTGGGGCCAGACCTCGGTGGAGATGGGGCCAGGGGCCCAATGAGGCCGAGGGGCCTGAGACTGAGCCTGGGTCAGGAAGAACTGACTGACTTGCAGTTTAACGTCTTGCAGTGAGGACGGAGATACAGTTTAAGGTCATGCGGGACCAAGTCGCAGTTTAGGGTCGTGCAGGACCAATGCAGTTTAATGTCATGCAGGACCATCTCGCAGTTTAAGGTCTTGTAGGACCAATGCAGTTTAATGTCATGCAGGACCCTCTCGCAGTTTAAGGTCATGCAGGACCAGTGCAGTTTAATGTCATGCGGGACCAAGTCGCAGTTTAAGGTCGTGCTGGACCAGTGCAGTTTAATGTCATGCGGGACCCTCTCGCAGTTTATGGTCATGCAGGACCAATGCAGTTTAATGTCATGCAGGACCCTCTCGCAGTTTAAGGTCATGCAGGACCAGTGCAGTTTAATGTCATGCGGGACCATCTCGCAGTTTAAGGTCATGCAGGACCAGTGCAGTTTAATGTCATGCGGGACCATTTTTTCCCTAGGCAAAGTATCGCTTGAGGAATCTGGAATTGGTGGGAGGGGTTACACGCTCTCCATCTGTGGTCACCAAGGAATATTCTCCATTGGGGTAAACCTTATGGATGATATAAGGCCCTTCCCATTTGGGTTCTAACTTGGGCGGTTTCCTTCCGGGAATCATTGGTGCTCGCAGGGCCAGCACCAGGTCACCCTGTAGAAAAGAGCGGAGACGAACCTTCTTGTCAAAAGCTCTTGCCATCTTGTCCTGATGCCTTTCCAGATTGTGCAGGGCACGAAGCCGGTTCTCGTCCAGTGCCTCCAACTCAGCTAGACAGACCTCGGCTACCTCATCTGATGTCTGGTGATCATAAACTGCCGTGCGTAGCGACGGCAGCTGGATCTCAATGGGTAGGACGGCCTCAGCTCCATACACCAGGGAATATGGGGTCACCTGGGTAGAGTTGCGAGTCGTCGTCCGGTAAGCCCAAAGGGCGTTGGGGAGCTTGTCCGGCCAAATCTTCTTATTCTGACCAACCATCTTCTGCAGAATGTTAGAGAGGGTCTTGTTGAATGCCTCGATCTGTCCATTCGCCTGTGCGTGGTAGCGAGAGGTATGGTTTGACCGGATGTCGTACTTAGCGTACAATTTCTTCAATTCATCTGCTCGAAAGTTGGTGCCGTTGTCAGTGAGGACTGCGTGAGGGACCCCAAACCGGTGGATGATGTTGGAGCTCACAAAGTCGACGACGGAACGAGCCTTGACCTCTTTGAGCGGAACTGCTTCTGCCCACTTGGAGAAGAAATCTGTAGCAGTCAGGATGAACCTGCACTGGCGGCCTGTTGCCGGTGGGTATGGTCCCACTACATCGAGTCCCCATACCGCAAATGGCCAAGAGTACTTGGTGGGGTGGAGGGGTTCTGGCGGCCGATGCAAGAAGTTGGCGTGCACTTGGCACGCGTGGCATCTCTTGGCGTATCCAATACAATCGTGGATCATGGAGGGCCAGAAGTACCCTAGCCTCCGGATTTGATGGGACAGCTTCGGCCCAGCTTGATGGGCGCCACAGGAACCGGCGTGAACCTCTTGCATAACTTGAGGTATCTCTACTCCATGGATTCAACGAAGGAGGACACCATCAAAACTTCGTTTATAGAGGGTCTGCTCAAGACTGGGGCCGCTCTGGAGGGTAAATTGAAGTGCGCGGAGTCGGATTCGCTCTCGCTCGGCCCGGTTGTCCGGGAGCTGGCCATTTTGGAGATAATCGACAAAAGGTGCTCTCCAATCGGGGGTTGTTTCAACCACTGCGTCTGACGAACCCGGGACTCCCGATACGGAGGGTCCGGCGGTGAGATGACTTACCCGTAGGCTATCACGGTCCTCTTGGGTGACAGGAGCAATGACTCTACGGTGGGCCACGTATATGACCAAATCATCTTGCTCGGGTTCTGCGAGCGATGCGGCTAAACCAGCTAGGGCGTCCGCTTGGCCGTTCTGCGACCGCGGGACATGGGTAACCTCTGGCCGAGAAGAGAACTGGGGCATTAGGAGGAGGGTGTACTCCAGCAACGGTGAAAGCTCTGGCTTCTTGACGACGTAGTCGCCATTAACCTGTTTGATTACCAGCTCAGAATCTCCCTTCACATGTAGATGGGGTACATGGATCTCAAGGGCCAATTCGAGGCCAGTGATGAGAGCTTGGTACTCTGCCTCGTTGTTCGTACAACCTTCTGACAACAGGAAGGAGTACGGCAGGACGGCCTGCGCCGGGGTAATGAAAACAATACCCAGACCCACTCTGTTGAGCTTGGGGTCGTTGAGCCTTCTACCAGTGGGGCTCCGGGAGGCGCCGTCGAAATGCATTTGCCAACATGGGACAGCGTGATCGACCGAGAGGATCATCTCGTCGGGGAAATCCAGGTCCAGGGATTGATCCGCGGAGGTTGGATGGGCAGCTAAAAAGTCTGCCAATGCCTGTCCCTTAACGGCCTTCTGAGGCACAAACCTGATGTCAAACTGCTGGAGAATCACCGCCCACCGTGCTAGCCGGCCGGTCAGCATGGGGCGGTTCAGGATGTACTTCAGCGGGTCCACCCGAGAGATCAATTGCACCTCGTGGTGTTGCAGGTAGTGTCGCAACTTCTGCACGGCGAAGACGAGCGCAAGGCAGCTCTTTTCGATAAGGGAATATCTGACCTCCATATCGAGAAGCATGCGACTGAGATAGTAGAGACTGTTCTCAGTGCCCTCGTTATTCTTCTGGGCGAGCAGCGCGCCGAGGGATCTCTCCAGGGCGGTCACGTAAAGGACCAGCGGCTTTCCAGAGACGGGTGGCATCAAGACCGGAGGTTGGAGCAGATACTGCTTGATTTCCTCGAAGTCGATCCGACACTCCTCATCCCATTCGTAGGCAGCGCCTTTCTTCATGAGCCGAGAAAAGGGCTTAGACTTGCCGGCCAGGTTCGCAATGAATCGGCGTATATAGGCTAAGTGGCCTTGCAGGCCTCGAAGCTCCCGAATGTTGCTCGGGGGAGGCATTTGGCTGATGGCCTTGATCTTCTCCGGGTCGATCTCGATACCTCGGTATCTGACAACAAAGCCCAGAAACTTCCCGGAGGTGACTCCGAAGGCACACATCAGTGGGTTCATCTTCAGGTGACGGGAACGGAGGAAACCGAACACTTTCTCAATGTCTTTGAGATGGTCCTGGCGCTGATATGATTTGACTACAAGGTCATCCACGTAGCACTCCACCAATGTCCCGAGGATCGGTTTGAATATGCGATGCATGGCCCTCTGATAAGTGGCACCTGCATTTTTCAAACCGAACGGCATTACCCGGTAGCAAAAGGTACCCTGGGGAGCCCTGAAGGCAGTGGACTCATCATCTTCGGGGGCCATCCGGATCTGGTTATACCCGGAATACCCATCCATGAAAGAGAGGGCTTGGAACCCAGCCGTGGCGTCAATCAACAGCTCTGTCACCGGAAGTGGGAAGTCATCCTTTGGGCATTGGCGATTGAGATCGCGGAAGTCGATGTAGACTCTGATCTGCCCATTCTTCTTCCTGACTGGCACAATGTTGGCGAGCCATTTGGGGTACTGGACCTCTTTAACGAAGTTGGCTTTGATAAGCTTGTCAACCTCGGCCTCAACCATAACGCCATGGGAAGGGTGCATTTTCCTGGGAGGCTGCTTGAACCCACGATGTTTTACTGGGAGGCCCAGATGGTGGACAACCACTTGGGGATCCAGCCCTGGCATCTCATCGTAACTCCAGGCAAACACATCGCGGTGCTGTTTGAGGAAGTCTACATACTGCTGCCACTCCTCGAGGGACATGGCCGCACTGATTAATGTGGGTCTTGGATCTTCCTCGCTACCAAGGTTCACCTGTACCAGCTCATCGACCGTGGTAGAGACGCCTTCTTCAAAGGCTGGGGGAGCATCCTCCAATTCTTCCTCCCCAGCCGTGGGGGGATTTCCCGCGACGGAAGGTACTTCTGGGCTCTCAAGACCCGAGGGGTAGCTGGTGCCGGCCTGGTCAGCAGCGGTCATCACATCAGGAGACTCACTCGTCGTGGAGACCATAGAAACGAATGCATTTGACCCTATCCCATCCAGCCTTCGGCCTAAGGGGCCACGCTTGATGATATCAAAGTTGTGGTGACGTGTCGGCCAGAGTCGGTTGATTCCAGCCTGGCGAAATAGACACGTATGGCGCACCGCCGTTGTCATGAGCTTGACGTCCCGGTACCATACATGGGTAGGAGATTCCGGGATGACTCGAGCCTGGTTGATGTAGGAGTACGAGGTGATTTTCCGCCGTCGCTTGGACGCGGGAACATGCCTTCCTTGCATACCCGAAACAACGAAACATTGTCCCATGTCGGGGGTCGTGGACTCCAACCGGTGGATCGGGAGGATGTAGGCGTCGTCCATGCTCGCCCAGGGATCACTTGTGATTGGGGCGGGCTCATCCTCGCTAACCAGGATCTGCTTGTCCTTACTTCTGTAATAACCCGCATCCAGATAGCGGGCCTCACAAGAAGCGAAAGGGGACGCGTCTCCTTGGAGCACGCCTACTCGACCGTTGAGCGAGTACTTAAGGCACTGGTGATACGACGAGGGAACCGCTGCATGCAGATGGAGCCATGGCCTGCCCATCATTGCGTTGTAGGTGGTGTCCCGAGAAACAACCATGAACTCGGTGCTGGCAATTAAGCCACCGAACTGGGTCTTCAGACGGATCTTGCCGACCGGGGTTTGCTCTGTCCTGTCGTACCCCTGAATCCTGAGGTCAGAGGGAGTCAAATCACCTTCGGACAAACCCAGCTTTCGCAGCGTTCGGGTTGGAATTAGATTGATTCCGGAACCCGTGTCAACGAGGCAGCGACGGACTTCCACACCGTTAAAGTGGCCAGTGATATACAGTGGGCGAATGTGCCCCTGTATAGGAGGGTCTTCATCTTCACCAGAGAACGAGATAACCGCCTGACATTCAGCGTTTTCAATCGTCTCGGTATGGAAGGCCTCCGCGGCTGCTACTTCCGTCTCGAACTGGAGGGGGCTCCTTAGGGCCTCGGCAAGTGCCTCGCGCATCTCGGATGACAGGCGCAGGGCCTCAAGGATGGAAAGCCTCGCCGGAATTCCGGCTAGGTGCTTTAGGACATCATACTTGCATGCCAAACGCGAACCTCTGCTTACAGGGGGTTTTTCGGCATTTGGAGGCATAGCGGGTCCTGCCGGCCGAACTGGCGGTCGGCTAGTACTGGGTACATCCTGCTGCCTGCTAGTAGAAGCCTGGAGAGTAGTCGCCGGGCTAAGATCGAACAGTGGGGGCTGGCCTGTCGCCGGGCGAGGCTGGCTGTGATACGAAAGAGGCGGCTCTCCCTGATCCAGCAACACGAACGGCGGTGGAGGTAGAGCCAAGGGTGCTGGGTGGGTCTGCGCGTGCTGAGATCTGCGCTGAGCCTGCTGCCTGGTCTCGGTAGCGTGCACGACTTGGTCACAAGTGCCTGCTGACATACCTCGGTGACCGGCGCGATTGCGATTCCGCTGACGTCGACGTCGGCTGGGAACGTTGGGGCGGTCTGCCTGGGGTTCCCCCTCGTCGGGGGTCATATAGGGCTTTACCAGCTCCACGGTGTTAACCGAAGCGTACCCTTGACTGTCACTCGAAGAGTCATCCACCGCTGGGCGGATTCTGGGGGGAATGCCCATTTCGGGAGGCATAAAGTCGCCGAGAGTGCGGGATGACGATGGCACTGGCGGTGCACGTTGCTTCTTCTTGCGTCGCCGCTGCTTGCCATTTTGGGCAGAGGTCGACTGTGAAGACGATGTTGAGGCGCCAACTACTTCTTCTGAAGGTTCCAACTGCATCAGGCGTGCCCGGATGATACCCTGGGCGCGGACGACAGTTTTTCGAGCCATCCAGTTGTCGTACTTCTGGGACCCGCGGCTAGGGACCTGCTGCCACTCACCCTCGCTGTCACTGCCGACTTCTGATCCCGCGAAGATGCCTGCCACCTGCGCTGGCGCTGGGCCCAACTTGACTATGTTGTTGTTGACCTGGTCCTGAAGCCAGTCTTTAAACACATAGCATCGCTTGAGGGTGTGCCCCAGGATCCGATGATAAGGGAAGTAGTTGGGGTGATCAGTGAGATGCGCCTCTGCCGGCCTCCTGCACTCAGGAAGACGCACGATCCCTTGCTCTAGAGCACTTCGGAAGTAACCAGGGACCTGATTTTCGTTAAACGAATAGGTATGGTACTTTATTTCCGGGTAAGTAGCCCTGGGGGCCTGATCCTGTCGAGGGACCGGAGGGGCCTGCCGAGGGGGCGGCGCCTGGTTGTCTCGCCTAGGTGGCGGTGGCGCGTTGCGCGGGGGAACCTGTCGGTTCTGGGGCGGTCGCTACTGGGCAGGAGCCTGTGCTTGAGGTGGAGGACCTCTGCGGGGTTGCGGGGGTGGTGCCGCCGGTAACAATTCCAGCTTCCTCGGGGCTTCTATTTGAGCCACTGCGGCGGGTTCAGCCCTGGCGGCCCTTCTGGCTGGGATCATAGGGGGCAGCAAACGTGCCTGACTAGCCTGTTGCAGGGCATCCTCGAGGCGCTGGGCCTTATCCGAGAAATCTCTGAACCCCCCAGGGAAGTTCTGGGTAATCAAGGAGGGTACCAGCTCTGTCTTTACGTTCCCCACACACATCGTCAGTAATTGCTCCTGAGTCAGCGGCATATCGAGAGAATACGTAAGTCCTTTCCATCGGGCGATGAAGTCTACAACCCGCTCATCAGGTCTCTGTTTGCACTTAAAGAGGTCCGCGATGCTGGTCTTCCGCGTGGTGGAGCTGAACTGGTACAAGAACTGACGACGAAGATCCTCCCAACCGGTCACTGATCCGATGGGGAGCTGGCTGTACCAGACGAATGCCGGACCTTCCAACGTCTGTACAAAACATCGGAGCTTAGCGGCTTCTTGGTGAGCCGGGGTCCCCAGCATGGGGCCACACCTGGAAGAGAAATGAGCCAAGTGCTGGGGTGGGTCCCCTGTCCCGTTAAAAGGCGAGAAAGTGGGGTTCCCAAAACCCGGAGGCGCGGGCATATCATCCACCCACGCGGGATAAGGCTTGCCATCCGGTGGGACCGCCAACTGTCGTGTCTCCAACGCCTCGAGGCGGGATGTGAGTGCCACAATAAGGTCCTCCGGGTGGGGGTCCCTGTCTTGACGGGGGTCCCTAACCACAAGCGCATTGCCAGGTTCTTCAACACGGTAGACGGCTTCTGCTACTCGCGGGTTGACTGGTTGGACGACCTGTTGGGCGACCGGGGGAACCCGGGTGGGGTTCTTCAGATTGCCCCGTCGCTCAGGGGGGTTTGGCGAGACGTACCGCGCCCTCTTGCCGTACGTTCCGGCTTCCGCCCTGTCCGCGGAAGTAGCATGATCAGGGTTGCCCGGAGGCATCTCACCGGGGGGAAATTGTTCCTGCCCCTGCTGTCCCGGCCTGGGATTACCATAGTCGGGTCGTCGCTTTGCGGCGCGTTCAGCCAAGAGTTCGTCGACCAGCCTCTTCTGCTCAGCAAGCTGCTGGCGCAACGTGGCCTTCTCAGGGTCTTCGTCCGTTTTCTGCACAGAGGCGGACGGGTCGGAGTGCTTGACTATCCCGACATGCTCCTTACCCTTGCCAGTGCTTCGACCGAGTGCCAGTGACTCGGTGGGTACGGGGAGGCCTAGCAGGTTCCTTTGCTGACGAGTGACTCTCCCTGATAGGTCGAGCAGTGGCGGTACGCCTTCGGATGGTAAGTCCCCATCAAGGAACTCAAGCTCATCTTCCTTATCCACAATGTCGGCCATGTGGACTGTGACCCCTCTTGAGGGCATGTCCTCAATGTCACATAGCGAATCGGGCTGTCGTCGGATAGGGTCGAAGAGGAGAGCGGCATAGCGTCCCCAACCACGGACTTGCACATGGGGGGTGGCTTCCCTGACGATCTTGCGGAGTGCCTTGAAACTCTGGACGCATTTTCGTTGGAGGGCACCCTGGTGACCGGGCGACTCGGGGTGCTGGGCCGCAAGGAGCGCCGCTGCATCAATTAGGCGGCACTGTTTGCCAATCTCCTCGAAGTGCTCTCGACTCCTGGGGTACACTACCCGTTCCCAACGGAGGCGGAAGTGCGTCGCCCACAGGGTCCGACAAAAGCATCCCACTTCTTCAGGGGTAAGCGACTCGGGTACGCGAAAATTTAGCGCCGCCGTGGGCCAGAACATCTCTGGGAAGTAGTCCGCTGCAAGAATACTCCAGAAGCTCCTGGGTTCGTCCTAGGGGTTCGGCCCTACATTTCCCCACTCATCAACTGGGGGTGGCTGAGGGACCGGTAGCGGTACCGAGACGGACCTCTGGGATAGCAAACTCGGCGGTGGAGAATACGGCAAGCGAGCAGACTGGCCACCGTACTCTGGGCCCTCCTCTGAAGAGCGAGGTGACCTGACCACAATGTCACGATAGGACGGGATAACAGCCACTGCTTCGGGTACGGGAATTTCCGTTACCGGTGTCCGGTCATGTTGTGGCTCTACCACCGTTAACCCCCAAAACAGCTCCTCGTGATCCCGAGTAGAGGTAGAGGGCGCTTCGGGTGACGGTGGCGGTGACTGCGCGGTTGAAACCTGCGGAATTCCCAGGATTTCTTCCTTCTGGATGTACCTGCGGAGAGAGACGGGAATCCGGTGGACCTCAAATTCCGGGAGAACGAGGCTGACGCGTCTGGTTCCTGCCCCAGTCCTTGATACGGAGGAGCTGGGAGAAGGTTCCATCGCTGAATCGCATTCCGCTTCCGAATCGGAGAAGCGGGCAGGTTTGATCCCCCCCTGGGCCTTCCCAGGATTCTTCTTGTGGTGGCGACGACTCGCTCTTCTGCCCCTGGGTGGCTCTTCGGGACAGGGTTGACCCCTACCAGGCAGCCCTGGGGCGGCACTAGCGCCGTGGCGGAGAGGGCCCCCACATGAGACAGCCGGGGTGCCGGGGGCACCAGGGCAAATATCAAAGGGTACATGGGGAGGACCTCCACGAACAGCACCCACGTGGGCGGGGCCTCTGTTGGGACCGGCAGGAGCATGGGGAAGGCCTCCATGGTCGATGCGAGTGGAGTGAGGCTTACCTTTACTCCTTGAGTTTCTGGGGCGAGGAGGGCCTTCGCCAGTCGCAGAGAGGACGTAGGGGGGGCCCCCACGTCGAAGGACCGGATGGACGGTGCCTTCAGAAGGATGGACCTCATACCCTGTACAGCGGGCGCGGGCAATGTTTCCGCGCTGAGCATCACTGCCCCGGGGCAGGTCTTCCTGCGGGATGGGGGCAGCACGAGGCATGCCTCCACGACGAACCTCGGAGCGGGGAGGGCCCACGCTCTGTGGAGTAGTGGTACGGGGAGGACCTCCGTACGGGGTGGCGTCACCGCGGGTTAGTTCGCGACGATCATCACTGGGGCCTGCAACCTGGAGCGTCAACCCGGCCTGCCCATGGGGCGGCTGGGGTCTCAATCTTGGTTGGGCGAAGGGGTGCCCCTGCTCAATGTAGGCGGGGGCTTCATAATGTACGTCGGCGGTGGCTCGGGCCACTATAGCTGTCGACGTGGACGCGGCTAGGCGAGCGTCCTCAGCCCGGGCCCGGCGCTGACGTCGGGTCAGGCGGGCCGGTGCAGGTGGTGCAGGGACATAGTCTGCCTGTTCTTCCTGCGGGGCTGGACGGCGGCGCTGACGTGACCGGACGGGAGCTCTCGCCTGGGGGTCCTGGGTCGGGGCCCTGAGCGGGCTGAGCCGGACAACACCTGCCTCTTCAGCGTAAGGGGAAGAGTCGTCAAGGCGTTCCGGGGATAGTCTCCCGAAACGATTGAATGTCTGGGTGGGGAGCGGAGGCTCCCTGCGCGGCCTATTGGGGCGGCGTTGACGGCGGGGCCTGGAAGCCTCCAGGTCCAAACGGGCCATATCCCTGGTCGGGATGACCCCTTGTTCCTCATACCTGCGCACGAGGCTGTTGATCACCCTTCGTTGGATGACCTCTGATGGGGAAAGGGGACGTGGACGTCCCGCATCCCGTGACGTGGCAGCCGTCGTGGCGGTAGCGGCGCCATGTGGAGTGGCCGTAGTGGAGTTGCCCCTTCCCCTACGCGGGCGAGGAGCGGATGGTGACCGCATCTCTGAAATAGCAACCTGGTTCCTGGAAAACGAAGGGATCAACTCATCAGTACCGAGAGGAAAAGGATTGACAGCCAGTGCCCCAGCGTTCTTCCATCCTCCTTGTCTGTGAGAAGGATCCACGCCAACACGCTGCAGAGCGGAGTGCCCCACGTTCTACTACCCCGACCTCTGGTGAGTTCCACGACAGGCCCTCCATTTACTTGGCGGGACCAGGCAACGGATATCTGAATCCGATGACACGTCAATCTACTGGTGTCTCGAAAGCTACTAATCTCCATGCTGAGGAGAAGAATTTCACGTCGGGTTCACCATTTCTGTTTCCGACGCTTTCGCTGGGGCGCGCGCGCATCCGTCCGCGGGGGAGGGGGACGCGCGGCTTTGTTGCCCCGCATTCCCGCTTTCCAAAGGTGGGCGGCATCCGTCCCTTATTCAGGGGCGTCTGCTCCTTGATCGAAACGGGATGATGGGATGTCGGTTCTTCCTCCTGTGGATTCCTCCTCAGAACTCGTCACCTAGTCCGGGTCTCCCTTATAGATTTAATACGTAGTTCGTGAAACTCTTCCCAGTGTCATGTTTCCATGGGCGCCGGTTAATTACACTGCTTCTGTCGGGACATTCCAAAGGGTCCAGTCAGGGCAGCAACCTTCGGTCAGGGGCGTAATCACGTTTGAGGCATCAGTAGCGTGTCTGGATGCTGGGGTACCTGGCATGTCTGTCTGTTATCCTTGATCACAAGGCTTCTCGAGGGCGTGGAAACCCGAGGCATCCCACATCGAGCGCAGGGAATTACATGTCATAGACACGTATCTGAGGTTTTCCTCAGCTTCCCATGTTCAACACAGGGTATGCTGCAAGATTAACGTCTAGCAGAGACGGTTACGCCAAAGGCGTTCCATCCGAGGTTTTCCTCAGGCATCTCATGTTTATCACGAGGTAGGTTGCGAGTTTAACGTCTTGCGGAGACGGTTGAGAATGGAATGGGACCATCGCAGGAGGCGACAGCGAAGTCGGGCTTGAGCCTTGAAGAGGCTTCCTACGTATCCCCGTGGCAGGGAATCAAAGTCCGAGTAGTTCAGGATGGTGCCGGTAAACCGACGTGAAGCTGGACCTTGGTCCGAGGAGAGTTGGGCTTGAACCTCTGGGAGGATTCCTACGTACCATGCCTTGACATGGATCAAAGACCTCGTAGTTCGAATGGTACAGTTTAACGTCATGCGGGACGATAATGAACCCTGACGTGAATAAACGACGGGTGGGTTTGTCGGTAAACCGACGTGAAAGCAGACCTTGGTCCACTGTTGGTGGGCTTGATCCTTGTGGAGGCTTCCTACGTACCATGCCTTGACATGGATCAAAGACCTCGTAGTTCAGATGGGGGGGTCACAATGGCTTACCACTGGACCGGGATGGGACCCGACGTGAAAGAGCGACGGGTGGTTTGTCGGTAAACCGACGTGAAAGCAGACCTTGGTCCACTGATGGTGGGATTGAACCTCATGGAGGCTTCCTACGTACCATGCCTTGACATGGATCAAAGACCTCGTAGTTCAAATGGGGGGTCGCAATGGCTTACCACTGGACAGGGATGGGACCCGACGTGAAAGAGCGACGCGTGGTTTGTCGGTAAACCGACGTGAAAGCAGACCTTGGTCCACTGTTGGTGGGCTTGAACCTCGTGGAGGCTTCCTACGTACCATGCCTTGACATGGATCAAAGACCTCGTAGTTCAAATGGGGGGTCGCAATGGCTTACCACTGGACCGGGATGGGACCCGACGTGAAAGAACGACGGGTGGTTTGTCGGTAAACCGACGTGAAAGCAGACCTTGGTCCACTGTTGGTGGGCTTGAACCTCATGGAGGCTTCCTACGTACCATGCCTTGACATGGATCAAAGACCTCGTAGTTCAAATGGGGGGTCGCAATGGCTTACCACTGGACCGGGATGGGACCCGACGTGAAAGAACGACGGGTGGTTTGTCGGTAAACCGACGTGAAAGCATACCTTGGTCCACTGATGGTGGGCTTGAATCTCATGGAGGCTTCCTACGTACCATGCCTTGACATGGATCAAAGACCTCGTAGTTCAAATGGGGGGTCGCAATGGCTTACCACTGGACCGGGATGGGACCCGACGTGAAAGAGCGACGGGTGGTTTGTCGGTAAACCGACGTGAAAGCAGACCTTGGTCCACTGTTGGTGGGCTTGAACCTCGTGGAGGCTTCCTACGTACCATGCCTTGACATGGATCAAAGACCTCGTAGTTCAAATGGGGGGTCGCAATGGCTTACCACTGGACCGGGATGAGACCCGACGTGAAAGAGCGACGGGTGGTTTGTCGGTAAACCGACGTGAAAGCAGACCTTGGTCCACTGTTGGTGGGCTTGAACCTCGTGGAGGCTTCCTACGTACCATGCCTTGACATGGATCAAAGACCTCGTAGTTCAAATGAAAGTTTTCCAGGGTCGGTGCTCACTCTAAGCCCACGTGAGTCATGCTCGGTGTGAGAAACAAAAGATTGCAAGGACCTGACGATCACGTCGCGAAGGGTGCGTCCGTGAGAAGCGAAGAGGGGCTTACGCGTTGGGCGGCCCATGGTGTTGGGACTTACTCCAGGATGGAGGCCCATGGCGCGACAAAGCGCGGGAAAGATGGACCTTGGTCCGACGATGGGGGGTGCCTCGTTCCCTATCACGTCCTCCACTGACCTTGGTAGTGGGGAAGTACCGAGATGCACGGGTGCAATCATCCGTACCAAAGGTTAGGGATTTATGCTCTGAGGCGACCCTTCCCCTGCGAACATACACCACTCCGACAAGGAGGATCTCATTCCACATGCGGAAGAGTTCCATTCCCGTGGAGACGAGCGGTGTAATGAAAGCTCGAGCTGGGGGGGACCCTTCGTGAGGGAGACGAGGTTGGGTCACAGTTTAACGTCATGTGTTGAGGACGCGGTGCTTGGCAGTTTAACGTCCTGCAGCTCGGACGAGGTGGGTTCACTCCACACCCCTAGGGCTTACATAACCGGTACCCTCTGGTCCTTGGGGAAGGGAAGGTACCAGTAAGGCCATGGTAAAGGGGAGTCGAAGGAGGAACCATCGAGGGGTCCACGTTAGCGTGGCTATGCGAAGAAGCAATAGCCGTTAGCGTGCCTATGCGAAGGAGCATTGGGCGAAGCAACGCTACGGGAGGTGTTGTCCATGGGACTTTGAGATCACATCGTGCAAACCTGGAGGGTCGCACGGAAGGAGGAATCGCTAAGCAGAGGAGTGTGCTTTGCGAAGTGGGGTGCCTTGGCCTTAGCATGGGGCATAGGTGGGAGTGGGTGGTGCTTCGCGAAGTGGGACTGTGTTCGCGGAGCACTGCCTCGCGAAGAAGGAGTGGTTCGCGAAGCAGGGTCCTGCCAAGCAATGTGCTTCGCGATGCATAGTTATCCTGCCTTGGCATAGGGATTACTAGCATGGGTTGGGTGTTTCGCGAAGCACGAGTGCTCCGCGGCTGCCCGGGTTCCCTTGGGAATCCCCTTCCTTTGCGAACGCCCTTGGGCTTCGCGAAGGGCATCCCTCTCGGAAGAGGGGCTCAAAACGAAACAAATCAGAGTCGTCTCGCGAAGTAGAAATACCTCTCGGAGCTCATGATTCCCGGGGCAAAGCTTGCTTCACGATTCGGGAGAGGAGAAGCCGAAGGGTCGGGTTCTCCGTCCCGTGGACTCAGGGGGAGTCGAGTATTTATAGGGAAGGGGCGCCGCGAAGCAAGGCTCGCGCACCGCCTTCGGGGCTTCGCGGCGGCTCGCGAATGTCAAACGGGCTCGCGGAGGATCACCGCCTCCGGAGCTTCGCGGGGCCGCCAAAGTTGGGGCGCTTCGCGGCGGATTATCGCCTCCGGCGCTTCGCGGCGGCTCGCGAACGTCAAACGCGCTCGCGGAGGATTACCGCCTCTGGAGCTTCTCGGGGCCGCCAAAGTTGGGGCGCTTCGCGGCGGGGCTCCGCGGACAGGCTCCGCGGACGGGCTCCGCGGCTGTGCTTCGCGGCTGTGCTTCGCGAAGCAGCGCGCCGGCTGTCTTTATTGTTCCTTCCTTTCGGGCCCTATTTTTGGCGCCAACAATATCGTTGTTTAGTGAAACCCGGTATTGTGTACTTCACACGCTATCGAGGAAGGTCGTGATTGTGTGTAATGCAAGCCAAGTCAGGGTGGTGTGTAGTACAAGACTCCTTTGTTGTTGTGTATAACAAAATACAACCATATTTCATTTATACATTAAACAAAGTCTATATTTAATGTTGCGTAGAATAATTTCTACAAAACGAACTTGAAATTGTGTGTAACAAAAGCCAAGAATAGTGTTGCATATACTGCAAGCTAATAAGGTGTTGCGTATAGTGCAAGATAATCATGGCGTAGAGTACAACACAAGACATCAATTAAAAATAATAATTCTCATAAAATCTCGGGTTGTTACACAAAATCATCATCATTTTCCCAGAACGATGAAGTTCCAATTGTTTTAGGGAAGGAGAATCCCAGACATGTACAGGGGATGGGTTCTGGACCTACTCCATCAGTTGTCTTTGGTAGGGAGTCATCATCAGTTACTACTACACCTAGTGGGGTTTCGAGTAGCGCTATTGATAGGGAATCACAAAGATAATTTTCAAGTTTGAAAGGAAATGTGAGAGAACAAGACTCTTATAGGAAAACATAGGATCAATGGTGAGAGAAAATGGAAAATGATTTAGTTTTTATATTTCAATGGATTACTAGAATGATACCCAAGGAAATTTCTAGCCTTATAGCTTATCCTATCAAGGTAAATTATAAATTTCATAGATCATTCACACATTTTCAAAGAACACGTACAACTTCCTTAAATAAAACAAAAATGGAACTTTTATATAGAAAACATGCACTTCGAGTCACATCGACAACATCTTGCACCGGATTGACGTGTGTTTGATTCCTACACATAAAAAATAAATTAGATATTGTTATCCTTTTGTTTGAAAATAATTCAATCTCATTTTCTCAGTTTTGACAAAGTAAATAGTTTGTAATGGTACCAAAGCCTTTTAAATCATTTGTGTGTGGGGGGTGAGGGTCAAAATAGGAATTAGATTCCATATCAACATAAAATCAGAGGAAAATGATTGTGGATTGATTTTTGAAATATAAGAATATATGATGCATCATTTCGAGTTATAGTTTACCTGAGATGCATGTAAATGTATTTTTAGTGTTTTATAACACTAAAACATGTGTGTAATGGTTCAAACCATATAAAACGATATCATATTGACATAAAATCATGAGAAAACCACCATTGAATTATTTCTGACATATACTCATATAAAAAATATCAATTTGACTTGCGGTGCAGTCAAAATGCCTCAGTAAATTGTTTTTAAAGGTACTAAATCCTTTAAAAACTCATGATAGGGGGTCAAAATTAGAAAAATGATGTTGGATTTCCATGAATTTAGAGGAAAATAACCATGGATATTTTTTGAAATGTAGGAACCAACAAATGTTATTCCAAGTTACAGTTTTCCATGGATTTCTGTAAATGCATTTTTAGTGTTTTAAACTACTAAAACATGTGTATAATACTCCAAACCAAAGAAAAAACCTCAGAATGAATTGAAATCATAAGAAAACCACCATTTAATTATTTTTGACACGTAATCATAGACAAAAAATAATTCTGATGTGTGGTGTGGTTGGAATGACTTTGTAAATAAATTTTAAAGGCATCAAAGCCTTTAAAAAAGCGTGTCGGGGTGTTACAACTGGGAAAATTTCATCATATTTCCATAAACCAAATAAGAAGAAAAATGTTTATTGATTTTTGTAATATAGGACTCAACGATATGTCATTATGTGTTACAAATTTTTTGGAATGTTCATAAGTTGGTTTTTAGTGTTTTAAACCACATAAACATGCATGTAACAATCAAAACAATAGAAAAAGACCATAGATTGACATGAAGTCATGAAAAAACATTATTTAGTTATTTCAGATGTGATTTCATAGATAACACATCAATCTGATATGCAGTGTGGTCAGAATAGGTGGTAAGATATTTTTAAAGGTTCGAAAGCCTTTAAAAATGTGTGTTAGAGGGTCAAAACCAGGAAAACATTGTCAGATTCCCATTAAATTATATAAAAATGACTATAAATTAATTTTTCAAATTTAGGAACTGATAAAATGTCATTATGATTTATGGTTTTCCTGGGATGCCTATAAACACATTTTCAGTGTTTTAAATGAGTAAAACAAGAATATAATGGTGACAACCATAGAAAAATAACTCATATTCATGTCAAATCATGCTAAATTAACTATTGAGTTAATTTTGACATTTACGAAAATACAACACATCAATCTAACATGTGGTGTGGTCGGAATAACTTGGTAAATGATTTTTAAATATATTGAAGCCTTTAAAAACATGTATATGCTGGTCAAAACCAGAAAACATCAGTATATTTCTATGAAATAAAAGTAAAACAACCATAGATTTATTTTTTAAAATGTTGGAACCAACATAACATCATTCTAAGTTATTATTTTCTCAGGATGCCCGTAAATGTGTTTTTTGTGTTTTAAAACACTAAAATGTGTGTGTAACATTCAAAAAAACAGAAAATGTCCTCATATTAATGTGAAATTAGGGTAAATATACCAACTTGTTATTTTTGACATGTACTCACTAACAACACATCAATATGATGTGCAATGTATTTGGAATGGCTCAGTAAACTATTTTTAAAGTTAACAAAGCCTTTAAAAACATGTGGTGGGGGTTTAAAACCAGGACAAAATCATTCGATTGCCATGAAATCATAATTCAATAACTATAGGTGGATTTTTTAAATCTATTAATAGATGAGATGTCATTTTGAGTTACGGTTTTATTAGGATTCCCATAAATTCATTTTTAATATTTTAAAACACTAAAACATGCAACAGTCAAAGCCATAAAAAAACATCTTATTTATGTCAAATCATTGGACAACCACTATTGTTTTATTTTTGACGTGTATGCGTAATGTCAATCTGATATGAAGTGTTGTCAAAATGGCTACGTAAAAAGTTTTTAAAGGTACTGAAGCCTTTAAAAACATATTTTAGGGGGTCAAAACCCGGAAAATTTTGTCATATTTCCATGAAATCATAGAAAAATTACCATAGATTTCTTTTGAAATGTAGGAACGGACATAACATCGTTTTAAGTTACAGTTTTCCTGGGATGTCTTTAAATGGATTTTTAGTGTTTTAAAACACATAAATGTGCATGTTATGGAAAAACCATAGAAAATTAATCCATATTGACATGAAAGCATGGGAAAACCACGGTCGATTTATTTTTAATGTATACACATTGACAACATGTCAAGCTGACAAGTGGTGTTTTCAGAATGGCTTAATAAATAGTTTTTTAAAGGCATCGAAGCCTTTAAAAACATGTGATGGAGGGTCAAAACTAGGAAAGTCATCGAATTACCATGAAATCAAAGTAAAACAACTATATATTGATTTTTGAAATGTAAGAACTACCGACACATCATTTCACGTTGCAGTTTTCCTAGGATAGCTGTAAACACATTTTTAGTGTTTTTAAACACTAAAACATGCATGTAATGGTCAAAACCAAAGAAAAAGACCTCAAATTGACATGAAAACATGGTACATCTATATTTTAGTTATTTTTGATGTTTACACATAGAAAAAAATCAATATAACATGTACTGTGAATATAATGGATCGGTAAATAGTTTTTAAAGGTATTGAAGACTTTAAAAACATGCATCAGGGGGTCAAAACCAAGAAAACATCATCTAATTTCTATGAAATCGTAGTAAAATGAAAAAATATTTATTTTTTAAATTTAATAATTGATGACACATTATTTTTACTTACAGTTTTCCTGTGATTCCTATAACAGGTTTTTAGTGTTTTAAAAAACTAAACTACTTGTGTAATAGTCAAAACCATAGAAAAAGACTACAGATTGATGAGAAATCATGGTAAAAACATCGTTAAGTTATTTTGTACATGTAATTGTAGAAAACATGTCTATCCGATGTGTTTTGTGGTCAAAATGGAACGATAAATAGTTTTTAAATGTATCGAAGCCTTTAAAAATGTGTATTGGGGGGTCAAAACAAGGTAAACATCATCAGATTAAAATAAAATCAGAGGAAAATGACCATATATTTATTTTTGAAATTTAGGAATCTAAGTAATGTCATTTAAAGTTATGTTTTTCATTGGATGCCCGTAAATAGGTTTTAGTGTTTTAAAACACATAAACGTGTAGGTAACAATCAAAACCATAGAAAACAACCTCAAATTGATGTGAAATCAAGGGAAAACAAAATTGTGTTATTTTTTATTTTTAACTATAGAAAACACATCAATTTGACATGAAGTATGGTCATAATGGTTTAGTAAACTGTTTTTAAAGGTATTGATGCCTTTAAAAGCATGTATCGGGGGGTTAAGACTTGGAAAACATCATCAGATTGCAATGAAATTAGAGGATAATTACTATATAATGGTTTTTGAAATGTATGAATTAACAACACATCATTCAGATTTATGGTTTTTTTAGGATTCCCAAAAACACATTTTTAGTGTTTTAAAACACTAAAACATGCGCTTAATGGTAAAACCTATAGAAAAACACTTATATTGACATGAAACCATGGAAGAACCACCATTGATTTAGTTTTTAAATACATTATATGCTTTTATAACAAATTCATTACAAAATATTAAGTAAAATTTAAGCACATTGCATATTGATTTAAAAATCTATTATAATTATATATACTTATCCCTTTTTAGTTTCAAGTGTTGAATCATATTTTAAATTGGAAAATTTATGTTTTAAAATTGTTTTTTATGGTATATTATTTGTTTTATGTTAAAATGTCTTCTGTTTGATTAACAAAATAACAAATTTTAGGTGCAACATTATAAATATATTCAATTTCTTTCCACTTTTTTCATTTCTTTTCATAAATGTTATGGTTTTTATTGTAGGTGATAGATGTTAACCAAAGGAAAGAGGTTGAACATTCGATTCAAGACATTATTTATATGGTAGTGGTGACGGTTCTTAGTTTCTTTGGTATGTTTAAATTTTATCAATGATTCTATTGTAATTATGACTTATTATGTTTAGATTTAATTTCATTTTTTTATTACAATTTATGAGATTATGTGGTATGTTTCAATTGATGAGATTATGTGGAGGTATAAGGATGAAACATAGGTTATGGGGTCGAAATATATTGGGCATGGGTTGTTCTTAGACATATTTTATATGTATATATTGATAATTGAGGTATGGGTTGATTGAGGTAATCGGTTGACTGAGGTTATGATGAATATTAATGTATATGTATATAACTATGTATGTATCTTGTATGATGTATGTATTATGGGTTTATTGGGCATTTATGTTTTAGTTTATTACATGTCAAAGTTTTCATATTTATATTTTTTTTATTAAAAATTTTTAAAATTTATATTTCTTAAAAAATATTGAGAGGTGATTTTTAAGAACCACTATTAAAAAAATGAATTTGAATCATAATTAATAGTGGTTAATATTAACTACCAATAAACCTAACATCCACTAAAATTTATAACAGTTGTTAGGTTCGTCTTATCTATTTTATTTTAAAGTTTCTTTTTAAAAAATGACCATTAAATAAAATGAAAAGCATTTCTAAATTCTAAAAAAAATCACATAAAAAGACAGCGCTAAATGAATCAAACTACTATGAAATGACTAGAGAACATGAAATACATGGTGATTTTATTAACCGCAACTAAATAAATAGGAAAAGGATTAAACTACTTCCACAAGAAGAAAAAACCACAACAAAGAATGGTATTTTTTGTAGTATGGATTGTTTTTTTAATGGTTTTTGTAATTCCTTCACCTGAAATGTCGGGTTTGAACCGGAGTGCTACAAGACCTCAAGTATGCCTCCCCACACACAAGAGGATTCTGACTAGCAGTGAGGGTCTAATTCCCTTAGTGGGGAGACTATACCCATAGTATCATGTCATAATACAAATAATACATAATAAACAATATAATAGCAATTAGAGTAATTATGTCAAACCTTAAAGATGAGACACATTTCATACAATAATAAATGGGCTTCTAAAGTGGAAATCCAAAATAGAGTAATAATAGGCAGATAAATAAATAAATAAAACATCAGGGTCCTCTGGAGTCCATCTTGATATACTACCATCTCCATTCTCATTTTCTCATCCATCAGCCACTGGTCCCATTTCCTTATCCAAATCCCTAAACATAAAGTCTGAATGTGCATCGATATTTTTATGCAAGTTGTAAGTAAAAAAACTCAGTAAGATGTCACTAATTCATCCTTAACAAGTGTGATCATGTTTAACTGGTGTATTAGGTTATAATAATTAATGAAAAAGAAATCATAAAATCTAAAATCACATAACGAGTGGTTGTACATTGACCAAGCTACTATAACCCCCGACTATACTTGCTTCAACTCCATGTTGAATGGAAAGTCAATATATCGAAAGTAATCAAGATATGGCCCTAAGACTAGTGAGCATACTTCTTGGAATTGTGTGTACATACTACTCGACATCCACTAAGCTCAAACATTAGACTTCCGATCCCACATCTCCTCTTGGATCTATCCGTACTGCCAAAGGATCTAGAAAAGTGGAACCTTATGATGGTTGCGGGAGTAGTGGAAGCATGTGGTGGTGGGAAATATATTAAAATTTCTTTTAATGTTTATATGCTCAAAACCAAGAGTGAGGAGATTGAACATCAATTTTTTAATAAATTTATTTAATGTCATAAAAAATGATTACCTTATCTTAAGAATATTTCTTTATTAATGATGTTAATCATATAAAAAGACCCTTTCAAATTTCCTTCATTGTGCTATAAGGATCCAAGAAGAGAATCCCTCTAGGGAAAATCCACACATGCTCCATTGATATCCAATAAATGTTAAACGATCTCTATGTGCTACTAGGGGGAATAAAATGTATTGCATTATTCATTCTTGATCACTCATTCTTTAATCTTGAATAAATCTCTCAAACATTTATTTTTCTTGAGAGGGAGAGAGATAGAAGAGTTAAAAGAAAATTATTTATTTGAGACAATTATCTATTTTCAATTACCTTCACTATAGACATAACAGGGTATTTATTGAGGTATATTTTAGGTTAGGTTATTTTTTTATTGCATTCTAGACTTTAAAAAATACTAAAACCTATAATAAACCTCATACCATATAATAATAATATTCTTATAATTATTCTATGGTGCGATCCCACTTGAGCAATGAAAAATATAGTCTAACCATTTTTTAATTAATATTATTTATTAGACAGGGTCTTAGTCTATTTAAACTCTTCTTTTATTTATTAAACACCTAAATAAATATTTAATTTAAATATTTCATTAATCAATATATATTTGTGATCAATAAAACATAAATAAAATTATACCTTGGTATTGAGAATAATATTTATTCAATTAATTAAATTCAAATTGTATTTAATCAATATCATCAGAAACACATAGTTTTTGAACCACTAGGATTCTTTCTAACTGGCATCAAGAGATATTTCCTAAATTCCAAAATTACTATCTAGAAATGAGTCAAGGCACCCAATAGAAATAACATAATTTTGAAATGATGAAAACTAAAAATGAACACTCACTATATAATATAATCCCTCTGTCATAATATCTCATCAATCAGGTTGCACATCTATGTCACCATCCTATTTTCTTGGTACATCATTCTTTAAATATCTAAAATAAACACATGTTTACACCATGTACATGGAATTTAATGAAATGGTTCTATTTCAGTCAAATGGATGAGATATCAGCTTCCATAAATATAGAAGGGATAAGTCCTTCTTTATCTTATTCATTAATGACATGTGAGTCATGACAAAAACAATGTAACCAAACATTCCATTAATATATGTCGTCATGGTTTTAATCATAAAATCTAAGTGCATGATCTATAAAATTCATTAATGATAATTTTAATGTCCATGTACCATTACACATGCTCGCATATAGGAATATATGATAACACCAAAATATGTGGAATTCCAACCAGTGATTCTTTCTCATAATCTCTCATATTGGTGATTACCATGTGAGAACATCATGATACTAAGACTCATCCTCTTATGAGTTCTCTCACTTAAGAGTCTGTGAACTATGTGTCCCATTATAGTACGTTATTCAAGAGAAGAACATTCTTTAAGAATATCATCATAACACTTCAAGATTCTCAATATAACAGAGAATTGCTATGACCTTATTAATGTGACATATACTCTTGGACATTATTACATTAGAGTCTTCTAGAACAATGGACAATATGTAATAATATGTTTTATTAGTATCCAATATATCGAATATACTTGTAATTAAATTTGAAATAACTAATCCTAGGACACCAACTTCAAGGATCTCCCATGAGGACTAGATCCAACTACCTACAACTTTCAGTCCAATTGAACTCACTTAAAAATCATATCTATGGTGAGTCAAGATTTTAGTCAGGGGGTATGATATATTTTCTTCTTTGGAAATACTTCTCACTAAAACCCCACCTCTCTTAAAAAAATCCCTCAAGAGATGATACTTCCAAAGTACATGCTTCGTCAATTGATGTGTACTTGTCTCTTTTACGAGAGACACCACTACAATATTATCACAATATGGTATAATAGGATATTTACTATTATATACCAATTAAAGATCTTGGATGATTTTTTTCATCCATAATGCTTATTTAGCTACCTCAGAAGTCAAAATATACTTGGACTCTATTGTAAACTCTATGACCATATCCTTTTTTGAGCTCTTCCAGCTCACAATACCTCCACTCAAAGTGAATATGTATCTCGTTTGTGACTTGATGTCATCTTGATAAGTTTGAAAACTATAATATTCATATATTTTGATAACTATTTCCCCATATCCTCCATAAACTAGAAACATATCCTCAGTACACCTAAAATAATTAAAGATACTCCTGACTGCCATATAATAGAGGTCAACTGGATCATCTTGATATCTTCTTACTACACTTGATGCATAGGAAACATCTATCCTAGTACATATCATAATATACATGAATGACCCAATCAGTGATGCATATGAAATCCTTTACATTCTATTTATTTCCCTATGTATCTAAGGAAACATTTTCTTGGAAGGATAAATTCCATGTGACATGGCAAACAATCCCCTCTTGGATTTTTCCATACCAAATCTCTTAAGTATCTTATCAATTTATGTACATTGACTTAGGCTGAGAAACATCTTGGATCTATCCTGATATATAATGATTCAAAATATATACTATGTCTCACCCAAGTCCTTCATAGAGAAGCATTTATTCAACCACATCTTAAAAAACTGTAAGGCTGGTATTTGATTTCCTATAAGTAATATGTCATCAACATATACTATTAAGAAAATGAATGCAATCCCACTAAATTGTATGTAGACACAAGGATCACACTAATTCATTATGAAACTGAAATATATTATAGATTCATCAAAGTTAATGTTCCATATCCTAGAAACTTGATTTAATCCACAAATAGATTATTTTTCAATTTGTATACATTCTCATCATTTAGATTCACAAAACCTTCAGGTTGTTTTATATCAATATCTTCCTAATGGTTCCCATTACGTAAGGCATTTTTGACATCCATTTCTCAAATCTCATAGTCACGGTAAGCCTCAACGCCATGTATAATTCTGATGGATCTCAACATTACAACTGGTGAAATGGTTTTATCTCATTTAATTTCTTGATGTTATTTAAATCCATTTATAACTATTCATACCTTATAGGTACTGACTTTTCCTTCAATGTCTAGTTTCTTATTGAATACCCACTAGAAACCAATGGGGTTTACATCCATTGTAGGATCTACCAAAATACAGACTTGATTTTGGTAGATGGAATCCATTTTAGAGTTGATGGATTATTTTCACATGGAAACTTCTATGCCACTTACTACTTATTTTTAGGTTATAGTATCATTATTATAAACTAATAATTAGTCACCATCCTTTTTGATTTGAAAACCATACCATTCTGGTTCTCTAACCTGTCTTGTACTCCCACACATTACTTGTGTCTCAAGAATAGTTTCTTCTTACATGGGTATTTATAAAACCAGTTCTTATGACAGGTCTTATGTACCTTGAGTCTCAACTTCATCTAATTCTATCTCCATCCCACCATCACTTTTAGATATGTTTTCCCTCTCATGAAATATGGAATGTCTTTCCACTATTACTTTTTTTATATGGGTTCATATTGGTAATAACCCATTGTTTCTTTGATTTATCCTATATAAGTCCCATTCTACACCTAAATGATAAAGTATCTTCCTAAAATAGGCCTTAAAAACACTTTCCAAACCAAAAATTGCAAGTATGACAATATATGTTTCTTTCCATTTCATAAATAGTATGGTATACTGAATAACCATCAGGATGTTTTTTTATTAAATTTGTGTATTTGTAGAAAACTTATCTTTTGAAAAATAATGGTTTTTGAAAAACTATGGAATGTTTCTAAATTTTCAAACCTAAACATAAATAGGGAGAAAATTTTGGTTTTAGAGAAAGTTGTTTTTTGGATAGAGATGATCAGACTAAGCAACACCAAACACAAAGTATCAAATTGTGTAGCATCGATCAGATAAGTTGTTAGAATAATAAAGTTGTTGATTAGACACATCATTGGTCTTAGATCCATTATCACGCAGTTCAATTTTCATTCAACTTAGTGATGGTTATAAAGTCAGAATGTTTTTGAAGAGTTTGAATGAAGATACTGATGTTAGGAGTTAGAAAGTTTTAAACTTTCTAACCTTCAGTCAGACGATGATTTTCTATTTTTTAATTCTCAAATATCATAAATTGTCTATAAAAATTGTGATACAATAATTATGAAGAAAAGGAATAGAATAGGTGAAACCATTCATATTGTGTTTTGGTAGAAAAGAAACAATTTTTTGAAAGTAATAGAAGTTATAATAATTTTCTATGTAAGTCAGAAGGAGCTTTTCCAATCTTGAAGTTATCATAAATCATGAAAACTCTCATGATAAAAACTTTTGAAGAAATGGAAGAATCATAAATATTTTCTTTTGTATAGAAATCAAGAAAAATTTTGCATCAGAGCCAGAAGTACCGGGCACAGAAGTTTTTAGAAGTATGAATGAGTTATAACTAGTGAGGTTTGATGAATTTCAAAGTTGCATAATGCAGTTTCCATCATAATGAGAATTCCATTGTTATGAGGATTGTATTAGACTAAAGCTAAGTATGTTCCACCATACTAACTATGGTGAGTAAATTCAATCAGACTGACTTTGAGGAGGAAATTCAATCATAATGACTTTGAGAAGGAAATTCAATAAAGATTTCCTTTGAGAACAAATGTCAATTAGACTAAATCTAAGAAAAAATTCAACCAGACTAACTCTGATGAGGAAAGTCAATTCAGAATGAGATGAGGAAGTTTCATCATAATGAGTTGAGGAAGTTCCATTATAATGAGCAAAGTAATTTACATCATAATGATCTAATGAAGTTCCATCATACCGAAGAAAATTTAGGAAGTATGATAATTATAATTAAAAATAAGACTGAATAATATTTCAACATATTTGTGAAGAGTTTATGTGGTCAAAATTCAAATTCAAATATGCGTAGATCTTGATGTTTTTGAATTTAATTAAGTAAGAAAAGTTTTCTAGTTTTTAACCTTTGTCTTTCTGGGATTTCTATTAATAGAAGCACAATACATTCTTACTTTACATATTTTTTATGTGATTGGAAAAGGTGGAGCACGGTAGAATTCATGTCAAAGTTATCTTTTTGGACTAAGACCTCATTATAAGGTTGGACATCTTAATGTTTTGTTTACCGGACTAAGGAATATCTGACTAAGAATTTGAGAAGAGTTTGAGTAATATATATTGAGAATGAGTTCATTGCAATGTTTCCATTCGACAAAATTCATTGGAATAAATCCATTGAACCCATCCCCATCGAAATGAGAGATTCAAGCCCTGCCACATCGGACTAAGGATTCCAGATAGAGATTAATTTCAGGTATTTATTTTTTTATTTTTTGAGAATAATTGGGTTAGGTTTTACCTTGGGGTTTTTTTGGGAGCAAATTTGAGAAAATTGGAAGGGAGAGGATAAATTCATGGTTGGCGCATGGTTTTCCCTAACCATGTTCCCCAACAAATGAAACAGTGTAACACAGAAGAGAGGAATTTCATGATTAGCACACGGTTTTTAAAACCATGGACCCTCTTAGGAGAAACTGTGCACCCCCATAATAGAGGCGCATGGTTAGGCTCATAGTTAGGGGAAACCTTCAACCCCTTCCAAACTAACCATGCACGACCTTTTAAATAACCCAAAAATTATATTTTTAATCACTCAAACCCCCATTTTAACTTTTATTCAACCCCTATTCGACCCTAGATGATATTTCATGATTGTGGAGCCTCCTTGATAGATTAAAAGTCTTCATGACCTCCATTATTAGTTATTCAAAGACTATATCAAATATATGCACCCTTCCTAGTAATAGGATCTCATCTCACTTGATTTCTCATTCCTTCTCCTTTCTTCTCCTATTTTAGATAAGGTTTGTTATTCTTATTTTGATTAGATACATACCTTGTTTTTTTATAAATATATATTATTGTAGATTTATATATATATATATATATATTTAAGAGATATTTATTTGTTCAATCTTGATTTAGGGTTTTAGATTCAGATCTTGTTCTATGTCGTTGTGCTGCTCAAATTTTGGGGATTTCTGTTGGATGACCGCTTGTCAACAAATCGAGTTAGTCGGTCTGTAATCCAAATCCCAAAGTATTTATTTAAATTATGTATATGTTATTTTATAATTTCTATTAGATTTTTTTTAAATTTTGTTCTTGACTGAATTAATTAATTTGGTGAATTAATTAATTAAGGAAATGTGAAATTGGGGATTTTGGAAATTATAGATTGAGATAATTAATTGTAGAATTAATTGTGAGATATTGAGATTTGAGGATTGAAATATTTAATTTTTTTATTAATTATGATCTATTGAGCTTGTGATTGAGATAATTAATTGTGGAATTAATTATGGAATTTTGAGTTTGTGGATATTGATTAATTAATTGAATAATTAAATAATGTGATTGATGTACTTAATTAATTGGGGAATTAATTAAGGGTATTTATGTGATAAACTAATCGTTGAATTAGTAATGAAATTTGTGTGGTTAGTTAATTGTTTAATTTACTAATATAATTTAAGTTATTCATTAATTTTAGAATTAATTAATTTACATGATGCGGTTAATTAATTTTTAAATAAATTAATGTTATTTATGTGATTAGTTAATTATTGAATTAAATAATGGAATCTTTGTGTTTAAATAATTATTGAATTAGTAATGGAATTTATTTGGATGTTTAACTATTGAATTAATTATATGTTATGAATACTAACATGGAAATTTAGTTTATAATTAAATAATGGGAACATGTTCATTCTAATGTGTAAGTTATGAATGGAAACACGGTTATTTAGTTGTGAAATTTTTGGGAAAAAATCCCTCAAGGTATCATTGAAGCATTTTTTAGGTGATTGTGTTTGTTGAAAAAACGGGCCTTCATATTGTGTTTGTTGACAAAGAAGACCATGATGTATTAGTGGGTCGACAAAGGGGGTGTACATTGTGATTTGATGGGCTCAAGGGATGCTTTCAACAATCAATGATTGATTGAAGAACCTCAAAAAAGGATTGGACGATCTAGAGGCGAAAAATAGCGGGATGCGTGGAAAAACAGCGGGATGCATGAAGTAGAGGGATGAGGTATTTCGCACAAGAAATGTTTTGGGGTCCGAAACATGAAAATTGGCAAAGGCATGAGGTGTGAAAAATTTTGGAGTAGTGTGCGAAAAATGATGTTGTGCGGAAGATTTGTTTTTCACGCTTGAATTGAATTACGCACTCAAGGAGGGTTTTTCGCGCAGGGTTGATTTTTCCTATAAATATGAAGTGACCCCCTCCATTTAAGAGTTCAATACATTGAAAATAACTGAGCTTTGGGGAATGAAATTGAATTTATCAAGGGTGTTGCGCGTAAAATTTAAGTTTGCACGTAAAGTCTGGTGTTGCTCGAAAAGCTAATGTTGCACATAAAATTTGTATTGGCATGTAAAGTGGCCTTGCACGAAAAGTGGATTTCATGCAAAAGAAGAGAATTTCACTCAAGAAAGTGTAGAGTTTGTGGATAAAATTCGGACGTTGCGTATAAGAGGGGGTTGTTGCGAGAAAAGTGATTTTCACGCAAAGTAAAGGAATTACGCGCAAGGTGCCGTAAGGGCTGCACGTAAAAAATGGGGTTTCCTGGTCCACCCGGTGCAAAGTGAGATTCGTCTATGGGTGAAATTTGGATGTCAATAGAGCATCTATAAATAATTAAGGATTTATTCATTAGTGATAATGAATTGACCTATAGGTCTATAAACCGTGAGTGGATCTTTTCCAGAGCTGTGGGAAAATGAAGAGGAAGAATGTGATCCTCTCCTCCGACAGTGATCCAGAGATAGAGAAAGAGGGAGTGACCCTTGGGAAATCTGTGAGTTGACCTTAAACATTGTAAAGTCAGTGATCTTGGGCATAGAAGTTATCTAGCTTGAACATTATTGGCAGTGAGCCTTATTGGATTTGGTACAGCGGCACATCGTCGTTGTATGCTCCTTGGACGTAGCCCAGTGAGGGTGAACCAAGTAAAAATCTATGTGTCTTCCTGATTGCTTCCCTGCATTTCATTCAAGCATCATCATCATATAAAGAAGAAAGATAAGTGATCATAATAAACACACAAGTGTAAACAAAGTGACCCTTGTAATAAAGTGGTCAAGATCCAGTGGGGTATGAAGAATTTTCAAAAGAATATCCATACCCTAATTCACCCCCCTCTTAGGGTATATGGGTCCCTATTGGTCCTAATATAAATAAAGAATGGGAACAAGGTCATTATAATGTGTAAGGTATGAGTGGTAACATGGTCATTTAGCTATGAATTAAATAATGGGAAAATGGTCATTCTATTGTGTGATGTATGAATGGTATCATGGGAATTCAAGTATGAATTAAATAATGGTATAAATGACATTATGAGATAAGATATTCATCGGGCATACTTCAGGACCCGATATGAGAAAAAGTAGGTATTGAATGGTAAAAATGGAATTATGATATATTAAATTCATTAGACAAACATTAGGCTTCAGAATGAGACAAAGCAAGAATTATGGTACGAGTGTCTATGAGAGTTCGGGGGGTTTATGTTGTTAAATAATGATTAATCGATAATGTGATAACTATTTACATATGAATTGTAATTAAGTATTTATACAACTTCATACACTTTTTGTTAACTATATATTGTTTTATACACCATTGGTGGTGGCCTACTAAGCTGTACTCACACCCTACTCAGGCTACCTTATTGGTACCCAAATAGACTTTGTGTTTTCTGGATACATTAAGGGAAAAAGCTCATTGTTATACGGATGAAATGGGATAGAGCATGGATGAGGTAACTAGAAATGATTCGGGACCCAATTAGGGGTGTCATCAGTGTATTTATTTTGGGTTTAATTTTAGAAACTTGACACATACATTGGCATGGAATATTTTCTTCTTTAGTTTTGATATTGTATTTCCACTTTTATCCATCTCGTGATATCGGTTATTTTAGGTTATGATTACATGTTATTTAGTTATTGTTTCTTATTTTCTTCTAGTGTATTAAATCTTATAATAGGGCGTATATTCTCCCCATTATTGATATTTCAGACCCTCACTACTATTCGGTATCCTCTAGCATACGGGGAGGCACACCTGGGGTCATCTGACTGACCGAATTGAGGCACTGGTGTGTGGAACCTGGGTCAGGACATTACAAAGTGGTATCAGAGTCCATTTTTCTTTTCTTTTTTATTTTGTATTACTATTTTGTAAAAGTAGACATGAAACTAGAACGATTTGGGACTTGGTTATGATCTCCTGCATGGGAGTAGCTAACCCCTGTATGGGGGAGAACACGAGTACCCAGGGTGGGATTGTTGTTATTCCTATTTTCTATTATAGTGGAATATTATTTCAACTTGGGTGACACACTTATTGTGTGTTGTGATTATTGATGTTAATTTTTTCTGATTTTGACTCGTGGACCAGTATAGAACAGGATTTGAGTTACATGAATCATTCTAGGAACTTAGGGTTATTGTGACATGCATCATTTTAGGCACACATAGGAAAATGGGATATGGGTAAGTTATTGAACTTGTACTGTTTTTCCTTGCTTTTGAAATTGAAATGAAAATGGCACCTAACCAGAAATTGAGAAATATTGTAGAATGATGTAAGATGAGAATAAATGGGTGTCTAAATGAGAAACTTGAATAATTAGAATGTTTTTACCCTTGTTATCTAAGACCAAGGAGTAATATTATTAATGGTAGTGATAACACCATAGTTTTGACTATGTGGTAGGGTTTGGGGAAATGACTTGTTGTGGAATATTGTATTTTACCTTAAATGTGTTAATTTTGTAATAGGCGACGTAAGGTACCTATTTGTAATGGTATTGATATTTCTCTATGACGACGCTTATTAAGAGGATAATATGAGCATATGGCTAGAGATGATCTACCAGTAGTAGGAACTAAGGAACGAATTGTGTCAGGTGAGGAATTCAGGGAGCAGTTCCAAGAGAACTTTTCCCACTTCATGAAATTCATGGGAAGTGACCCAGGGTGTGTTGTGAAGAGTATGTTTGATCTAATAATGGAGTTACAAATTCAACACCCTCATATTTTAATTGGAGAGGGTGGACCTGAGAGAGATGATTTCTGGGTTGAGTCCGTCGAGACTATAATTGACCACTTTGAGACTCCTATAGAGAGGATGGTCATGTTGGCTGCTTACATGATATGAGGATCAATGAATCACTGGTGGTATATTCAGGCATGGACTATATAGGCTAATGGTATGTTATGGAAGGAACTGTTGGATAATTTTCTACAGACCTTCTATCCAGAGATTCTAAGGTAGGAGAGAGTAGTTGAGTTCATGAGGTTGACTTGGGGATTATTTATGTGATATACTATGATGGACACTTTACTCATTTGCAACACTTTTCTCTAGGATTGGCATTGGATGAGATAACTACAGTGAGACATTTTTAGGATGGGATTAAATGTGAGATTAAGTTCCAAGTTATCCATTTTCTGTTAAAGGAGTTTGCTGAGGTGGTGGATAAGGATCTCATAGATATGGGTAACCTGAAGAGTCTTCCAGTGTAGGAAAGGTGGTTCCATTTGGATGATTAGAAGGTATGACTTCGGAGAGTAGGAAGCATTTCTATCAAAACATCAACCAGGGTAGTGGGAAACCAACTACCTAAAAAGAGGAATCAGTTGCATAAGACCATAATTGAGTGATCTATCACCAGTTTGGTAGATTAGGGAACTTTTGAAGATAGTTACCTCAACCATCAATATAGCGACAGTCTTGCAGAAAGATGGGACATCTAAAAAAGTTCTACAGGACCCAGCGATAGATGAGTAGTAAAGGTATAACTAGTCAGAATCAGAGTGTTGGAAGAGGATATTCTGCACCATATCAGTCTTGAATCTAGAGTTCTACTGGAAAAGGTCGAAAAGGTAGTCTATGTGGAGCATCAGGGTAAGAGTGCTCATATTAGTAGAGTATTGTAGCACATGGGACATAGACTGCATCCCGGGGATGTGGGGTAAGACCGTTGCATTTTATTCACCCTACACTTGTGAATATCAAGGCTGGACCATTGACAGTGAGATGTACTATTTTTATAGATTCTAGGATATCTAGTGCCTTATTTGATATCGGTTCCTATCATTACTTTATTTCTACAAAACTTGTTAATTGTTTGATCCTGGTGATGGAGTTCGTGAGTGGGGTGTTGACGAAAAAGACACCTCATGGAGTTCGGTCAAGAGACATTTTTTTGTGCAAGGTGTGTTCTCTTGAGGTCGAGTAGTATCGATTTCTATGGGATATTTATATCATGGACATGTCAGTCTTTGAAGTAATTGTGGGTATGGACTGGTTAGTATCCTATTCTCCCCACATTGATTTTTAAAATAAGAGAGTGACCATTACATCTCCCAATGGTAACAAATATATTCCCTATGGAGAGTGAGATATCGAGGCGTTCCGAGTAGTGCCAATTACTCATCAAATAGGAGAGATCACAACCCATCTTTCTAGTTTATTTCTGGATGATGGAGGTGTATAATGAGATTCCTTTCCACGCTTAGTGGATAGGTTTTAGTATGTGTTTACTTAATATTTCACGGGGATTCCACCTAAGAGAGATGTGGAATTTAGCATCGATATCATAATGGGGGAAGAGACGATTTCTATTCCACCATATAGAATGGAACTGAAAGATATTCAAGAGCTCAAGACTCAGCTGGAGGAGTTAGAGGATAAGGTATTTATTTATCTGAGTATGTTGCCTTGGGGTTCACTAGTGTTATTTGCAAAGAAGGCTGATAAGAGTTTATGCTTATGTGTTGATTACCAAATGTTGAACCAGATGACTGTGAAGAACCAGTATCCTCTCCCCCATATCGATGATCTATTTGACTAGTTTAGAGGATCTTGTGTGTTCTCAAAGATTTACTTGAGATTAGGGTATCATAAACTGAGAGTTCAGACTTCTGATATACCAAGGGATGAATTTAGAAGCAGGTATGGACTATATGATTTCATCATAATATTTCTTGGGTTAACGAACACACCAGTAATGTTTGTGGACTTAATGAACAAAATATTTAATCTGTACCTAGATCAGTTTGTGGTAGTGTTTGTGGAAGACAACATGGTGCACTCCAAGACACGTGATTATTATGACCAACATCTTGATATCATTTTAAGTACCCTAAGATAACATTGTCTATACATCAAGATATCTAAGTACATTTTTTTGGATCGATCAGGTACACTCTTTGGGTAGCATCATCCCGGAGGAATGTTTGCTGGTAAATCTAGAGAAGGTTCAGATAGTGGTTTCCTGAGAGCATCCCAAGAGCATGTTTGATATCTATAGATTTCTAGGATTCTCTGAATATTATTATAGTTACATTCAGGACATTTACCGATTGGAAACATTGCTGATGGGCTTGAACAAAAAATGGATAAAGTTTAATTGGTCATAAGATTGTGATAATTCGTTCTAGGTGATGAAAAAGATTTTGGAAACTGTAGCAGTATTGATCCTACCTGAGCAAGGTGAGAAGTACATAGTGTATTGTGACACTTTTGGGATTATAATTGGAGTTGTGTTGATGCAAGGAGATCAATTTGTGGTTTATGGGTCTTTGAAGTTGAGGCCCCATGAACCGAACTACCGTATATATGACCTCAAGTTGGATATAATGTTTTATGTTTTAAAGTGTTGGGGACATTATCTATTGGGAAAATTTTTTACTGTGTATATTGATCAAAAGAGATTAAAGTACATATTTTCATAGTGAGACTTGAATCTTCGATAACAAAGATGGGTTGAGTATATGAAACCATTAAATTTTGAGCCATCATATATGCCTGGAAAGGGGAACATTGATGATGATGCTTTTAGATGGAAGACTCAAACTCAGGTGGTTCAAGAGTCTAGTGCTGAGTGGAAGATGATGGATTTACTGGTTGAGATACTCATTATGGTTTAGGATAGTTAGGAATAGATGACCCTCATAATAGTTTCATTGGATTATATATTTTTTAGATATATATAAGATAGAATGTATGTGGATTTATAATGTTTTACCTTGAGGGAAAACCTTGAAGGTGGGGAGTCACCTTCTGACTGGAGCATAGATGAGGATGAGGTCATCTATGTCAATAATCAGGATGTCATACCTAAAAGAATGTGAGACAATCTGATGTGTGAGTTTAATGCCTCGAAGTGGGGGGTACATCCAAGTCTGACCAAAATGCACCGTGAACTACAAAGATAGTTTTGATGGTTGGAAATGAAAAAGAAAATCTTACAGTTTGTGACACGATGCTACACTTATTAGTAGGTGAAGGCCGAGCATTAATGACCTATAGGTTTACTACAGTCATTGGCCATTATAGAATGGAAGTGGAAAAAAGTGACCATGGACTTTGTGTTGGTTCTCTCGAGGATGCCTTAGAAGAATAATTCTATTTGGGTTATTGTGGATAGACTGAAAAAGGTAGTGAATTTCTTGAATATATGGGAGAAATTCTTAGTGGACCAGATGGGATATTTTTATGTTTTGGTGATAGTTTGTCTGCACGAGGTGCCACCGAATATTGTTTCTGACTGAAACTTGTGTTTTACTTCACGATTATTTTTGGGATTGCAGAAGGTGCTTGGTATGTAGGTTTTTTTGAGTATGAATTTCCACCCACTTATAGATGGGTGGTCAGATCATCCTATACAAGTGTTTGAGGATATGTTGTGAGCTTGTGTTCTAAACATCGGTGGGTCTTGGCAGAATCACCTAGCATTACTGGAGTTCACCCATACCAATAGTTATTGGGAAACTATATAGATGGAACCATTTGAGGCTCTTTATAGATGGCCATGAAGACCACCTCTAGTCTGGATGGAGTTAAGTGAGTCTAAGTTGTTGGGACTGAGTCTCGTGTAGGACACAATAGAGCATGTACAGTTGATTCAGAAATATATGGATACGACCCAAAGTAGACAGAAGTCATACGCTAATAGAAATAAATGAAACCTAGAGTTTACAAAGGCTGATCATGTATTCATTTGGGTGTTTCCTAGATTCAATCACTATAGAATACAGAGACAGGACAAGTGGGCACCCAATTTTTTTGGACCGTTTGAGGTGGTAGAGAGAATCAGGCTAGTGGCACACTGATTGGATCTTCCATAGAGATACAGTGATATGTATGATGTTTTCTAAGTGTCAAAACTAGGTTGGTATAACCCCAAACCTTCTAATGTGACCAATATGGATGATGTTGAGATTGAGATAGATTTTTCCTTTGAAGAGCGTCTAATACGTGTGTTGAATCACAATGAGAAAGTGTTGTGTGGAAAGACCATGCGTATAGTTTGTGTATTGTGGAAACATGGGAATGTTTGGGAGGAGACGTGGGAAAGGAAAGAGGATATGAGGGATCATTTTCCTAATCTTTTTTAATCAGAATCTTAGAGATTCTTGGGAGTATCGCTCAAGGATAAGATGTTATAAGGTGGTGAGATTGTAAGATCCCGACCATTCCTGAAGATGACTTGGTCTTAATTTCAGGTACTTATTTTTGTGTTGTTTCAGTGTACCTAAGTTGGGTTTTACCTTGGGGTGTGTTTGGGTGAAAATTTTTGAAAATTCGAAGGGAGAAGGGTAGTTCATAGTTGGCTCATGGTTTTCCCTAACTGTGTGCCCCTGCCTAGCAAACCATGCAACCTTGGACATAGAGGAATTACATGGTTTACATATGATTTGTCAATCTGTACACCTTATTATGAGAAACTATGAACCCCCATAATAGTGGTTCACATTTAGGTACACATTTAGGAGAAACCGGGCTCCCCTGCCCAGCTAACCATGCATGAATTTTTGAATCGCCAAAAAATTATATTTTTAATCACCAAACCCCCCCCCATTAAACTCATATTTGATCCCCATTTAACCCTAGATAATATTTCATGATTTTGGAGAATCCTATATGGATTTAAAGACTTAACAGCCTTTTTAATTTGTTATTTTAAGCCTGGATAGATGATCTTCACCCCTCCTTATAAGAGGATCTTACCTTTCTGGGTTTCCTATTCCATATCCTTCATTATCCAATTCTAGAAAGGGGGTTTTCTTCCTATTTTGATTAGATGTAGACATTTTTTGTGGATCTGTATCTATTATTGTAGATCTATATCAATATTTAAGAGATCTTGGTTGATTTGATCTTGATTTAGGGTTTTAAATTTCAATCTCATTCTATATAATTGTGCTTCTCAAATTATGAGGATTTTCATTGGGTGATTGCTCATCAACGAATTGATGTAGGTTGTCTATAATTCAAATCTCAAAGTATTTATTAAAATTACATGTATGTAATTGTATAATTTCTATTAGATATTTAGAAATTACATTCTTAATTGAATTAATTAATTTGTTGAATTAATTAATTGAGGAGATCAGAAATTGGGGATTTTGGGAATTATAGATTGAGATAATTAATTGTAGAATTAATTATGAGATATTATGATTTTAGGATTGAGATATTTAATTGTGTAAATAATTATGATTTATTGAGATTGTGATTGAGATAATTAATTATGGAATTAATTATGTGATTTTTAGTTTGTGGATATTGATTAATTAATTGAATAATTAATTAATGGGATTTACGTACTCAATTAATTAGAAAATTGATTAAGGGGATTTATGTGATAAACAAATTATTGAATTAGTAATAAAATTGGTGTGGTTTATTAATTATCGAATTTAATAATATAATTTAAGTGATTAATTAATTTTAGAATTAATTAATGTATTTTATGTTATTAATTAATTTTTTAATTAATTAATGTTATTTATGTGATTAGTTAAATTTTGAATTAACTAATGGAATTGTTATGTTTAACTAATTGTGGAATTAGTAATGGAATGGATGTTAATAATTAATTGTTGAATTAATTATGTGTTAAGAATTGTAACATGGTCATTTAATTGTGAATTAAATAATGGGAACATGGTCATTATAATATGTAAGGTATGAATGGTAACATAGCCATTTAGTTGGGAAATAGAGAATGCGAACAAGATTATTCTAATGTGTAAGGTATGAATGGTAACATGGTCATTTAGTTATGAATTAAAGAATAGAAACACGGAAATACTATTGTGTAATGTATGAATGGTAACATGTGAATTAAAATATGAATTAAATAATGATATCAATGGAATTATGAGATATGATATTCCTCAGACAAACTTTAGGCTCTAACATATTTCAGAGTATATATTGAATGATAACAATGGAATTATAAGATATGATATCCCTCAGACATACTTCATCCTCTGACATGAGTTGAAGCGGGGATTGAGGTATGAGTGTCTATGGGAACCCAAAGGATTATATAGTTAAATAAAGATTAATTGATAATGTGATAACTGTTTACTTATGCATTGGAATTATTTCTTTATACAACTACATACACTTTCTATTGATTAGATATTGTTTTAGTTGTCATTAGTGGTGTCATACTATAATGCCTTAGATTTTCCATGCACAATGTTTTTTGGATACTATATAGATTATTTGTGAGACCAGGCACTGAGACGTTGTGCGATTCTAAGTCCATTGTTCCTAAAATAAATGTTTGAAATATATTAAATAGTATGCATGCATAGTTTTCATGAAAAAAGTGTAATAACATCTAAACAGTTACCCTGATCAGAAATATGATGGTACTGTTGAGTTCAGAATGTGAGGTTTACCCTAGGAATGACCTAACATTAGTCAGTGTGGGTCATTTTTAGAAAATTCATCACATGCGTGGAAATGAAAAAAATAATCGAATAAATTATTTTATTTCATTTTTGTTGATGCAATGATTGGTGAACTATAAATTGACTATTATGGAGAAATAGTAGGGTTAGCTGTACAACCCTGGAACCATTAGAGAGTAATTGGAGATAGCTTCAGTGAATCCTCTGAGACTAATGGAGATAGGATCTTCGATCAATGATCGATGCAAAAAAGATTCAAATGATCTCACTAAAAAACATGACACAACCCCATTCTTCATTAGTGATCGATTTGAATCAAGGTAGGGAATGTATTTTTATTTTATTCTTCCCCATTCTTGATTTATACAGTTGACATGAATCAATCAATTAAAATATTGATCTGTGGTTTGATCATTATGCGAGATGAGTTTATTTTATGAGGTTTTGATGGGAGAATATATTTTTAATTTTTTTTATTCAAATTTTAATTATAATAATAATGGATCAAGACAAACATGAACATCGATCAAGGTTTGTTACTCCAATATGTTCTTGTTCTTTTCTCCCACCATTCATCGTTTGTCATGAGCATTCTCAATCAATCGATCATTTCTCACCTATTTCTTGGTGCAACGATCTGATATCACAGATCTTATAATGGAATAGCCTGAGAGAGGTGTGATTATGGAGATAAAGCAATTTAGATGACAGAGGATACCCAATTTACCATTATTCAACACACAACAAATAATGACAATTTGATTCATTTTTTGAGTAGATTTTATGGTGTAATACATTATTAATAAACAAAAAGTATTGGAAGAGTTGGGATCTTCAATCTCATGGTGAAATGATAACCAGATCGAAATTTGGAGTCATTGGATCAAATGCGGGAGTAGATATTGGATTCTAAAAAATCCTGAACAATACAATGTTTAATCTGGATCTTTACGTTGTGTGGGGCCACATGAGGTGTGATTAGGGTTTCCATAGGAAGTTAAATATCACATATAATGTGACCCCTTTCAAGTAACATGTGGTATCACCTGGGTCACTCGGCATGTACTCAGGAATCACACAGGCTGTTTACATGGGAAGATGTTCATAGGCTAAGCTGTGTACTGGTACTTGGGAAGACATACATAGGATGGTGATGTGTACTAGCACATGGTTAGAGTAAATGGGATACGTACATGTTGTGTACTACTACATGGACACAGTTTGAAGAGAAAATCTATTTACACGGGAAAGACCTGGGTTCAAGGGACATGGAGTGTGACCCCTACTACACACTATGTACTCTTTTATACAAGTCTTAGAGCCCTTGTACTCTATTTCTTGGAAACTTTTTGTTAGGGTTTGTTACCTTTATCTTTTACATGAGGGTTGGTATGCAATAATTTTTTACTCCCAGGACAACGATCCCTTCAGCAATAATTCCTAGATATAGTTGTTGGAATCCCTCTAAGAGGCCTAGAGTGAGATCCACTATTCATATTCATGTCCTAGGTGGAATTATTGTTGTTGACATGACCAACACTACATGGGAGTCAATCCTCTACTTAGAGGGTTAATCCAGATTGATTTTCTGGAATCACCTCATGGATTTTCTAGTGATCCTCATCTATGTATTGTATTCTATTCAAACTATTAGAATTCTCTTTCTCATTAATAGACCCAATAAAAAGTACCTATTGGAATGAAATCATCAATGCTATCAGATTCAGGAGTGTGTTCTCTTGGGTGAGTGCTTTGTGGAATATTCTATATGGAATCATAGAATAGTATAATATGATTGTGACTTACCTCTAGAATGTGTGTCTTTGTTGAGTATATCTGGATATTCTTGTTATATGTGTTGTAGAAAAATACATGTGTAGAGATGAATGTATTTCCTTTGTTTTATGTGATGCACGCCTATCATAGGGCTTGTAAAAAGAATTTTAATTTTCCTAGTGTAGTATAATAGATGACCAGATTCGTCTCACTTGAGGAACTTTCTCATATGTTCACTCACTTAATTTAATTCACCTAAACTAATTATTTTTAATTTTTTTTTAATTTAGGAAGATTATGAAATTTAAATTAATAAAAATATTAAACTAACATGCAATGAAAAAATTTATTTATTGAATAAAGAACATGGAATTTATGGGTTGGTTTGTGGGTTCCATCAATCTCCTTGTTGGTGTTTAAATTTTTTTTGATAATTCAATTTTGAGACCTCATTCTTGAATTACTATTTTTTTATTAATTGGTGTGAAATCTTGAATGTATTTAGCAATCTTAACTTCCCCTCCTACATTAATAAGGGTTAATGGAACAACTCAATCGTGAGTGTGACAACTTTCAAGACCTGGCTCTATCGTATGCCATTTCAACCACCGAATGGCTCAATTCCATCGTATTAAGAGCTTTTATATAGTATAAGGGAGGGAAAAGATTTAATAAAATAATATAAATGATTTTGAGTTTAGTTTCTTGGTGGGATATCTCCAAACTCGTGCACATCACTCTTTCTCATCAAAGACTTAATAAAACTTAAGAATTTTACCATAGAATAAATGAAATTGACATGGACCTCCCCTGACCCAAGGATTGAGTAAGTATATCATTTTTTAGGGTAAGAGGTAATGGTGGATATTATTAGAAAATTAAAATATGAAAATAAGGATAAAAGATGTAGAAGAAAGGAGGGTGGTTGGGTGGAAGAAAACACAAAAATTAATACCATGAATGAATTTATTAAAAATCTAAATTACAATTGAAATATAAAATAATAAATAAAATTAACAAATTAATAATATGATAAGGGAAATAGTTGTGAATTCCCTCCCTAGATGGAGATCTCCCCTTGGTTCCTTGGAATAAATGTCAGGGAAAATGGGATGAGATTAGAGGTGGGATCTCCCCTCGTTTTATAGGAAAAAATTGTCCTCCTCAAGTTTTAAATTTTTTGGAAATATAATTGGATGATTAACACATTCCATACTTCATAAAAGTTGTTTATAAATTACTTTTTCATTCAACCTCAAAATTTCATATTGATTGGACTCTTCTAGAGGGATTTCTATATTTTTGTTGACAATGTATTTTTTTCTAGATGAATTTTCCATGAAGCTTCCTTCAATGTATAACATCTCTTTTCCACCATAATGGGAGACAAACTCCATGAAATTTATTTAGGTAGTGCATATATGTGTCCTACTTCATATACATTTCTAATCAACACCATTGTAGGTGTGTATCCTGATTTATACATCCGTTACGGAGGTGGGGTCCACGCTGTCAGCCCAGACAATTTCCAAACATCAATGATTTTTTCGGGCCATTAGATATTTGAATAATCCTCTAGTCTAGAAGAAAATGTTAAACGAATTAAAATAAGTATTCTAAAAAATAATCATTCAATTTGGAATTATATTTTTATATAAATGACCAAAATACCCTTGACGTAAAAATCTGTCAAAAATCTAGAATTTAAGTACATTTCACATTTTAGCTCAAAACATGCCATAAATCCAAAATTGATTCATATAAGCTCAAATTGATAAATTATGAGGGTTAAGACATTTTAAATACATATATAAATGTTGAAAATATTAGTTTTATCAGTATATTTTTGGGTTTCAGGGTGTCCTACTAAGTATTGTTATACTCACCCATACATGGGGTTTTCCTTCATGTGTCATGTCTTGTGTGGAAGATTGAAATTTTGATAGATTATTAGAAGGACCAAGACCAGACGGTTCTTAGTGAGACCAGAAAAACCGAGGTGTGTTCCTACAACTTTCTGAAAATAGTCCCAATACTTACTTTTTGGTTGTACTTTTATTTTCAAACTCATTGTGGTGGGCTTGTATTTGGCCATAATTACTTTATACTACTTCCTTTTTATACTCTAGTTATGCAATTTAGATGTATGAATGCATTGGTTTTCAGTTGTTTTTACATTTCATCATTTTATAGGCTTGGAGATGTGTGTTTCTAAACAGGTACATAAGCTATGGCCTCTCATGTTAGTGATACACCTTATCAGTGCTAGTCACTAACCTCTAGCCTATTTGAGGTTGGATTCAGGAGACGCGGCATGGGCCCCTCTAGGAGAGGGCATGACACCTAATGAGTTGTACTCACACCCTACTTGGGCTGCCCGATCGATACCTGAATAGAGTTTGTGCTTTCTAGAGAGGTTAAGGGAAAATACCTTGTGTTAGATCATTGATATGGGATGGAGCATGGATGAGGGAACCAGACACTATTTGATACATGCATGGGGGAGTCGTCAATGTCTTTATTTTGGGTTTTATTTTAGACACTTGACATGTACATTGGCATGACCTATTTTCTTCTTTATTTTTTGATATTGTATATTCATTTTTGGTCATCTTGTGATACTGGTTCTTTTAGGTTATGACTACATGTTATTAATATATTTTTTATTAATTTTTGATGGTGTATTTACTCTGATAAAAGAGGGTAAAGTCTCCCCATGATCAATATATCAGACCCTCACTACTAATCAACAGCCTCTGACATATGGGGAGGCATGCCAGAGGTTATGTGACTGGCCGATTGGAAGAACTGGTGTGTGGAACCTGGTCTGAGATATTACCGTTTTCAACATTAGAGGTTTTGGAGATGTCTTGTAATAAAGATGAATCATACTCAACTGAAAACAGTTCTTCAAAATATTAAATTTTAAAAAAATTATAATCATTATTGCAAAATTTTATAAAATAAAATATTCCTTAGATAGTGAACAAGGTGGTGAAGAATCATATATAGAGTATCAACTCAAAATATAGCTTATATTATGTATTTAGAAAAACAGAAATCTCAAAAAAGAAATTAGGATATTAAAGAAATACTGTGAAAAAGTTTATAAAGTAAGAAATTATGTCATCAAGTCTGAGGAAGAATACATTCAAGAGTTTTTAAGTTACAGACTAATAATCACTAAACATGAAAGGATGGTTGAAGATATCAATAAAAAATTAGAATATAAGGAAAAAGAAGTCAATAAGTTTCAATATAAACTTCTTGATTCTATAAATACCTTGAGAAAGATGAATTAAAACTTTAACAATGCTTTAGTAGTAAAATATAAGACATATAAATTTGTTGAGAAATCTCAAATAAAGAATTAGGTGAATTCCTCAGACACCAAAAATAATGTTTCATCTGATTTTTCTAACATTTCAAGTGATAAAAAATTTAATAGGAAAGTTAGGGTGGAGAAAGAATGTGATAAATCTGTCACATTTATAAAATTTTAAAACTCACTTAGAAGGAAATATGTTATTCACCCAAAGTATGTTAGGGTCGGAAGGATTTATCAACTTAAAAATTTTTTTACAGAGAAAGATCATATTTCAAAAAAAAATTAAGATTTGATGGATTCTATTGGTGCTATAGAATATATGGGCCCGTGACTTATAATTTTTGGCATAACATATCACTTCCCAAAATAATATTTGAATAGAGTGGAAGAAATAGTGAAATTGGAATGAATAACTTTCCTAACACATAGGAAGTTAGAAGAGAAAAATTACAAGAAGTTAGAAACATTCCAAAAAAACAATTTAAATGTCTGGAAGAAGTTTATGGAATATGTGACTTGGCTTTTCATCTTGCAGAAAGATGTATTAAACTCCTTCTAGAACATGTTTCTTATGGTATGTAAAGAAAAGGAATCTAGGATAAATAAATTTGATGAAATATTTTTTTGTTGAGACTGCCTTGAAAGAAAGTAAAAAAGAACAAACCATGGATACTTGATAGTGGTTGTTCTTCATTCATGATAGGTGATTTAAAAATCTTCAAACATGTTTAAAATCATGAAAGAGGTTCCATTACTTTTGAGGATAATAGTTCTTTAAAAATCATAAGAATCAGAATGACTGAGATTAAAGAAGAAAAGTTAAAATATTCGGAATTTTTATTTCTTTATGTGATAAAACATAATTTACTTAGTGTAAGTCAACTTTGTGATGATGGAAAAGAAGTAATTTTCAGAAAATATTCATGTGGTATCAGAAGTTTGAACATTGAAAAGTTATGACAAAAGGAGAAAGAACCAGTGGAAATATTTTTCAAGTTAGAGAATTTAAAAACTCTGGTTATCTAAGTTCCAAAGATGAGAATATGTTGTGGTGAAAAAGAATAGTCCAACTTGGGAAGAAAATAATGAAAAAACGTTTTAATTTTTATTATGTACAGAATTTTCCAAAATTGAAAAGAAGAGAGGAAGATTTTTGTGTTACTTGTTAGAAAGGGAAGATGACTAATTAAAGTCATATGAAATTTGAGATTCCATCTACCAAGCCTCTTAAACTTATTCATTCCAATTTATGTGGGTCAATGAGACATCAATTAAAAAAATTATATTTATAATTTATCAATTTTAATGGTGATTTCACTCAAATGAAAAACATCATGTTTTTGAAACACAACTCAGAGCCCATAGAAATGTTCAGGTTTTTCAAAAAAGAAGTTAATAAAGAGATGGTGGTTTATAAAAAGAAATTGAGAATGTATAATGGTATTGAGTTTACAAGAAATACTTTCAAAACTTATCTTAGAGATCATGTTATTAAACATTAGTATAGTTCCCTATATACTCTACAACAAAATAGAGTAGTAGAAAGGAAGAATATAGGTTTGGTTGAAATGGGAAGAATCATGTGAGAAGAATAAAAACATTCAAAGTTCTAGTAGAGTGAAGTTTTTAGTATTATTTTACATGTTTAAAAAAATTATTTTTGGAAATAGACATGAGTTCTTATGAAATTTACTATGATAAAAACCTTTATTGATGTACATCAATGTTTTTGGAATCCCATGTTTAATTAAAATAATAAATTTTGATCAAGGAAAGTTTGATAACAAATATGGGGAATGAAATTTTATTATTCACCTAATGGAATAAGTTAAAAATGTTAGAAAAAATGTTTATAAAAGTTGGTGGAATCATATTATGTAAAATTTATTGAGAATCAAACTTATTTAACAAAATTTGAGGGGGATTTTGATGAATAAAAACTGTAATTTTCCAATGAAAATGAATGTGATAAATGTAATGCTCATGAAGACTTAGATGAATCATATGATGAGGAAAGTGGAGAAGGAATAGGAACTCTGAAATTTACTACTTTAAAAAAATTTGAGACTAAAAATATTCTGGGGAATTAAAAGGCACTAGTTCAGGCTAGAAGAAAGATGATATTAAAAAATAAAACTTCACTCATCTCCAAATTTGAACCAGAATCTGTCTCATAAGCTATTCAACACAAAGAATGGTTGAATTCTATGAATGAAGAGTTGGATCAAATTGAGAAAAATGAAACATAGGAACTTTTTTTATGTCTGAAATATAAAAAATTTATCATAAAAAATGGGTTTATAGAAACATTTTGAAGGAATATGGAGAAGTTTCAAGAAACAAATCTAGGATTTTTTATAAAGGTTGTGCACAGGTGGAAGGTGGAGATTTTGATGAAACATTTTCCCCTATATAATGGTTAGAAACTATTATAATGTTTTGATTAGTTCCTTCTCATCAAAATTACAAAGTGTATCAGATAGATATAAATTTGGATAAATTGAAGAAGAAGTTTACAATGAGAAACCTTTTGTGTTTCTACTTGATAAGGATGAAAACAAAGTTTTTAGATTGAAGAAAGTTTTATATGGGCTAAAACATGATACACATTCATGGTATTATAAGATTTAAAATTGATTGAGAATGTTGATTTTTTCAAAAGAAAAAGATGATAGAAACTTATATATGAATGATGTTGACTTTGGAACTCTAATTGTATTTTTTCATGTGGATAATATAATTTTTTTTCCGAGGATGAAGAAAATTTTTGTAAATAATTTTCTAAGGTAATGCAAAAGAATTTTGAAATATCAATGTTGTGAGAATTAATATTCTTCTTTGTCTTACAAGTTCAATATAAGGAAAAATAAATTTTCGTATCATAAGAAAAGTATGCAAGGGAATTGTTACAAAAAATTGGAATTGTAGAATATAAAGAAGTTTCTACTCCTATCTTAGTGAGGATGAGGATGAGTAAAGATTAGTCTAGAAAACGTGTGAATTAGAAAGAATTTTGGAATATGATAGGAAGTATACTTTACCTTATAACCACAATACTGATATTATTTATGCTTTAAATGTGTGTGCTAGTTATCAAGGTAATCTGAAAGAGTCAAATACATTGACAGTAAGGATAATTCTGAGATATTTCAAAGGAAAAAATTCACAAGGATTATTATAAAAAATAAATTAAGAGATGAAGTTTCATGGTTATACTAATATTGATTGGGCTGGAGATTGTATTGATAGAAAATCAACCTTAGGAGAAAATATTTTCATGGGTGAATGTTGTGTAAATTTTCATAGTAAGAAACAAAGTTTAGTAACCTCGAGAAAAGTGTAATTAGAATATGTTGTGACTATTCAATCATGTACTCAGATATTGTGGATGAAAGTTCAATTGGAAGATTTGAATATAAAGGTTTCTAAACTATTGAGGAAACTTTATGACAATCAGATTGCAATTGATCTTTCTAAAAATCATGTCCAATATTCAAGATCAAAACACAAAAATATAAAGTTTCAATTTATAAAAGAGAAAGTTGCTACTAGAGATGTTTTGTTGGAATATATCTCAACAAAGTATCAAATTATTGATATCGTCACAAAGTCAATTCCAAAATAATGGTTTGATGAGTTGAGGTTGAAAATTCATGTTCGTCCTCCTATAAGGACTTCCTAAAACTCATGAGGAAGTCCCCTACCGTGCATTGGATTATATTGACAAAGGGGGAGAAAAGGTAACAACTTTGTATTGTGTAATATGTTTTTAATTATCTTTATTTTATGAATATGAAGTTTTGTTTATTAGATAATGGGGGAGAGGAAAATAAAATTTATATAAAAATAAATGTGAGAAAATATAAAAGTTAGGGGGATTTTATCTTAGCATGGACATACAATTTTCTTCTCACCAAGGGATGGATTTTTTTCAAAAAAAATACCTTATTTATTAGTATGGTGTCTAAAAACTCTTTTAATAAAGGATGTGTTTTGGTAAAATTCAATAAACTTGCGTTGTTTACAAAAGTTTAATTGTGAAAATTTTCTTAGAGTTGAAAAAGTTATTAATGAGTGTTGTTAAAAAATCCGAATGGGGAGATTCAAGATCCTTTGTGATGTTTTGTTTTTAATAAATTTTTGTATTTGTTGATAACTAATATTTTATAAAAGAATGTTTCTGAAAAACAAGTGAATGTTTTTGAATGTTTTTACCCAAACATAAAGGGGGAGAAATGTTTTGTTTTTTAGAAAGTTATTTTATAGACAGAGAGGATTGAACTAAGAAGCACTAGATAAAAAGTATCGAATGGATCACCACCGGTCATAGAATTCATAAAAAAGTTAGAGGTTTTTATCAGACACACCAGCATTCTCAGATCCATTTACATGAAGTTCAAGTTTCATTTGACTCAATGTTGGTTAGAAATTTAGAATGTTGCTGAAGAGTTTGAATGAATAAAGTTATGTCCGGAGTTAGAAATTTATTAAACTTTTTAACCTTCAGTCAACTATTTATTTTCTAATTTTTAATTCTCAAATATCATAAGTTTTCTGTAACACTTGTGATGTGATCCTTAAGAAGAAAAGGGGGAGAATACGTTCAACCAATCATATTGTTTTTTTGTTAGAAATAAAGAAGGTGTTGAAAGTAAGGAAAGTCGTAATACATTCCAATATAAGTCATACAATACATTGATAATATTTAAGTTCTCATAAATCTGGAAAACTATAATGATAAAATATTTTTAAGAAATAGAGGAATCATAAAGATTGTATTGATTCTAGGAATCAAGAAAAGAGTTTTCATCAGATCCAGAAGTATTGTGCATAGAAGTTTTCAGAAGTCTGAATGAGTTATAGTTTATGAGGTTTGAAGTATTTCAAAGTGGTAGATTGGAGTTTCCATCATTAATAAAATTCCATCATAGTGATAATTCCATCATTATGAGGATTCCATTGGATTCAAGATGAGGAAGTTCTATGAGGTAGAATCTGAAGAGGAAAGATAATTAAACTGACTCTGAGGAATAAATTCAATCAATCTAACTCTGAGAAGGAAATTCAATTGAGATCGACTCTGAGAAGGAAAGTCAATCACATTGAATCTGAGAAATAAAGTTAATTATACAAACTCTAATGAGGAAATTCAATTTAGAATGAGATGAATAAGTTTCATCATAATGAGATGAGGAAGTTCCATAATAATGAGTTGAGTAATTTCTATTATACTGTATAAAAAGTTAGGAAGTCTGAGAAGAATTATTATAAAGAATACATAAGAAGATTTCATAATATTTGTGAATAGTTTAAGTGGTAAAACATGAAATTTAAATATGTAAATATATTCGATTTTTTTAAATTTGAGTAAGTGGGAAAAGTTTTTTAGTTTCTTAAATTTGTCTTTTTGGGATGCCTATAAATAGAAGAATTGTATATTCATACTTTTCAACTTTTTTATGTGAGTGGAAAAAGAAGAGCACTAGAGAATTCATGTCAATGTAATCTTTCCATATTCAAATCTCATTAGAAGTTTAGACATCTAAAATTTTTGTTTGTTGGACTATGTATGATCAGATTGATCATTTGAGAAGAGTTTGAGTAATGCATATTGAGAATGGATTCATTAAACTGATTCCATCAGACTGAATTCATCAGATTGATTCCATCGGACCCATCCCTATCGGATGGAGAGAATCAGACCCAACCACATCATAATGAGGATTCTGAGCTATGAATTTGTGGTGTAGTTTGTACAATGTATTTTTTGTTTGTTTTATAACAATTCTTTAAAGAAAAATTTATAAAATAATAGGAGTCAGTATAATCATTACAATTAGGATATATAATGTGTCTAATGGGAGTAGGCACAAGTTGTATTCACTTATTCATTTTAGTAAATTTCTGTAGACCCATAGGAGTGTCTATGAATATGATATAGGTTCTCACACTGTGGTCGAACCTTCTAAATATCATGTTTATTACTTTTTTTACAAATTTTTCATACATCAGTATTTACTAGAAGATGATAAGGATATAAACATTTACAAGTTTCAGGGTTTTATATTTTCAAAATTATTGAAACTTATAAAAGTGAACAACTAATTCAACCCCACTTCTGAGTTATTATTCAATCCTTTGAAGCTTCATATATTGTTTATCACTTTATTTGAAACTTTTTTTAATATTTGTGCTACTTTTTTGTAATTAAAATCCCTAAAAGAATAATGGAATACTCTCATGACTCATCATTGATCTCACCATGTCCAACAAGATGTGGTTCCTCCTTTCACTTACATCATTCCACTGATGTGTATAAGGAGGAGTGAGTTAATATAGGATCCCAAACTCCTATAATTAATCAATGAATTCTTGATTGAGATATTCTCCTCCATGTTCTAAGAGGATTTTCTTAATCATATTACCAATTTGGTTCCCATATTCATTCTTTATTTCTTGAATTTATCAAAAGTACCAGACTTATACCTCATTAAGTAGACATATTCATTTCTACTATAATCATCTGTAAAATTTATGAAGTATGATAACTCACCCCTACCTCAATTGGAAATGGTCCAGACACATAAGTATGAACTAATTCAAGAATCTCTTTAGACCTTTCACCTTTTCTACTAAATGGGGCTTTATTCATTTTACCATATAAATAAGTGTGACACATACCAATTGGTTTTAGTTCAAAAGAATCTAAATGTCCATTTTGGTATAACTTAGTCAAGCATTTTTCATTTACATGACCAAGCCAATGACGCCATAATTGGGTGTGGCATGAGTTATGTAAAGTAGTTTCATTATCAATTTCCATTACTTGGTTTGTGTAATATGATAAAAAAAATTTGTTATTTAAATTCACCTTACCATAACAAATTTTATTTTTATAAAAGAAGAAACATTCATTTACAAATATTAAAATAAATACATCTTTATCAAGTTTAGATATATAAATAATGTTTTTATAATGGATGAAACATAATAACAACCTTTCAAAACCAAGATCATTATAAGATCCCATATTTTTCTAGGTACGTCCCACTCTGAGGTTTTCATTGAACATATTCTTTTGGGTTTTCCTTTGTAATTAAGCCTTAGTGACTAAGTCTTATTTGATGAAAGAGAGCCTTTTTTGGAGAAAATAACATTAATTTTAGGAATGTATGTCTATTTAAATTAATGTATTCCATGTATAAATATGTTAAATGGGATTAATAGGGTTTTCTATGAGTTTAGAAGGATCATAGGTGGTTTGGTCACTTTTATAGAAGCTATTATAAAAAGTATTCAATGAAAAATTGTATGTTGTGTACATGTTAGATGAAATGTAACTATTTCTATATGAATTTCATGAACTAGTTTATGATGTGATTTGGTTACATGTTGTGAAGCTGATTCACATCGTGTAAATGTTGATCAAAATAAATATTTACCCAGGGTAAAAGGTTTTTCTAGAATAACTTCAAAATTAAGAAATACATTACATGAAAGGATTACACATCATGTATTCCTCATACCCAGTAGTTTTAAGTGTGTCATGTACTTATGACTCTCATTATTTTTTATTATAGCCCCTCCTCTCTCGCTCCTAGGGTGAACTCTATGAAATTTTGAATTATCTTCCCCCCTTCCAGATGTCCCTTTTTCACATTCGATCCTTGGCGAGTTTATTCACTTTGGTTTTCTTCTTCTCACCCATCATTACTTTTCATTGTAGTGTACATGTTTTGAACACGGGTTTTCTTTTGGGAGTTGATCTTGTTTTGGGTTTATCTAGGTTCTTCTTGGGATCTTCTGTGACTTCTTCTTTAATGGATTTTGTCATTAGAAGCATTGTGTTAATCACATGTTAAAGGTATAGAGACTAAACCTAACCCTATGATATATTTAATTATGAATTATATGTGATATTTTGATTATGACCATGTAATGTGCACTATAATTAATTAGTTTATTTATAGTAAATCATGGATTGGATTCCTTTAGATTCAATGGTTGATGCGACCTAGATTATGGATACCAGTTGGGTGAGAAAACATTTGAGTAAAAAGAACTTGGCTAATGGTTTAAAGCAAGGTGAGTATGACATGATACCTTAGGTTATTTCTTGATATAGAATCCCTAGGTAATCTATTATTGATTATTGATATGACTGTTGATCATTTGAGAGATAAATGAAAGTTTATTTGAAAGAAAAAAGCTAATTTTCATAATTAACCATTGTGATTTATGATGTGATATTATGATATCCATAATATTATGACTTGTTGAGTTGGTGATGAAATCATTATATATAGGGATATTCTAGTAGTGTTTAAATTATTATATAGTAGGCTTGGAATAGTTATACATGCTAAAATTCTTATATATAGGGATTTTCTTGGAGGATGAAATGCTTATATTGTAGGCCATTCCCAGTGATACTTGCTGAAATGCTTATATACCAGGCTACAGCTAGGTATACATGCTGAAATGCATTTGTATAGGGTGATGATCGGAGGATGAAATTATTATACACAGAGAGCTACCTAATTTTTTGATTTTTCCATCGTATATGGATATAGATGGAATGGTTGTGTTACTTGCTCAGAGACATTTCATCAAATTTTTTTATATAGGTTAATTGATATATTATATTAATTTTTTAATTAATACTCCTATTTATCACTTTATTGCATATAATTATTATCATACTGGTTGTGTTTAAGGATGGTGGTGTCGACCTACTAAGTTTTATTCACACCCTATTTGGGAACCATTTGGTACTCGAGTAGATTACATGGATGTTGGTTTGGACAAGGGAAAGGGACATTATTGTGGATTCTTTTGTTTCTTGCTGGATGGGATGGATTTTGGAGATGGATCTGACATGGGGATCAGGACCAGAGCCTTTTGGGATTATTTAATTTGATTAGATTATTTTTTTTGTAATGGTTTTAGTATTAATTTTAGATACATCTTAGCTTGTCATTACATTATTCATCATTATAGGTTCCTCCGTTTATTTTCCTAGCTGTATGATATACTATTTACACTATTTCAATGTTACTCGAATTTTTATTACTATGGTTTAGTTCCACTATGTTTTACCAGGGGGTATAGTCTCCCCATTATAAATATCATAGCCTCATTACTAGTTAATAGCCTCTAGCATATGGGGATCCATTCTTGACATCTAATAAGCAAATCATTTTAACCATGTGATAGAGTACAAGATCAGGGGACATTACAAAGTGGTATTAGAGGATTAGCTTGTTATTTTATTTTGCTTTATTTTTTGTAAAAAGTAGAAAGGATAATAGAATCTATTGGGAAATGGTAATGATATTATTCATTTGAGTAGCTAACCCATGTAAGGGGGGAAATTTGAGTTCCAGGGATGGGATTATTGTTTATGTTGTTCTCTTGTTACAATTGATGTTATTTCACCTTGGTTGATTTATATGTAGTGTGATGTTATTATTTTTTGATGTTATTGTTTATTGATATTTACACTCATGGACCATTATGGTGAGATATGAGTATGAATGCATCATGATAGACATATAGGGATATATATATATATATATATATATATATATATATATATATTGACATGCATTGTTCATGATAGGGACATGTTTATTGAATGTGTTATATACTTGCCAATATGAATTGTGAAATAATATATATGTTATATTTGATAAATGGAATGAAATAAACTATTATTTTATCATAAAACACTTATAATCCATGGTTAGAGAGACCCAGATTAATGGTTCTCTATTGTCATCACCTCTTGAGGTTGACTTTATTTTTAGCCAATTTTTATAGGAGTGTGTTTTTCTTGGAGAAAAAATGACTCCTCATCCTCTTCGAGTTGAGTTCTAAGAGAGTGGAAATCAGTTATCTCCTAACAGAGATGAACTGGAGCTTCCTGTAACTCTTTCAGATCAAATGGATGTTCATCATCACAACAAATTCTTAAGGGTCATTCAATCCATGGAAAAGGAGTGTATTGTCATCGTGCCTTTGATGTATGAGTTGATGAGAGAGATTCAGCTACAGTATCCACCTATGTTTTCTGGGGAGGGAGGCTCCCAGGTAGATGAGTTCTAGATTGAGTCAATCTATACAATCATCAATCATCCTGAGACACCCATAAATTGGAGGGAGAATCCTGTTGTGTATATGCTCAGTGGACCTGCCAAACATTTGTGGGATATTCTAGAGTAGGATGGGAATGAGGAGGAGTTATCTTGGAAGGAATTAGAGGTGAATTTATTGATCCACTTTTATCCATAGATGTTGAGGTATGAGAAGGATCATTCGTTCATGCATCTGATATGGGATAGAATATTAGAGATGGACTATGTTGAATATTTCACCAACCTTCAAGATTGTGTTCCTTATTTAGCTATTGATGAGATCTCTAGGGAGAAACATTTTCATGATGGTATTCACTATGAGGTTAGGTCATAGGTGAATGTTTTTATTCTGAGTGTCTTTTTAGATTTTATGAATCATGAACTCATCACAGCAATGAATCTTAGAGAGGACCCAAGAGGTAGCCAGGCTATTTCCACAGGGTAAACTAGGATCACTTAATTTGGTGGCAATAACTGATTCTATGAATGTTTTTTCCAAGTAAATGACATGAAGAACGGTTAGGGGAGTGGTAATCCATCATAAGATCATAGTCCATTGTATTTCATCAGTGTAGAAAGTTAAACCACAAGAAACCATAGTTTCGATACACTGCTTTGGAGTGCCATGTTTGTGGCAGTATAGGCCATCTTCATAAGTTTTTTTAGAAATTCTCATAGTATAGTAGTGGTAGGGGAGAAAGATAGGTACTAGAGTCTAGAAAGGACTCAACTACTTCTCATCATATAGGTATCTAGATTTCCATAGTACATTTAGGTTGAGGCGGGAGATGTGGTACCCCATTGTAATGACATAATGTTTATTAGTAAAATTTCATTCCTGAATAAATGGGTGTTGTATTATATTATATATTATATACATAATAAATATAGAGAACCCAATAAAAAACTATATTAATAAATATTGTTACATTAATTATCAATGAGACCAATTAAACTTCCAAACATTACAACTGGACGAAAAGTATAAAATAGAAAAGCTAAAATGAGAAAATATGGATCGACCTCATCTACTAGAATTATTGGCCCCACTACCAACACTATATAAAAGAAACAAAATTATAGTGAAGCAATAAAAAAAATTTAAAATGGAAATATAGAACCTTTAGAATAATTTATTTGAATATTGAATGAAATAATTGAGTGGTATATATATAAGGAAATGTGACTGTTGGAATAGTAATGTGACCATTGGAATAGTAAGCTGATAATTGGGAATAGTAACCTGACCATTGGAAGAGTGATTTTACCAAAAAATAATAGATTATGATTTAAATAACATTTATCATGATTAATTTATGTAAATAAAAATATTATAATTCAATAAAATCAATATCATGATCAATAACCTCAAAGAAAATAAAGCATATTTTTAATAAACTTTATTTTAAAGTATTTGGTAAAAATCATTATTTTTTTGTTAAAAATTATATATTACATATTTTAGATATTTATTTTCATTAAAATAATATCATTTTTGAAATTATCATGTTAAAATTTTCCTTGGGTGAGTTTTTTGGTAATTTTTTGATATACTTCAATTTTTAGGTGGATTGTAAAAATATAGTTTTTCACATAATCAATGTATCTTAAGTTACATCATTCATGATATAAAAATGACATAATCATTTATAGAAATTTATTTTCTCCCATTATATATTTAATTTCATAAATGAGTAATTAAAATACAATAAAATTAATTTTCAAACCAAAAAGTCACTTTCCAAAACCTAATTTCAAAAGTGATTCCTTAGAATGTCAATTTATTTTTTTCCTTCACTTTTCTTTTTAATAAGTTAATAAATTAGAATTATAAAGAGGATTTAAAGTCTTAAACCCATTATATTATATTTATATATAATTTATTTTGTCAAAAATGCACTATTACATGTTTTTCCTTTGATATATTATTTTATTAAACATTTTATTTTAAAAATACCCCTCTCTTAAAGTATAAATAATCACTCTCCCTTCCCTTGTAAACACATTCCTCTCAAACATTCTAAAGTACAATATCTACCCAAATACTCCCTCTAAATCCCCTTACATTACTTGGGGAAATTTTGGAGCAATCCAAATCTATTCACCAAGGGTGTAATAGCGTTTTACAAGAGAAGCTACATTGAGAAGAGAGTATGACTCTATTAACATTTCCCTTTTTTCTTATTCTCTTTCTTATTTTTACCAATAAATTTAAAAACTGTATACTATAAAACTAATTATTCAATTATTTAAAATTATATTATTTATGTTAACATGAGGTAATTTTCATATTTATAACAAAAATAAATGCAATACCTATCTTTCCCTCTCTTTTAACAACGTCCTGTTAAAGGTTGATTAACCACCTATGGAGACATTTCTAAGACAATTATTATAACCACCTTCATGGATGGATATTATTAATTATATATAATATATAAATAACTAATTACATTTATTATAGTCTACTGGATTTAATCATACTTTTCTATAAATGACTCTGAAAGAAAAAAGAGAAATCAAAGTGAAACAAGAAATTTTTAGGAAAATCATGATATCAAAACACTTCAATTTCATTAATAGAAATTAATAAATATAATAGAATGATTATAATTGATAAATAATTGTATAAATAGATATAATTAACCTATTTATTAGTTTTTTAATAATTATTAGTTTATTATTCAAGAGGCGCAGAAGTGACGAAATAAAGAAGGAATCAAGGTAAGGGGAATCTTCAACCCAACTCTTTTTTATGGGGTTATCCATATTTCATGACATATTTGCAATAAATATTCCACTAAAGTTCCTTAAATATAATTTCATTATTCATCCCTCTTTTTTTCGGGATATACATGTTTTTTATTTGATTTTATGGAAAATACAATGATTTTCCAAAATAACGCTTCTTTCCAAAACACATATTTGACTCCTCTTGAGTTGTTTATTCTTAACTAAAGAATGATGATTCTTATAGAAAATATGTTTTTCCATTTTTAATTTTGGAACCCGAAGTTTATTTATGAAATCATAATTATTGAAATCCTCATGAAACCCATTTCATTCCATGGGTTATTTCATGAAATGATTGTTACACATTCTATATGACATGCATTATTATGTAAATGTTATGATGTGATGACTAGACAAAAATTATATAGCCCTCCAATGCATTGGGTAATTTGTTGTATCTCATGAGATAATTTTTATTATATGTGAACATGATGCTATATTTGTTTACAGTGATGATGTTATGATTATTCACATATGTTATGTGTTAACATGATGCTAGCTTTATTCACAACTATATATGGCATTTGACCACTATGACATGATGTTTCATTTTTATGCATTTCCACATTCGATGAATTTATCACATTTTCACCTCATGATATTGATAATGATCCTAGGATTATGATATGATGATTATGCTCACCCATATTATATTGATTCAAGTTCCTTATTCAACCTCTTACAAGGATTTTATCTTACCCCTTTCATTGATGTATATCCTTAGGTAATTGCATGTACTAAGGATAATGTGAGATTTTAAAAGAATAATGAAGAAGGATTTAAATAAATTTTTATGTTTTATTATGTACAAGTTATTTATGAGCCTAATTTCTTTAGGACATAAACCTTTGGATCGTAGATTTGTAACTCTATTATGTTATTTATCATTAAAATGATGTAATAGTGATATATGAAAAATTAGGGTCACTATAGTTGGTATCTAAGAATGGTTTACTTAATTTTGGAATTATGATTATAAAAAAAGAGTAAAACCCATTAGTATAAGTCTATGTATAGGTAAAACATCCTAGAAGACTATTTTTAGAAAAGTATAGACATTGGGATCCCATAAGATATTCCTTAAGTGTTAATTTCATTAAATAATAAATTACTCATGATTTATTGACTTATGTTTTTTTCTAAGATTTTCTAATCCATAAAATGGTAGGAACGAAGAAAAACTAGGCCTAAAACCTCTGTGAGTGACAATGAAACAATTATCCAAATGAGATCCCCAATTCCATGGGATGTTTAGTTCAAAACTTTATGGAAATGATTACCTAGTTGTCTCGATATATGAATAATAACATGAACTGTGTGGAATATCCATATTAACCCAAGAATGATCAATTATCCATTGAGTCCATAATGGAAAAATGACCATCGATGTTTAGTGGAACTTCCAATCCACATGATGTAGAATAGTGGGTTAACTCAATGAGGAAGATCTTTTCTATGATCCATTTCTCTAATAAGTAGATTGTGACTGTTGTAATTTATCATTTATATGGAAAAGCTATTAAATAGCAGGAATTGATAAAGAATAAAAATACAAAGGATTAAATGGAAGAGATGGAGTGGGAAGAATTTCAGAAAATATTTCTTACAAAGCATTTCCCTTGAACTCTTAAAAAAATATTGAAAGAGAATTCATATAGCTAAAGAAAAAGGAAGGTGAAGTTGTAACAACTTATGATGAAAACTTCATAGGGTTTGGAATGTATTCCTTCAGTTTATTTGTCAATAATGATATAAAATAGATATTTTTCTTTATTGTTTGAAAAATACACCTTCAAAATGATCTAGAAATATAAGAATTTGGGAGTTTTGAATATTTGGTTAAATGTGCTCTTAAAGTAGATATGAATTTCAAAGAATGGTCCCATGGTTATGGAGATAATAAGAGAAGAATGGGGTTTCATGATTGTGGGTCAAATGACAAATGAGGAAATAGGATCCAACATCCCACATGTCAAAAATGTGGGAAGAATGATCATTTTAATAGCCTCAAAGGGATGGGGAAATTCTTCAAGTGTGGGAGAGAAGGACACCAAGCTAATGAATATTGACGATACATGAAGAAGCTGACCAACATGATAGAGGAAAGGAAGGAACATCCTAATGCACCACCCATTTTCCAATGCTTCAACTATACGGACCAAGGGTGTTATGGAAGCAAGTACAATAAACCACATGTCCTAGAGGGAAACCAGTTTCCACAATCACCAAAGTCAAAAGAGCAAGAGAAAGCTTGTATCACCACTACTAATGAAGTGGAGTGTGAAAATGAATTCATACAAGGTATGATTACTATTCACTAAATAATAGAAAAAGTATTATTTGATTCTGGTTCTACTTATTCATTTATATCCTAAATGTTTTCTAGAACTATTGAATTGACGCCCAGATACCATTAAGTGGAGATATCCATAAAAAAAATAGTGGTGTAATCATTACAACCCAAGTGTTGGACTCTTCTAATATAATCATATTTGGGATGATTCTTCTTGAAAATATTATTATATTTACCTTATTGAAATTTGATGCTATATTGGACATGAATTGGATTTCATTATATATAGATGAAATCAACTATTGGAAAAATCTATTTTTATATTCTGAACCATCCCATAATCCTTTAAAAATTCAAGGGAGATCATGAATCGTATTTAGAAAATCCATAAAAATTGGGGGTGTTGATACCCTGTAGAGAAGAATACCTTTCCCAAATGGTTGAGTCAAAGGAAGGTATTAACTTGGAGGAAATGTCCTTTGTTAGTGAATACATTGGTGTATTTCTCAAAGAGTTACTTGGAATCCCCTGATCGTGAGGTAGCATTCTCAATAGATCTTATACCCAGAGCCACTCTTATCTCAAAATTCCCATATAGGATGGCCTTGATTGAAATGGAGGAGTTAAAGAAGTTTCTACAAGGGCATTTGGAAAAATGGTTCATACACCCTAGTATATCACCTTGGGGTGCCCCAATGCTCTTTGTCAAGAAGGAAGATAGATCAAAACCGGTGTATATCAATTACCAAGATTTCAACAAGATCACTATAAATAAAAATTATCCTCAACCAAGGATTGATGACTCGTTCAATCAACTAAGAGGAGTGAAATAATTCTCAAAGGTGTATCTTTTTTATCGTTATCATCAACTAATGTTGAAGAAGGAAGATATTCAAAAGACTTCTTTACTTACAGGGTATGGGTACTATGAGTTCATAGTAATTCCCTTCAGACTTACTAATTTTCCTACAATATTTATGGATTTAATGAATATATTCTTTAGAGACCACCTCAAAAAAAATTTGGTAGTGTTTATCGATTATATTCTCATTTATTCCAAGATTAAGTAGGAACATGAAGAGAATCTAATTATTGTTTTGGTGATATTAAGGAAGGAGAAAAGGCATTTAAAGTTCAAAAAGTGTGACTTTTGGATGAAAGAAGTCACATTGTTTGGGAAATTGATCACATGTAATGGAATTTATGTGGACCCTTCAAAGACAAAGGAAATTGAAGAATAACCTAGACCCAGTAGTGTCATAGAAATCTATAGTTTTATAGATTAGTTGGTTACTATTTACAATTTGTGATGAATTTATCATTATTTTTTAGCCAACTAACTGATTTACCACAAAATGGAGAAAATTATTTATGGATGAAAGATATGAGGAAAGCATTAAGGAGATCAAGAAGAGGCCAATCACTGTTATTGTACTGAAATTTCCCAGTCAAGATAATTGTTTCATTGAGAGGGGGAGAGTGTGAATCAGTGATATATTTTTCTTTTATATTTCCTTAATTTTGTAATAAACATAGAATCCTATTAAATATTTCTTTCCCTATTGGAAACAATTAAAACACACATCTATTGGAACACATGAATTTATAAGTATCACTATTCAAAAAGAATATCTACATCCTTTCTATGATTTTGAAATGATCTAATACCACACAATCTGTTAGAAAATTATCCTTTTGTGTGGAATACAATGAGTAGGATATTTTGTTTCACTCATGTAGCTCTATATAAACAATTCATTAGTGAATGTGATACTTCTATAACAAATGATGAAATAAAAAGTTTTGTAACAACACATGATATGGTGATTCTTTATCAAATTTCACAAATGTATTATTTTTAAAAAAATTATTCAATCTCTTACCTAGAGGTTAGTAAGAACTTTTCTAAATTTTGTTACAAAACTTAGTATGATTTCCCAATCAAATTCTCCCAGTTCGATTATCCCAGTTTTAGTTCTCAATATGAAAAATATATGACTTTTTCAGAATACGGTTGTGAAAATTCTGAACCACTTCTTCTTCAATCCAAAAATCCCAATATGATTTTCCCAGTCCGATGATTCATCCCAATACGATGACCAGTTGAATACAAAAAAATATATTGAAACCTCTTCTTCTCTCTAGAGCTATTTCTTATCTTTTCTTCTTTGTGAATAGTAAATTTGTCAAAAGTAAAAAGTACTTTCCCTTTTATACTCACCCAAAATATGGTTTGGGTGGGATTCCTAAAAAATTTCCCACTCAATCAAATTTTCTGAATCTACATGTTCCTTTGAATTTTGGGTTCATATTAACATCATAATCTCTTCTCAACACTTATTTAACATTCTCAAATATTCTCGCAACATCAAATCTGCATTATAATTTCTATAAACATCATTCTAATTCAGATTTCTCATTTCAATTTGTTCTTACGACCTGCTTCATTATGATGAATACAAATTTAAAACAATATATTATTCGTCATATCTTCTCTTGACCCACTTGAATTAAAAATAATGTAATTAAAACTATTTTAAATGGTTAACTAAATTATTAATATTGCTATTAATTTCTTCTTCATATTGGCCACCACATAATTTTCTTATTCTTTTCATTCATCAGTTCCAAAATATTATTCCTCTGATGATTATTATGGCATACCGAGTATGGACCGGTATCACCAGCTGTAACATCAACAAATTAGTTCTCTTCTGAATATGATACCAATAAATTTTTATAACAAACAATTCTACCTCTAATTAATATGATGACATACTGAATTCGATGGATCAACATTAGTAACTTATTTATTTTTTGAATACGATTCACAAAAACTTCTTTCTTCAAGGATTTCAATCTTCTAGATTTTGGTCTGACTGAAAACTAGAACCTTTATTATGACTATTCTTCCCTGCCTTTAAACAACTCTGTATCCAGAAATATCATTATGATGATATTTAGACCAGAATGATTAAAATACATAAACTTTCATCTTTCATAAAATTTTAACAAGTATCATGACTTTATTTATGACTTTTATTACTTTGAAGATCAACTTTAGCATCATCTCACTTACCAAGTAAAGTGTTACAACTTCACTACCATTCATAAACATATTTATTTCCTATTCATCTTGAATACAATTTCCATGATTACAATCAGACTGAATATTATCGGAATAATATTTTTCTCCCATTTCTTTCATCAAACTTTAATCACAAGTTTTACAACTTACTTATGATTTATGAGAACTCCAAGATCAGAAAAGAAACATCACATTTTCATCAAAGTTATGCAGACTCAAATTATTCCCCATTAGGATCAAACATTCCATTCTAAACTTTGGCTGAGTTCGATGATCCTCTTCATCCAGAAAACATATTCCCAATGTGATGGAATTGCGTAACCATTCTGAGTCTGATTTTATTGAATATGATGGTCAGTCCAATTATTATCACTTAAAAAGTGGTGTCATTTATTTTCTTCTTAAAATCCATTAACAACAAAAAAATACCTGAATATGATATTCATCTTTATCATCTTGGTCCAAACAGTCTCCCACTTTGGATTTTTTTGTCAACCAAGGTTCATAAATCAATGAACTTTTTATCCTCAAGCTATGTATTACCTATCAATAATTATAAGACTACTTGTGCTAAATCATTATAGGAAACAAGAATTATTGACATAAAATTTGTGATGTCCAAAAGTAGTGATTATGAAAAATTTCCTCATTTTTTCTTCCTCAAATTTTAAACCTCCATAAAATACAAAAAAAAATTGTTTCCAAAAAACAGTTTGAATAGTTCACACACTTACAATGATGAATTCACAATTTACCCACAACTCTCTCTTTTTACATGCTTCCATAATGATAGATTTATAAAACAATTCCCCCTCCCCCTTGAAAACACTTTCCAAACATAAGATGATAGAGGGAACAATAACACATACCTCAACCTTGATGAGAAAGATGTTAGATGACCTTGTTCAAGCTCAATTTAGAGAAGGCTTCTTGGGTAAAGGATTTGTGAAAATGTCAGAAACTTGTTCTGATTTAGGAACATACTCAAACTTCAACTAATTATTCTACACATGATATTTGATGAAATAATTGTTGAAATCAATATGTTTTGAATGAGAATATTTTACCAGATTCTTGTAAAGTTTGATTTCAATTTGATTATCACAACCCAAGATAAAGGGTAACTTCAATTCAACAAGTTAGTATTCTAACTGATTATTTATCCACATAAGTTGGGTAGAAGATTGTGTAGTAGAAAAATATTCAGATTCAATTGTAATGACAGCTACTGAATTCTATTTCTTTATATTCCAAAATACATAACTTTTACCTAGAAATAAAACTCCACCTGAAGTGGATCTTTTATCATCAACATTTACTACCCAATCAGCATCTGAATAACCAAAAAATTCAATACTTTCTAATCTATCATACCTGATTTTGAAATTTTTTTGTCCTTTGATGTATTTGAGGATTCTTTTTCTATAAAGTAAATTTGATTATTTAGGATCACTATAAAATCTTTCACATAAGGTAACATAATAAACAATATTGGGTCCTAAGGTAGTAAAATATAAAATAATTCCAATCAACTTTTGAAACTCTTTCTGATCAACTTTCTTGTCTTCTCCATCTTTACTCAACTTGGTTCCCACTGATATCGAGGTGTAAACTAGTTTTGAATATTCTATACCAAACTTTTTAAGAATTTCTTTTGCATACTTTTCCTGAGAAAGAAAAATGTGTTTCTTATTTTATAAAATTTTTAACCCAAAAAAGTATTTTATTTCTCCCAACATGGAAATATCAAACAGATTTTTCATTTATTTAGAAAAATTTCTGCATGATATTTCATTATTCATAGTAAAGATAATGTCATTAATATAAACAATTATGATGAAGAAAAACACTTGAATTTATTTCATGTAAATATTGTTATCAACTATTACTTTATTAAAACTCATATTCCTTAAGAAAGTATCCAGTTTGGTATACTATGCCCTCATAGATTTCTTTAGTGAATACAAGGATTTATTAAATATGCACATATAACTTTCCTCTTTCCCAACAACAAATCCACAAGGATGTTCAATGTAAACTTCCTCATAAAGATCAACATTTATAATTGCAGACTTTACATCTATTTGAAAAATTTTGTAACTCCATTGTGTAGAAATAACAAGAACAATTATGATTGTTTCTAACCTTTCCAAGAGATAAAAAGTTACATTAAAATCAACACCTTCAATTTTAAAGTAACATTTACATACAAATCTTTCCTGATTTGTTATCACTACACCTTATTCATTTGTTTGGTTCTGGGAAAACCACTTTGTACCAATAAAAAAATTTATCTGGATTAGGTACGAGTTCCTATGAATCATTATCTTATATCTGTTATAACTCCATTCATGGACAAAACCCATTCTAAATACTCAAAATCTTATTTCATGTTATTCGGCCAAATTTTTGAATACAAAGAAGTGTGTGTAATAGAATTTGTTATTTTTATTGTTTGAACCTTTTTATGTTGATCACCAATAATGTTCTGAGTTTCCACTAGCTTCCTCATCTTCGGATGAGATTTTAGATATTCTTCTTCATCACTTGAAATAGTTGAGTCTGATTCTTATTTTTTAGTAGGATTATAATTGGATGTATCTTTATCAAAAATTTTGACAAAACTTTCTTAATCCAGCTCAACATCCTTATCTGTTTGATTATATTTATCCCTAATATATTTTTCAATAACTTTAAAATTATTAGAATAAAAAATTCTTTATATTTCTTTGTTGAAACATCTATATCCTCTTCCTTCTAGAGCATAACCAAGAAAAATTCAATCTTCACCTTTCTGCTCAAACATTCCCGTATTTCAACATTTCTTCTTTATAATTCATAGACTCCTGAAAACTCTTAAGTGTTTCAAACATATAGTTTTTATATGAAAAAATTTATAGGTTAATATACAAACATGACCTCTAAAAACATCAGTTTTGAATATAAACAATAGTACTCATGGGTTGCCTCCAATATGAATGAGAAAGACCTTGTTCAAGTAACATAGTTCTCCCCATTTCCACCAAACATATATTCTTCCATTCGTCAACCCCATTTTATTGAGGTGTGTATAGGGTACTATATTCCTGAAAAAGTCCATTATTCTCAGGATAAATTTCAAATTCTTCATTCTTATACCCATCACCATTATTAGTTTTCAACTTTTTCACTGAATACTCACTTTTCTTCTTAGATTTTCTCCTAAAACATTTAAACATTCTCAGAGCACATGATTTATATTTCATATTCATAACGCAAGTAATGTGATTAAATTCATCAATGAATGTTATGAAGTAATTATAATCAATTTTTGATTGTTTTCTCATTGGTGCATAGATGTCAGAATGAATAAGTTCCATGGGGTTTTTTGAACAAATCTGAACTTTCTTATACAAAAACTTTGTAATTTTTTCTTTATGATAAATAGTGCAACAAAAATCTCTTATTCATTGAAAATAAAGAATATATTAAACACAATATCACTTTCATAACTTACTCTTTTTTATTTAGAACATGTTTTGTATCCTTTTATGCCATAATTAATTTTCTTCTACCATACCCAAGTAACTAGAGTTTTGAACCTCACCAACTTGAAATAATTTTCCCTTTGTATGTTGGCCTCTTGTAACTATCTTTTCATCCTTATCAATTTTCAAAAAAAATAAATCTTTCTCGAAGGTAGCTTTGTTACCTTCATCACATAATTGTGAAACACTCAACATGTTATGTTTCAACTCATCAATATATAAATATTTCTTAGATTTGATCTTTTCTTTCTTAATGATAGTTGATCCAACACCTTTGATTATTATTGTTTCATCCTTGTTGAATGTCATAGTTACCTCTTTGTTTTATTTTTGATTCCCTAACAATACCAATAGTAACCATAGATAGAATATTTTCCTCTATAGCTTCCATATTGACTGGAGTTATGAATATGTTTCTTAGCAACCTTCTTATATGAATTTTTTTGACCACCAACATTTCTGTTGTCAATTAGAATCTTCTTTTTTAGCTTATTTATCCTTTTATCTTTGCCATAACTCAAAATAATAGAAACATTTACATATTCATAGTTTTTAGAAACATTTTTAGACTCAGGTATTTCAAAAACTTATGAATTCTCAACTTTGTTAGTCTTGGACACATACATAAATTTCTAAGCTTTCTTATTTCTATAAATAATTCTCTCTTTTCTATCAGCTTTTTATGGTTAATTTTTTTATCCTTATTAGGTTTTTCCTTATGAAAACTTTCACCAACTTCATTTATAGAAGTTTTGGAAAATATAGTTTTATTTCCATCTTTAAAATTTATTTAATAGACAAGTTATAACTATTATTTATATGCCATTAACTTCAATTCCAGATCTCCATTACGATTCGTCTCTTCCTTAAGATATTTTTTCAAATCACTAATATCTAGTTGCATCTTTTTCTTATCATCTAAAAAAATTTCATGATATTTTTATGAGGAACTTTCATCTTCCAACTTCTTGTATTGTTTTTCACGACTTCTAATATTTCTCAAATGTATTTCAAATCTTATTTTAAATGAAATTTCATTTGATTTTCTTCTTAATCAGAACTGTTGATTCTGAATTCTTCATCATTAATTATTACACTAAAAGTATTCTCACCAAAATACTCAGTAGAATTTTTGGATTTAGCTTTACTATCTTCTTATTATTTATCTTTAGATAAGAAAATACACATTTTATATTTTTAGAATTTTTTAACCTTCCCTATGGAATAAAATTTTTTTTCCACCCTATTTCTTACATGACCTTCTTGGCCTTATTTATTCTTCATCACAATATTTTTCTTTCTTTATTTGTGGAAATTTTTTTGTAAAGTTCCCAATGAATCCATATTCAAAACATTTCAAGGGTAAATTCCCTTTAAATTTACATGTACCTCTTCTCACATTTTTAGAAAAAAAGGATAAAATATCATCAATATTTTTACTACCTCATTTTCAGAAACAAAATAACCACCTTCTTCTTCAATAATAATCTTCTTTGAATTACCTTTATTCACAGTCTTGAATGAAATTTCTCTATCAATTTTTTTATTTTCATCTCTTTAACCTTATTTTTTTATAAGTGATGAGAGTTCTTTTAAAATCATCTATAGATAATTTTTTATGATATATATCTTCTAATTAATAAACTTTAGCATCAAACTTGTCGGAAATAATTCTTAATATCTTTTCAATAACTATATAATCCTTGAAAATTTAACTAAGACATCTGACAGTGTTGATGATGTTATTTAACTTGGTAAATATGTCCCCAATAGATTCATACCCACCAATTTTAAAGTCTTCATACCAAAGCCTCAAGATTTTTAATTTTTCTTATTCACTTTTTTATTGCCTTCATATATGTTTTTCAACTTATCCCATATACCATTATCTATGGAAACACCCTTCACCGTTAAAAATTCACTTTTATAAAGTGATGATTGTAAATAATTCTTGTACCTTCCATCACTCTCAAGATTATTCTTATCAATAGATTAAGATGAACTTTATCATCAATAGGAGGAAATACATATGTTGCATCTTCAAGAAAATCATATCTAATAGACATAATATGGGGAAACATTATATCATTCCAGATATGAGAATTCTTACCATCGAAAACCATGATTATTTTATTGTTTAAAAACTCAAATAATCCATCAAATTCTCTTCAAAACATCAACAAAGAATAAATGAAGGGAACCTCTCTCTGATACTAATTGTAATTTCCCAATCAAGATAATTGTATCACTGAGAGGGGGAGGTGTGAATTAGTGATATATTTTTCTTTTATATTTCCTTACTTATTAAAAAACATTTTCCTCATATTAAATATTTCTTTTCCTATTGAAAATAATTAAAACCCGCATCTATAAGACCAAAAGAATTTACAAGGTTAATTATTCAACAAGAATGTCTACATCCTTGGTATTATTTGAAAATGATCTAATTCCACACAATCTACTAGAATACAATCATTTTGTGTGTAATACATTGAGTAGGATTTTCCCTTTTACTTGTGTGTCACTATGTAAACAATTCAATAGTGCATATTATCCTTCCATAACAAATGATGTAAAACAAATTTTTGTAACAAAACAAGTTATGATGCTTCTTTATCAACTTTCACAAATGTGTTTTTTTATAAAAAATATTTACTTTCTTACGGAGAATTTGGTAAGAACTTTTATGGAATTTGTTATAAAACTCAGTCTGATTCTCCTAGTTTAGTTGATTAATAAGAAAAATATATGACTTTGTTAGAATATATTTGAGAAAATTCTGAACCATTTCTTCTTCAATCTAGAAATACCAATTCAGTTTTTCTGGTCTGATGATTCAGCCCAATACGATGACCAGTTGAATATAATCTTATCTATTCTCATACACTTCTTTTATTTGAAATACTTCTTCAACAAAATTCAATCAGGAAACCTCTGATTGTCTCTTAATCTCTTCCTTATCTCTTATTCACCATGAATAGTACATCTATCATAAATCACAGAGTAATTTCTCTTTTATACTCACCCCAAAAATGGTTTGGGTGGGATTCCTAAAAATCTTTCCTCTCAATTACATTTTACGAATCTATATGTTCCTTTGAATTCAAAGTGCATCTTGCCTTCATAAACTCTTCTCAACACTTCTCGAACCATAATGAATATTCAAATAGCTTTATCTATACATTATACTTTCTTTAAAAACATTAGTTTGATTCTAATTTCCCATTCTGATTTGTCATTATGATCTGCCTCATTACGATGAAGACAAATGTAAAATATATATTCTTCTTTATCTCTTATTTTGACCCACTTGAATGGTAAACAAAGTAATTAAACCTCTTTTAAATGGTTGACTATATTATTGATAAATCTCTGAATTTTTTCTTCATATTGGCCACCATATATGTTTCATTTTCTTTACAATCATTAGTTTCAAACAATTCTTACTCTGATGATTATGATGGCATACCGAGTTCGATGGACTGGTATCAGCAGCTTCAACTTCAACAACTTCTTTCTCTTCTAAATATGATACCGGTCAACTTTTATCACAAAAAATTCAACCTTTGATGAATATGATGACATACTAAATCCAATGTATCAATATTAAGAGCTTATTTCTTTTTTCAATATGATGCTAGCTAACTTCTTTCTTTCAGGATTTAAATCTTTTTGGTATTTAGTTTAACTAAAAACTAGCACCTTCATTACGATCATTCACTTTGGTCATTAAACAATAATTCATATAGAAATATCATTACGATGATCTTGAGACTGGAATGATTCAAATTCAACAAATTTATTCTTTCGTAAACTTTCAGCAAGTACCCTTAATTCCTTCAGGACTTTTATTATGTTGAATATCATCTTCATCATCATATATCCTACCAAGTAATGTGTTGCTGCTTACCTATATTTTATCAACATCTTTCTTTCCTCCTCAACCTGAATACGACAGGTATGATATTGGTCAAACTGAATATTATTGTTAGGATATATTTTCAAAATTACAATTAAACCTTTCATTCCAGACTTAGGGTGAGTATAATTATCCACTTCATCCCAAAAACATATTCCCAATACAATGGACTTTCTTAACCTTTGTGAGTCTTATTTTCTTGAATATGATGGTTAGTCTGATTTTCACAAAATAAAAATTGAGGTGATTTATTTTCTTCTTAAACTTCTTTGACAAAAAAATAATACCTAAATATGATAGTCATCCTTATCATCTTGTTCGTAACATGTACTCACACTAACAATAAGTGGAGAAGGTTCTGTGATATATAGTGATGATTCAAAGAAAGTCTTGGGTAGTATACTCATGCAGAATGATAATGTGATATCTTATTCCTCGTGATAGTTAATGATCAATGAGAAGAACGACCTGGCGCATCATCTAGAGTTAGAAGATATGATCTTCGCTCTAAATATTTGGTCGCACTATCTTTGTGGTAAGAATTTTGACATATAGACTGATCATAAGAGTCTAAGGTAAATATTCACATAGATGTATATCAATAAGAATCAATGAAAATGGTTTGATCTAATCATGGACTACGATTTCTCTATTCACTACAATCAGAGAAAAGAGAATAAGGTAGATGATGCTCTTAACAGAAAAAAACATGCTACAATATCCATGATGCAAACTGAGAGGGACCTTATCTTATTGTATATGAAAACTATATATCTTGAAATCATAACGATATGGAATACATCATACCCCTCCCAAATTATTTCCCAACCATCTATCTAAGAGAAGATCAAGGAGACATAAAGTGATGATCTGGAGCTAAAAAAAAGTTGAAATCAATAAAGTAAGGGGATCAACATGAGTTCCAAATTGATGATGATGGTGTAATTTAGTTTTTAATGAGGCTTTTTGTTCCTTGATCACCTCAAATAAAGACCATGCTATTGTATAATTCACATAGCCTATCTCTCTACACCACACTAGAAGTACCAATATCTACCATGATCATTGAGAACACTTTTGATGGGACAACATGAAGACGGATATTACAGAGTATATATCAAGGTGTTTTGTATGACATCAAGTTAAAGTAGAGTGAAACAATTCTAAAGGTATAATGAATCCATTTCTTATAACAATGTGGAAATGGGTGAATATCCCCATGGACTTTATCAACAGTCTCCCAAAAACATCCACAGAAAAAATACGATATGGTTTTTGGTGGATCAACTCACCAAGACTGACCACTTTATCACTATTTGGGAAGATTTCTCACTTGAAAAACTTTCCCTGATATATGTGAATGAAATGGTGAGGTTTCATGGGGTTCCACTTTCGATCATATATTATTATGATCCAAGGTTCACCTCTAAATTCTATAGAAGTATTCAATAATATTTTAGTACTAAATTAAATTTTAGCATGACCTATCACCGCCAAACTGATAGAAAATCTAAAAGGACTATTAAAAAAATTGAGGACATGCTAAGATAACACATGATGGAATTTAAAGGAGGATGTGATCAAAATATCCCATTGGTTGAGTTCTCATATAAAAGCAACTACCACTCGAGTATTTAAATGGATCTATATGAATCTTTGAATGTAATGCAATGTGGAACTCAAAATTTTTGGGGATGAAGTTGTGGAATGAAAGATACATGGACCTAATCTTGTAAAAGTGATGACAAAGAAGTTTCAATCCATACAAAAACATATAAAAGCTACCTAGAGTCGGTAAAAGAGCTATATTGACTACTACCGAAGGGAATTTGGTTTTGATGTTAGAGAGAAATTTTTCCTTTAAATATAACCATGGAAGAGAGACATACACTTTTTAAAGACATGAATGTTTTAGCCAGATGAATATTGGCCCCTTTGAGATCCTTGATCGCATAGGATTTGTGACATATCAACTTTCATTTCCACAAAGTATGGATCAAGGTCATGATTTTTCCAAAACCAATTTTATGGAAATAATTAGGCCATTAACCTTACTGCACAACTACTTTGACACACCTGGGAGATATGTTTATAATAACTTACATTTTCTTTAAAAACCTCCATGAAGGATTTTGACAATGAATAACCTAGGTTAAAACTAGGGTTCTTACATTAAAAATAGGGTATCATGATTTAAAAATCTTATAAATGATATTATGGATAAACTCTAGACTAAAGAAAGATCTATGTGGAAATAAGTGGATGAAGTATTTATGTATTAGGGTTGTATTGAAAAATTTAGTTAAAAGCCTATTTTGTGATTAACCTAATTTAATGGATTTCCATCACATTTATTTTATAAATTATATTAATTTTTTTAGAAAAGGATGACCTATAAGCTCGGTGATAACCAATCAAATCTGGCAAGGTAGTGGGTCTTAAACCCATGACCAAAGGATGATAAGGGTCTCTTTCCAACCACTAACCTATGAAATTTCCTGGTTAATTTTTCATTTTTTTAGGTAAACAATTTGATGAATAAATTTTAATGATAAGCCAGTAGTTTCACTTTTGAGGATTAGATATTAATCTATTAACAATATTGTTTTTGGAAGATAGTTAATGAAAATAGTTAGAATTTTCACTCTTTTCTAGGCCTCGCGATCCTTTAAATGTTTCTTTTAGTGCTTCGGGGATAAAAAATTATTATTGGTAATTAATTTCTAGGAGTAAAGGAATGAATTAGAATTAGATCAAATCACAACCAAAATTTAGGTTTTTTCATATTAAATTCAAACATATCATGTAAGAATATTTCATTATATTCTTAAGTAGTAAAATAATTACCCAACATTAGGAAGATGACTTAAAAATAAAATGTTTTCCTAATATCTTAAATTCTATTGAATCTGTGGTCTTCTAAATCATCACAAATTTATGGCTTTGAGGTCCTCAACTTTCCATTGATCATTCACTTGTTTGTGATTGATGACACATTCACTCCTTATAAATATTTACATTTTTCCTGTAAGTATGTATCTCTACTCTACACTGATGTTCTCCTACTTAGAGACCTAGTTACATGGTATTCCATTTGACCTATGTACTTTCTATTCTCTCTTTTATATAGGATGACTTGTAAACCCATCTCATGATGTGAGATTTCAAACATAGGAAGTATCAAACAATCTATCACCATGATCAAGTTTAAATTGCAAGGATGTAATTTAAATAAGCTGGGGAGAATGTTATGAACAGAAAATCTAAAGAAAGAACCTTTTATTCGATAGTGTGTATGACACGCGACCCCGAACACGTAAGGTAATTTAATTTCTAGATACTTTATAAAATATTTACTATTTAAAATAGATTATATGTATTTCAATACATACAACACCGTGTCAGCTTATGTTGCATGCAAGAGAGGCCTTTCTTGAAAGATTATGTTACATGCAAGAGTTTCCTTCCTCAATATCTTCTGTTACATGCAAAAATGACTTTCCTTGATAGCTTCTATTACACACAAGACCTATTTTCACCAAATAATAATGTATTATTAAAATATTATTATTTAATATAATATGATATAACCAAGATGTTATGTTAGTATTTGTAAATAGTATTAACTAACTTATGAATATTTATGGTTTATATAAATATAAAATTAATTCATTGGTTACCAACTAATGATAAATTAAAATAAGAACCAATTGGATATAAAAAAGAAAAATTATTATTTATATACATCCAAAGGAGTTTTGTCTTAATAAACATAGTTAATTAAAATTAATGAATTATTTTAACGAAATATATATTTTATATATTAAATAAAATATTTTTTATATTAATCCGTTATGTTTCATATGCATAAGATAAGAATAAACCCTATTTTACATATTAAACCTATATGTTTATAAAGTCAATTTTACCCCCTTTTAACAGAGAACCCATTTTAAATTATAATTCTAACACTTTAATTGATTTAATATGTAAAAATAAACTTAATCTTGGAAATATAAACATAATAATTATTTTAGGGTGAATTTTTTATATTTTTCTGAACCATATCATATTTAAAGAATAGTTAAAAATACTGAATTTTAGTTCAAAACTTCTTTTTTATCTAATTTATTTATAATGTTAAATTATATTTTAAATTGGTTTTAAAGTTTAATTAGATAATAGTTTTATAAATTAATACAATGTATGTCATTGGAACAAATTATAATTTTAAATTGATAATAAAAAATAGCAAACATTCATACCTTTTTACCTTAAAACATGCATTTTCGTCCCATCTTGGGGATTAAATTTTAATTAATTTCTACCACTTTTTTGATTTGAATTTGGAATAATTGATTCCATATTTGGAATAAAAATAATTTATAATTTCTAATAAGACCAAATTTTTTTAAAAAAAAAATCTGTGAAAGTAATTAAAATTAATTACAATTATTAAGGTAAAATTGAGCTTAATAAAGGACAAAACCTTTAACTTAAGGGTCCAAATAACCTAGAAACTTCTCCAAAACCCCATTTATGGACCTAATTAGGACATTAACCTTCCATTATTGATTTTGGTTGGTTTTTTATGACATTTTTTTTTGTTAAAACATGGGCACACCTAACATGATTTCAAAAGACCAAGTGAGTCCTTTTCCTCCCTTATAAAAGGCCGCCAACTCTCCCCATTCTTGACACATATCAAACCACATAGATTTGAAAAATATCTTCCCATATAGCTTCCCAACATCCCTCCACCAAAACTTTAAGCCTCCATTTTACTATAAATCCTTCCAAGGAATCATTTTGGTAGAAACCAAAAGTAGTTACCTGATTAATAGGTAATGTCTTCTCTCAAGCTTTCTAGTTTTATTTCCATTCTCCAACCCCTCATATATTATTATTATATTATTATATAAAAAACACATATCCTTAATATAATAGTATTTTTTTATTCAAAAATTTATAACTACACTTACACACACTTCCATCAAATGGGTAACGAACGTATTGTTTCTTTGTACGACAAACTACTGCCTCACGAAATGATGATTGTTCATTTTCCTTTACCAACTTTCATGGTTGGAAATTATGATGGACACTCTGTTTATATATGATATATATTATATTTATTATTTCTTTATACTTCTTTAATTTTTTTATAAAAATACCATTAATAATTTCCATTTTTTTAATACGATAACTTTGTTTGCGGAAGTGTGGATTGTTGCCCCCTCAAAGCGATGTGATTTGTTCACACGATCCATGGAATGTATAAATGATGATTATAATTAAAAATATGTGACATAAAAAAACTTTATATGATATTAATGAAATAATTACCTTTTTAAAATATACTATATATATATATATCATTTTCTTTATTACCCTTTCACACACTTAAAAAGTGATAATGTCATTTGTGGACATGTGTACTACCATCTCCTCAACATGATGTGATTTATTTTACATCATAGTAATTCTATATAAAAGTATATATGATTTAATAATATGTTATTTATAATATAATAATCATTTTGTAATGATATGGTCTTACTTACATTCTCCCCATAACAATCATTGAAAAATAAGAGCATTACTCATGCGTACTTGCAACCTAAAATCTCCATGATTGTAACGTAGGTTCGTTTTTCATAACCATATTTAATAATTTTTTTTAAATTCATAATTAATGAAACAATATTATAATTATTTCATGATTATTATTTTTGAGATGTTATATAATGACCCCTTTAACCATAGTTGACCTACCAATGTTTTTTTTGACTCATAATCTGAATTTGTTCTAAACACCCAAAGTAAACAGAATATTTTAAGTAGTTGTATAAAACATAGTCAAAAGTGAAATAAAATTAATTATAAACTATAAAAGGTTTTTCAGTAAATTATAAAATTAAAATAATATTATTAAACAAGAATTTAAAGTATGTTCACCCAAAAATAAACTCAAGGTAATGGATTCTCATCTCAATTTTTACATATGTGAGATAAATGTCATATTCAAAATTTGATTATTTTGTGGGCTGTATATACTACCAATTTTGATATATAATATCATGAATTATTTTATTATCATTGTATTTGATAATTCAATTAAATATTATTCCTCCATGAGGCTTATGATTTAAAAAAATTCAAAGTTGTATGGGACACCTTGGGATGTTTAATGATTATTTTCCTCAAGAATAGTACTAATGATCTTGCAATGGAACTTCCATTAGAGGAAATTGTATAAAAAAATTTAACAAACCCTTTCATTATTATCTAGTTATTCATGACTATTTTCAAGTATTAATACCATTTTTACACTCTTTGGTACTGAAAATGATTTATAATTTTTTTAAGAAAACCAAACTTTATTTATCTCTTTAGTTGGAGAACCTATTTTCTTTTAAAAATCATGTTTTAATAAAATGTTTTCAAAAATATTTTTAAAATGATTTGGTAAAGAAGTTTTTATCCTTTTTGTCTTTTACCGTTATTTTAAAAGGAATACACTTTTCTCTTTTCAAACAATGTATTTCTCTGGAAAATTGAATGTTTTTTACCTCACACGAAAAGTACATATTTACCTATCATCATTTCTTTGAAGCTTCCCTTTCATGTCTAAAAGGTTACTTTATAAAGAGATTTTTTTCAAAAGTTATTTTCAAAGAAAATTTTTTCCAAAATGTTTTCATAATCATTATATATTTTCCCAAATTTTTTTTAAAGATCATTTTATAGTATTTCTATTCATCAGCATCAATAGAAACAACAACAAAACTAGGTTTATCCAATACTAGGGCTTTAAAAGTGCTAGCTAAAAATGATGTTAAAGACCCCCTTTGTCAGTGCCAAAAAAATATTAAAGGATGTATTTAATAAAGATAATAAAACATTGTTAAAGGGGTACCTTTATCAGAAATTTTAAAAAAGAACTAATAAATGGGATCTTTTAATAGCACTTGAAAAAAAAATACGGTTAAAGGGGGGTCCTTATCAGCGCTTTTTTAGAAGTGCTGATAAATACCCCTCTTTATCGACCTTTTTTTAGTAGCACTAATAAAGGTATACTTAATAAAACCAATTACGAATAATATATTAATATAAAAATATATTTATAGTGATATAAATATAATATATATTTTTTAAAATATGTTTTAGATAAGGTAAATAGAATTTTACAATTAATATATAAGATATTTTGTGAAAATGGATTACAAAATAAATAAAAAAATATTTTTAATTAATAATTTTCTTACTATTTCCTATTAATAGTCATTTAATATCAATTTGAAGATAGAAAATAAAAAAAATAATAAAATATCTAAAATAAGTTGAAAACGTAACTCAAACATCAAACAGTGATAAATTTTGATCTGGGTGTCCATTTATGCTCTAACACATATAAAATCAAATTTTTTGATGAGATCTACACCCTTAGTGACAATGGTAAACCTCTATCACATGTTTAAAGACCAAAAAATCTCATAAGATCTCAAAAATAGTGTTTTTAGTCAGGGTACCCTGTTTTTTTGACATTCGATGGATTTTCAACCTATTTTAAGGGGGTATTATTGCCTTTTTGGTGCTAACTAATTTTATTCCTAGGTATTACATTTATATTGATATTATGGTTTTGAAATTTTATCATTTTTCATAATTTAATGTTATTTATAATTAAATATATGCATGTTTATTATGTTTAATTATAATAAATCACTCATATAAATACATATATCAACATATTTATGTAAAAATGTATATTCTAATATATGTAAGTGAATAAATATTCTAAATATGTATTTAAAATAATATCTAGTCATTTTTTAATTATATATACATACACATATGTGTGGATTATTAAAGAGATATATATTTATATTCTATTCTATTATATATAAATTAATATAATATATAATATATTTAAATAAGTATAAGTATATATATCACACACACACATATATATTGTATAAATGTATTTTAAAATAATTATATAAATATATGTATATATATATATATATATATATCATTAAATAGACATCAAAACAACATAGTGTAGTGGTAATGATGTTCCATCTTCGAAGGAGAGGTGTAGGGTTTGAATCCATGAAGATTTTCATAAGTATATAAATATAAAAATTGATGATAAAAGGTGGCAGGGGGGAAATAACTGACAAAGGGGGGTGGAGCGCTATTAAAGGGTCCGTGGAAGCTCTAATAAAGGGGGTCAAGCTCATAGGTGTCCAAAAAAATATAATTTTACCCCCTTTAATTGTGCTACCTTTATCATCACAAAAAAAGTGTTATTAAAGGCCCCCATTAACATCACTAAAAAAGTGTTGTTAAAGGACCATTTAAACAATGTTTTTTTATCATTGTAAAAGGGGGACTTTAACAGTTCTTTTTTATCACTGAAAAAGTTTTGAACTATTAACAATGCTCATATTGTCAGTGTTTTATTAGAATTGATAAAGGTCTATTCTAGCACTTTTAAAGGCCTATTTTGTAGTAGTGAACCCTTTATTTTTACTCCACTTAAGATTTTTTTGTATTCATATCATCTGTATTCTTCCTTTGAATTTTTTATTATTGATTTTTCTAAGGATAGTATTCACATTCAATTTGTTGAATTATTTGTTATTCCCCTTGAAATATTAAATCTCCTTTAATCATTGAACATTGAATTTACCCCTAATTATCCATTTCATTCATTATGTATGTTACTATTTCCTAAACCAGATACCATTTTATATATGATGTCTAATTTGATAGTTATTTTATTATTTCTGAAAATATTGATAATTTCATCTTCTTTATTCAATACAGATATTTGATAAGGCATATTATTTATTTTGATTATTCAATTTGAGGAATAATTTGGAAAATAAATTATGGGGGGAGACTAAACATTATATAGATCCTAAATGCATCAATAGGTTCTCATGAGACAAATTATCTGTGCAAAACTAAATATTTTAAATCATCATGTGAAAGGTCTTGACAGTATAGGTTTTCATGTGCCTTAGATATGACGTCCATTAAGAAATCATTTATCTAATTTAGTTTCTTTTATTATTCATCCCTGAGATTTTGTGTCAGCATATCTAGGGATACATTTAATTATTAATTCTTTAGATAGTATCTGTTTTAGTTTCTTCCCATACCATATTTATGTAGGGATTTACTAACTAGATTAGAGTTATCCTCAAAGCTATTTATTTAGAAAGAAGAAGAAAAATATGTAGTAATTATTTTATTATTTTCTCATGTATACATCTATTTTATGAATACTACTAAACTCTATGTACTTTGGGATTTAATTCCTCGTAATCATCTCAATGAAATAGTTGTAGAAACAAGCTTTGGGCCTTATGGGGTTGGGTCTCTACAGATCTCCTCTTAGAGATGCTAGGGTTAGTCTTTTGAGAAGACCAGAACCGCTAATATGTGTATATATAAGTTAAGAAGATAAATGGGTAGGTTTTGGTCAATCTAGAAGGTTCAAATTGGTGTAAGGAAGTGAGGGAGAAAGTTCCCTTTTATAATTAAGTGGGGCATTTTAGGAAACTCCCAAAATATTAAACTAATATATATTATTTTTTTAATTATAAATGTATTAAAAGTGAGTTATTTAAAACCTAAGATGAGTATGGTTCTAAATCCTATCAAAAAATAATTTTTAGACATGTTTAGGTCACAATGTCAACCTTGTCATTTTTCTTTAACCCTTAGTTAAACCCTTTAACTCTTACCATGACAATAGTTTTTTACTCTTTAGTGATAATATAGTTATTATAAAATGATAAATCAACCCCAAATGGATCATTGATGAAATATTTAACCATATTGTTGTTATTTGGCCGAATTTATATTTTTATGAATTTTATATCATTTAATAAAATATTATTTATTTTAAAGTATCATTTTTTTCATTTTTGATACTATTCAGTATTTGTCTTTTTAAAAAATATCCTAACTTCATGATGACTTCAAACAAAAAAATATAATATATCTCTAAAATTTCTAAATTATCTATAAAATTCATGGATGACATAAATTATGTCAAATTTTATTTATTTTAATGTTTTAATAACAATTTTTTTTATTTCCATTAATTAAACAATTAGTACGTCATTATTATGAAAGAATTTGATTAAATTATTTCTTCTCTAAAAATTTTAAATAAATTATCATGATGAAGATAATTTTATTATCTTTCAAATTAATTTGTATAGTCTAATTTATCTTTTCTATAACCATGTATTAAAAATGTAATACTTATTAAAAACATGAGTATGACATTTTTATCTTATCTTTAAATAAAATATAATAAATGTCTTATTCTCATACAAGTGGCTTAAAAAGAGTATAATTTCGTCCTAATGATGATTTTGGTAGAAAAACACTCACTAAATGAAATTTGGACAAGTGTTGGGGTAATTTTATAATATCATTTATATCCATAATTACCTAATTTACCCTTAACTGTGGTAATAAAAATATTACTAAATTTTACTATTCATATGACCAAAAATAAAAGAAACCTATTTACATAATTTTTACCCACTAATTCCACATATAGAATCCATTTTTTATAATTTAAAACATAGAATTTGTAGTAATTAATTTAAAATTAATCTTGTTAATGGCATGAGAAAACGGGTTATTAAAGTTTAAACCTACAAAAGATTGAAACATTTTTATACCTAAATTCATTGTAAAATTTATTATAATAACCTAAATTATATTAAATGATAAAAATAATATATTTATACTTTAAAAAAAATTCAATAATATAATTTAACACAATAAATTATTTTGATGAAAAAAAGTTGTTTTCAATTAAAAGTTAGTATTTTTCACTATTCATCAAAACATGAAAATTATCAGAAAAATACCAAATATTTAACTAAAGTAAAATTTTATATTTATATTTAAAATATTAAGATTACTTTTTGAAATAGAATTCATAAAATTTTCAAAAATTGGATTTAAAATAGGTTCTCCATTAAAAGATGATAAAACTGTTTTTATAAAAAAAAATTAGGTTTTATGTGTAATAATGGGTTTTTTATTATCTAATACCTCTCGAATATATTATATGAATATCAAAAATATTTTATTTAATATATAAAATATATATTTCATTAATATCATTCTATAATAGTAATTAATATAATTTATTAGAATAAAATGACTTTGTGTGCATAAAAATAGTTCTTTAAAAAAATATCATATATATTCAGTTGGTTACTATATTCATTTTTAATTAATTTAGAACCAATGAATTCATGCATATATTTTCATAAGTTAGTTAATACTATTCATAACCACTTGCTTAATGGCTAGGTTGTATCTAATTATATTAAATAATAATATTTTTATAATATATTGTTGTTTGGTAAGACTCGACCTTGGATGTAACGCAAGCCAACTCATTGTTGTGTGTAGCATAAACATATTTTGGTGTTGAATACAACATAATCTATCAAATAAAATTAATTTATTTAATAAGTGACATACTGTAAAATCTTGGGGTGTTACAGGTGACGTAGGGACATCGGGTGTTTATGTTAATGAATTTCATCTACAAGGTGGAGATTTTTTAACTTTATGCACTCAATATTGTAAATTAATTGATTTTAAATCCATGAATTATGTGATGACCCAACCCCAGAAAAACAAGGAGTCTGTTCCTTTTGAACATGATGTGTCATTTTAAAACAAAAACATGCATTGATAAAAAAACATCACGTCCCATACAGAGGATCGAGTTCGGTTCGGGCTCTGGGAAACCGGTAAATTCAGAAATGTTTCATCTGATAAAAGCTATTACCTGACAATTTAAAATTCAAAACGTAGGGTGAGAATAAGAATGCCTAGTAAGGGGTTTAAATAAACCAATGAAACTTTTGAAAGAATTTTAAAAAAAATTATCCAAAGAACATTCTATTATAGAAAACTATAACACATGTAACATAACATAAAAGTGCTCAACTAAGATTTTCCAGGAATACATCAATCAATTAGGAAATTTTCAAAAGGGGGAAGTAAAATATATACTAAACAAGTATGACGTATGAATGATTAAAAAAAATTAAACCGTTAAGATTAATAATTAATCATATTTGCGTGTAAAGGAAAAAACTTCAATTTCATATGTTGGATTCTAGTTTACACGAATCGTGCCCCAAACTTTTACTTATAACATCAATAAGAACTTGATAAAAACATAAGGGAAAGAGTAGTGAAAGAATAGGTATATCATATTGAAAAGAACATGTAACAAGAATTGAATATGTGGCTTCAACATTTCATTTAGACATTCATGAACATATCACCAAGGTTCATGCCCAAGGTTTCAATAAAGAAAATTTACTGAGGTTATTCACTAGGGTATCGTGAAGCTTGTCACCTCTAGAGATTAATTCTTTACCCAATACATTGGATGGCTATCAGGGAACATCCTTAATATGTATTTACTTTCATGTGAGCCACATAAATCAATACTTTACTTAAATGGGGTTTTATATTCATGTTATCCCAAACCACCTTGAATAGTTCATTCATAGTTGGTCATATTAGTTGAATTTATATATCTTATTAGTGAGAAAGGCATCTAGATGATTAAAAACCAAGCTAACAATCATATGACCGTTATTAAAAGTAAAGAATAAAGGAAGATTATGGCACATACATTGACATATAAGATACTAAAATAATAAAAAACTAGAATTTATCACATGCAAGTTTGTTCTTGAAATTCTAAAATTTTATCATCCAATTGATTACAATGTAAACCAAAAATATCAAGTAGGGTTTTGAGCTTGAACATGCTAAAACATTCAATATTGTTAAGCCTTTTCATAATACTGAATAATTTCCATGATAGAAAGCATGAATCTTCACCATATGTAACATCATTTAAAACATACGGAAAACAAATAAGTTACTCTTAAATGTGGATATAAGTTTTGTTTAACACCCTATTTCTTATGTTTTTAAAACTCCACCTAAACTCGGCACTTAATGTGTAAGGACCTTAACAACTAAAATCTAGGTTCACACATCATATAAAATATATGTATATACCTGAACTCAAACTTAAATATTGGCACAACCATGTGTGTTAATCCCCTATGAATATTAGTTCAACAACATTTGGAATAGGGAAGTTCATGCCCTTATTCATAAAAAAATTTATAAAAACCTACAAAAAAAATAATTTTATAAAAATCCGATCATATATATAACATTTTCAAAATTTATTTATTATTTAAATATGAAATTATGTTTATGTGAATATGTTCAGTGTATTAACAATTATAAACAAACTTCATACATATAGCTGAAGTAGAAAGGTTATGCCCATTCCTGCATATAACCGACGTATATACATATAACCAAAAGTATATATGTATTTTCAAAACAACAAAACGAGGCCAGGTATAATCGTTACATTCTTCAATCTATTTGAATGCAAGAGAACTCAAAGGCCTTGGTTCAACATTTTAGAACGTTTGGACTGAACCGTGAGGTTAAAAAAATATATATTTTTTTTGAATATATAAGTGTATAATTTCTTAAAGAATCAAAATAAGGAAAAACTAAAAACCCTTACTTTAATAACCAGGGAAAGGAGGACTTCAGGGAGGGTTGTCCGGGCTCGCTGGAGACTTGAATGGGAGAGAAGAACCGAGAGGTCTCAATTATTTATATACAAAAGCTCACACACCACCTTGCACGACAAAAACATACCCACTTTAACTGCATTCAATGGGGGGTGTCGTGCTTGAAGAAAAAGAGGAGACATGGGGGTCCCCGGTGGTCCGAGGTGAAGAAAACGAGGGGTGTGCCAAAGGGTAGGGTTACTGGTGTTACCCATGCACGGAGGAAAAAAGAATACGCGGCTAGGAGAAATGTCATGGAAAAACAGACGGTCCAGATCGATCCCAACATCGTTCCAAGGGATGAGATGCGTCCATTGTTTTAAAAGAATTGAGTGTCTTAGATTAGATATAAGTTTCATCAGACGGTCTATGTTCGATGTGGAAATTTAAAAACCTCGAATGACCAGGATTTGATCATGTCGGATCGAACAGTTGACAAAGACCGCGGAGAGAGACGTGGTCACTAAGGGTCGAGTGTGGGATCAGAAACAACGGCCCAGATCACACGTGGCGCGATCCAATGGTCCAAATCGCGTTTCGCCCGAAAAACTGCTTCCCATATTGAAACAGAGAGTAGTTTTTTCCTCCCTTATAACCTTGGGCCTCACAACGAGTGCTCAAAAATCACACATCACCCACAAAGGGGGCCCTATAAATGGGCTCCAACCCGCAGGGCTTGGCCTACCCAGACCCCATCGTGGCCTCAAGCCCGCACTGGTGCACCTATGCGCTCTTTCTTGCTCCTGAGTGCCCTTCTGGGACCCTCTGCTCGAGCTCGGTTCGGCCTTGGCTTGTGACTGAGGGTCAGGCTCAGCCCCTTCGTGTGAGCTACCTCCCTTGGCCCTAGCCAAAAAGGGCTGGCCCTAGTGGGCCATTTTTTTTTTGAAAAATCTACACTAAAAAATGTTTTAGGAAGAGGAAACAATCCATTTATTAAAACTATATATAATTTTATATTTTTAAACATTAATGAATACAAATTAAACATGTTTTAGTTAAAAGTATTTCTATAATTAAAAATACTAAACCCCTTTTTTTAACTCAGAATGTTACGAAAAGGAAATTTTAATAAACCTAAATTATAATTTATATACTAGTATCCTCAAAAACATAGTTCAATCAAAACATAATTTAATTTGAAAAATTTAAACATAGTTTATATCATTATTTAAGAAATTAAAATCGTTACATTGTATTTGAAAAATTCGCAAAGTGTTTTGAATTCCTTAATTCTTTTCAAAATCACTTATGGTTGAAATGAAGTTTTACACCATATCCTTTTAGAGTTCATAAATGATGGTTTAATTATAACTTTAATCATAACTCAATTATTTAGAAACTAATTAATATTTAAATAAGTTCACTTATCCTAACAAGGTCCAACGGCTATTTTTTTATAACTGTTAGCTTCCAATGGTCACTAGAGCAATGGTCAAACAAATTTCCTATAAAACCAAACCTTACGGTGTCCAAAAACTCAAAAGGGAGAAGATGGTGCTTCCCATTCCACTGATGCTCAACATGGTTTTTATGATCACTGTGGTGATGTTTTTTGATTTATTTGACTCGAAAGATCTCCTTTACTTACTAGGCCTCATTGTGGTGTTTAGGGGTCTTCCAGTAGTGATGATAGGGTTTTTAATAGGTATATTTGGTTAGCAAGATTACTCTTTTGATCTCAGGGTATTGTAGACACTACAGTGTTCTTATTAAAATAAATAGACTTATGTTGATCTTTTAAATTTTTCTTTGGTTAAAATGGATTTAACAAAAGTAAATGCATAATATCATAATTATATGATACCCAATATTTGGGGTGTTACACATTATTTTTTTACCTGTCATAATATTCATTTTCATTTAATTTTTGTTATATTTATATGTTGGATTTTTGTATTATTGAGCTTGAGCCTCTTTTATTAGTTCACGTGGACATTTTGTTTAGTTTATACATTGGTCATGTTAGATTATCCTTGGAACACTTTCCCATTTGATATATGTCATCCTCATACCTGATGTTGATCCATTGATCCTAATGATCCTATGGTTTTCTATTCCTCCCTTTTTTCATTCTTTATGAAACAGATCGGCTTGATCTATGGGTGACCCTTGATAGCTTATCCTATGATTTCATATGTCCTTATTTTTTTGTTTAAGTGGTTATGTTGGGACACTTATCTAAATTTTTCATATCCTTGGTTATATTCTCTAGTATTCCTCTACCCCTACTAGAATGACTCTTAGATTTGGAATCTACCTCTCCACTTGTGTGAGATTTAGTTAGGCGAAAAATGTCCATGGTTTTGGGAGCTCTAGTTTTCCTCGAGGGAGAAGAGTAGATGAAGGAGCACTGGTGGGATTCCTTGACGTACCAAAGAAGAAATATTGATCTAGATAAGTTTTGATCATATTCATCTATGCTTGGTGAGGAGCTCTGATGAGGTCCTAGTGTTCCCTGGTGTTCCTTTTACCAAGATGGAAATGACGATTATATAGGAGTACAATCTCGATGACCCTAACAACAAGACCTAATTAAAAATGAGGGGTGTGCCATAGGGTAGGGTTACTGGTGTAACCCATGCATGGAGGAAGAATAAGACAAGTCTTGGGGAAATTCGGAGAAAAAACGGACGGTCCAGATCGATCCCAACGTCGATCCAAGGGATTAGATGCGTCCGCTGTTTTAAAATAATTGAGCGGCTTAGATTAGATCTAAGTTTCATCTGATGGTCTAAGTTCAATGCAATAATTTAAAAACCTCGAATTCCCCCGATTAGATCGTTCCAGATCGAATAGTTGACAAAAACCACGGAGAGATATGTGGTCGCTGAGGGTCGAGCGCGGGATCAGAAACAATGGCACAGATCGTGCGTAATGCGATCCATCGGTCCAGATCACGTTTAGCCCGAAAAAATGCTTCCCACATCGAAATAGAGAGCGTTTTTCACATCCCTTATAACCCCAGACCTCCCAATGAGTTCTTAGAAATCACACAACACCCACGAAGGGGGCCCTATACATGGGCTCCCGCCCGCAGGCCTTGGCCTACCCAGACCTCATCGCGGACTCATGCCCACACCGGTGCACCTATGAGCTCTTGCTCGCTCCTGAGCACCCTTTGAGGAACCTTTGCCCAAGCTCGTGCCGTCCTTGGCTTGGGGCTAAGGGTCAAGCTCAGCCACTTCATGTGAGCTGCCTCCCTCATCCCTAGCCAAAAAGGGCTGGCCCTAGTGGGCTAATTTTTTTTGAAAAATCTACACTAAAAAAAGTTTCAAGAACAGGAAAGAATCCATTTATTTAAACTATATATAATTTTATATCCTTAAACATTAATGAATACAAATTAAACTTGTTTTAGTTAGAATTATTTCTAAAATTAAAAATACTAAACCCCTTTTTAACTCAAAAATTTATGAAAAGAAAATTTTAGTAAACCTATATTTTAATTTATATACTAGTATCCATGAAAACTTAGTTCAATCAAAACATAATTTAATTTGAAAAACTTAAACATAGTTTATAAAATTATTTAAGAAATAAAAATCATTACATTGTATTTGAAAAATTTTCAAATAATTTTGAATTCCTTAATTATTTTCAAAATCACTTAAGGGTTAAATGAAGTTTAACACCATATCCTTTTGGAGTTCATAAATAATGGTTTAATTATAACATTAGTCATAACTGAATTATTTGGAAACTAATTAATATTTAAATAAGTTCACTTATCCTAACAAGGTCCAAAGACTATTTTTTTATAACTGTTAACTTCCAACGGTCACTAGAGAAACGGTCAAAAAAAGTGTCCTATAAAACCATACCTTATGGTGTTCTAAAACTCAAAAGGAAAAAGATGGTGCTTCCCATTCTGCTGATGCTCAGCATGGTTTTTATGATCGCAGCGGTGATGTTTTTTGCTTTTGTTGACTCAAATGATCTCCGTTACTTACTGGGCCTCGTGGTGATTGGGGGTCTTCCAGTAGTTCTGATAGGGTTTTTAAACGTTATATTTGGTTATCATGATTACTCTTTTGATCTCGGTGTATTGTAGACACTACGGTGTTCTTATTTAAATAAAGATCCTTATATTTATCCTTTAAATTTTTGTTTTGTTAAAAGGGCTTTAACAAAAGTAAATACATAATATCATCATTATATGATACCCAAAATTCTAGGTGTTACATTACTCCCCCAATCAAAGAATTGTGTCCCCGTAATTCCTTTCATATAAAATTTCTAAGAGGAAGATCTCAGTTGTTACTACCATATCCCCATTGTAGAGGATCTTGAGGTGTGTTCAGCGGAACACCCAAATTGATGGTCAACTCCTCTAGTTCTCTGATCTAGATACACTTCGGGCAGAAGGGGCTGAACTCATGCACCGAACACTCGGGCTTCTAGAGGGAGGCTCTAATGGTACAAAGTTTTGAAATATCCATATGGACAAACATAAGAAGAACTTTCTAAATTATGTCTCGATTAAGAACACCTAAGTTATAGATTTTTCGTACAGGCTAATGATGAGGAGTTGGTACATGTAGGTCGCATAAACCTTTCCCTCTAAATCACCTTCCTGAAATTTTACTCTGACCATGTATTTTCGGCCTAGGGTGAAACACAGGAAGAGCCCTTCGTGGTATTTTCCTCTCTGCTTATGGTAGGCCAATTGTGCTGAGCCTATGTGATAGTAGATGGGAGCATTCCCTTGATAGATGCGGAAAATCCCCGGACTGTTTGTCACCTCAAACAATTTCTTGCAAATTCTTTATAGGCTTGCGAAGGGATGATACTCATCTTCAGAGGTTTTGATTGCAATAATATCCAGTATCACAGTAGGAAGAGATAACATGTGGGTTTTTCCTTCCATTAGAAAGTTTATGATGAGAGTTCAATCACTTGAAATTCATCCAAAAGTATAAACAATGTAAAGACATAAGAAAGAAGAGATAAAAAAATATGTTCTTCATATAACTACTGATGCACAATGTAGAATGGGGCTAATAGTTTCCCCCATTCTCTGACACATGAATTCCCAAGACAAGCTCAAAACTCTCTATCTCCCTAAACTATACGCAACGCGAGCAATCAGGTTCGATGTCGTGGGGGCACTTATGGTATCTCTATTGTCTAACATGTGGGGTGTACCACTGTGAGACATCCTTATGTAATTGTTGTATGTACACATAATGAGAGGATTTGTATTCAAGGATACCAAAGTCCATCATTTGACCAAAATGGCCATAGGAAAGACTTGACACATGTATGTTGCGTGGAGATCTCCCTCTGCAGCAGCCTCTTGGAAATCCGTGAGGGACGAGACACTTTCTCCTATGGTGAAAAATCTAAAAAGTCCTTCATAGTACTTACCACATCATGTGTAAGATGAAAACTGGGCTTGTATCATAAAGATGTAATCCAGGCCCGCTCTTCGGTGGGGTTGAAGTACTCGAGGAGAGTTGGACACATCATAGAGATGTTTGCACAACATACGAATATGGGAATAGTTTATAAAAGCTTCATGTATGGCTATAGAAATTATGGTTTCTAAGGCCTCATTAGGAAGAGACAAAATATTTGTACCTTCATTTTCCATTTGAAAATTAATAAAACTTTTTTTTAGTAATGTCGAAGTATATTTTCCTTTGTTTCAATTCTGGATTTCCAGTGTTATCCAAACTGAATCCTCTGATACCAACTGTGAAGACCCAACCCCAGAAAAACTAGGATTCAGTGCCTTCTGAACTTGATATATTGTTTTAAAATAAAAACATGCACTTATAAACACACATCATGTCTCATACAGAGGATTGATTTCAGTTCGGGCTCTGGGAAACCAGTAACTACAGAAATGTTTCATCTGATAAAAGCTGTTACCTGAAATTTTAAAATTCAAAATGTAAGGTGAGAATAAGAATGCCCAGTTAGGGGTTTAAAATAAACCAATGAAACTTTTGAAAGCATTTTTTAAAAGCATATCCAAAGAAAATTTTCATATAGAAAATTGTAACACATGTAACATATCATAAAAGTGCTCAACTAATATTTTCAAGGAATACATGAATCAATTAGGACATTTTCAAAAAGCGATAGTAAAAGATATCCTGAACAAGTATGACCTATGAATGTTTAATCACAAATTAAACCATTAAGAGAAATACTTAATTAGAGTTTTCCGTGAAGGAAAAGAACTTCAATTTCATATATTGGTTACTATTTTTCATGAATCATGCCCCAAACTTTTACTTGTGGCATCAATATGAACTTGATAAAAACATTAGGGCAAGAGTAGTGAAAGAATAGGCATATCATCTTGAAAATAACTTGCAACATGACTTGAATATGTGGCTTCAACATTTAATTTAGACATTCATGAACATATCACTGAGGTCCATCCCCAAGGTGTCAATAAAGAAAAATAACCGAGGTTATTCACCTGGGTATCGTAAAGTTTGTAATCTCTAGAGATTAATTATTTACCCAATGCATCAGTGCACTATCAGGGCACGCCCTTAATATTTATTTACCTTCATGTGAGCCACATGAATCCATACATTACTTAAATGGGGTTGTATATTCAAGATGTCCCATACAAACTTGAATAGTTCATTCATAGTTGGTCATAGTAGTTGAATTTACATATCTTACAAGTGAGACAAGCATCTAGATGATTAAAACCCAAGCTAAAAATTATGTGACCATTATTAAAATGAAAGAAGAAAGGCAGATTATGGCACATACATTGACATCTAATGTACTAAAATGATATAAATATAGAATTTATCACATGCAAGTTTGTTCTTGAAATTCTAAAATTTTATCATCCAATTAATTACAAGGTGAACCAAAAATCTCAAGTAGGGTTTTGAGCTTGCACAAGCTAAAACATTAAATATTGGTAAGCATTTGCATAACACTTAATAATGTCCATGATAGAAAGAATGAATCTTCACCATAAGAAAAATCAATTAAAATATAGGGAAAACAAATAATTTACTCTTAAATGTGGATATAAGTTTTGTTTAACTCCCTATTTCTTATGTTTTTAAAATGCAACCTAAACTCAAGACTTAATGTATAAGGACCTTAATAACTGAAATCTGGGTTCATGAAACATATAAAATATTTGTATGTACCCGAACTCAATCTGAATGATTGGAACACCCATTTGTGTTAATCCCATATGAATACTAGTTCAACAACATTTTGAATAGGGAAGGCCATGCCCTTAGTCATAAAAATTTGTTTATGAAAACATACAAAAAAATAATTTTATAAAAACCCGATCATATTTATAACATTTTCAAAATTTATTTATTATTTAAATATGAAATTAAGTGTATGTGAATATGTGTAGTGCGTGAACAACTATACACAAACTTCATACATATAATCGAAATATAAAGTTCATGCCCATTCCTGCATATAACTGACGTATATACATATAAACAAAAGTATATATGTATTTTCAAAACAACAAAACGAGTCCAGGTATAAACCTTACATTATTTAAGCTATTTGAATGCAAGAGAACTTGAAGGCCTAGGTTCAACATTTAATAATGTTTGTACTAAACTGTAAGGTTAAAAAAATATTTTTTTTTCGAATATATAAGTGTATATATTATCAAAGATGAAAAACAAGGAAAAAATAAAAAACCATTACATTAAAAACCAGGGAAATGAGGATTTCGGGGAGGGTTGGATGGGCTTGATAGAGACTTGAACGGGTGAGAAGAACAGAGAGGTCTTGGTTATTTATATACCAAATCTCACACACCACCTTCCATGCAAAAATATACCCACTTACATTGCATTCAATGGGGGGTGTCGTGCTTGAAGTAAATGAGGAGACATGGGGGTCCCTGATGGTCAGAGGTAAAGAAAATGAGGGGTGTGCCATAGGGTAGGGATACTGGCGTAACCCATGCGTGGAGGAAGAAGAAGACGTGGCTAAGGGAAATGCTAGGGGAAACACGGATGGTCCAGATCAATCCCAACATCGATCCAAGGGATGAGATGCCTCTGTTGTTTTAAAAGAATTGAGCGGCTTAGATAAGATCTAAGTTTCATTGGACGGTCTAAGTTCGACACGTAAATTTAAAAACCTCTAACGACCATGATTAGATCATGCCAGATCGAACGGTTGACAAAAACTATGGAGAGAGACGTGGTCACTGAGGGTCGAGCGTGGGATCGGAAACAATGACCCAGATCGCGTGCGATGTGATCCAACGTTCCAGATCGCGTTTCGCCCAAAAAATTGCTTCCCACATAAAAATGGAGACTGGTTTTCACCTCCCTTATAACCCCGGGCCTCCCAATGATTGCTCATAAATAACACAACACCCACGAAAGGGGCCCTATACACGGACTCCCTCCCACAGGCCTTGGCCCACACATACCCCGCCACAGCCTCATGCTCGCACCGGTGCGCCTATGTTCTCCTGCTCACTCCCGAGTTCCATTCGGGGAACCTCTGCTCGAGCTCGGGCCATCCTTGGCTAGGGGATGAGGGTCAGGCTCAGCCAATTTGTGTGAGCTGCCTCCCTTGGCCCTAGCCAAAAAGGGCTGGCCTTTGTGGGCCAATTTTGTTTTTAAAAAGCTACACTAAAAAATGTTTTAAGAAGAGGAAACAATCCATTTATTAAAAGAATATAGAATTTTATATTCTTAAACATTAATGAATAAAAATAAACTTATTTTAGTTAGAAGTATTTCTAAAATTAAAAATACTAAACCCCTTTTTTTAACTCAAAAAGTTACGAAAAGGAAATTTTAATATACCTACATTATAATTTATATACTAGTATCCTCAAAAACATAGTTCAATCAAAACATAATTTAATTTGAAAAACATAAAAATAGTTTATAACATTATTTAAGAAATGAAAATTGTTACATTGTATTTGAAAAATTCGCAAAGTGTTTTGAATTCCTTAATTCTTTTCGAAATCACTTAAGGGTGAAATGATGTTTTACACAATATCCTTTTACAGTTCATAAATGATGGTTTAATTATAACCTCAATCATAACTCAATTACATGGAAACTAATTAATATTTTAATGAGTTCACTTATCCTAACAAGGTACAATGGCTATTTTTTTATAACCATTAGCTTTCAATGGTCACTAGAGAAATGGTCGAAAAAGTGTCATATAAAGCCAAACCTTACGATGTTCTAAAACTCAAAAGGAAGAAGATGGTGATTCCCATTCCACTGATGCTCTGCATGGTTTTTATGATCATAGTGGTGATTGTTTTTTGCTTTAGTTGACTCGAAGGATCTCGTACCTAGACCCTTCCGTGGCCTCACACCCACACTGGTTCGCCTATGCACTCCTGCTCACTCCCGAGCACCCTCCGGGGAACCTCTGCTCGAGCTCGAGTCGGCCTTGGCTTGGGGCTAAGGGTCAGACTCAACCACTTCGTGTGAGCTGCCTCCCTCGGCCCTAGCCAAAAAGGGCTGGGCCTAGTGGGCCATTTTTTTTTAAAAATCTACACTTAAAAACGTTTTAGGAAGAGGAAAAAATCCATTTATTAAAACTATATATAATTTTATATTCTTAAACATTAACGAATACAAATTAAACATGTTTTAGTTAGAAGTATTTTTATAATTAAAAATACTAAACCCCTTTTTTTAACTCAAAAAGTTATGAAAAGGAAATTTTAATAAACCTACATTATAATTTATATACTTGTATCCTCAAAAACATAGTTCAATCACAACATAATTTTATTTTAAAAACATAAACATAGTTTATAGTATTATTTAAGAAATAAAAATTGTTACATTGTATTTTAAAAATTCGCAAAATGTTTTGAATTCCTTAATTCTTTTCAAAATCACTTAAGGGTGAAATGAAGTTTTACACCATATGCTTTTAGAGTTCATTAATGATGGTTTAATTATAACCTTAATCATAACTCAATTATTTGGAAACTAATTAATATTTAAATAAGTTTACTTATCCTAACAAGGTCCAATGGCTATTTTTTATAACTGTTAGCTTCCAATGGTCACTAGAGCAATGGTCGAATAAGTGTCCGATAAAACTAAACCTTACGGTGTCCTAAAACTCAAAAGGGAGAAGATGGTGCTTCCTATTCCGCTGATGCTCAGCATGGTTTTTATGATCGCAGTGGTGATGTTTTTTGATTTAGTTGACTCGAAGGATATTCTTTACTTATTGGTCCTCGTTGTGGTGATTGGGGGTCATCCAGTAGTACTGATCGGGTTTTTAATAGGTATATTTGGTTATCATGATTACTATTTTGATCTCGGTGTATTGTAGACACTACAATGTTCTTATTTAAATAAAGGGCATTATGTTGATCCTTTAAATTTTTGTTTAGTTAAAAGGGATTTAACAAAAGTAAATGCATAATATCATCATTATATGATACCCAAAATTCAGGGTGTTACACATTGTTCTTTTTTTCCTGTCATAATATTCATTTTCATTTAATTTTTTGTATTTTTATATATTGGATTTATGTATTATTGAGCTTGAGCTTCTTTTATTAGTTCATATGGGCCTTTTGTTTGGTTTATACATTGGGCATGTGCTATTAGCCTTGGTCCACTTTCTCATTTGATCTATGTCAACCTCATACGTGATGTTGATCCATTGATCCTTATGATCCTATGGTTTTCTATTCCTTCATTTTTTCATTCTACAGGAAACGGATTGGCTTGATCTATTGGTGACCCTTGATAGCTTATCCTATGATGTCATATGTCCTTATTTCGTTGTTTAAGTGGTTATGTTTGGACACATATCTAAATTTTCCATATCCTTGGTTATATGATCTAGTATTCCTCTACCCCTACTAGAATGGCTCTTCGATTTGGAATCTACCTCTCCACTTGTGGGAGATTTAGTTGGGCGAAAAATATCCATGGTTTTGGGAGCTCTAGTTTTCCTCGAGAGAGAGAAGAGTAGATGAAGGATCACTGGTGGGATTCCTTGACTTACCAAAGAAGAAATAGTGATCTAGATATGTTTTGATCATCTTCATATATGCGTGGTGAGGAGCTCTAATGAGGTCTTAGTGTTCCATGGGGATCCTTTTACCAAGATGGAAATGACGATTATATAGGAGTATAATATCGATGACCCTAACAACAAGACCTAATTACATAGAGGCTCTATGAAAACACAGAGGATAGATTTATCCCTATTAAGGGGAATTAGTATGGTATTGTTCTTATTTTCTATAGGTTATTTATGCCTTGTATTTGATTATTCTTTGGTTCTATGTTGCATGTGTTTTTTGGGTTTTTCCAAGGTGCATAGTATATGATGAATCCACAACATGGTTCTACTGTGAGTCCTGGCATTTCAAGAACCTGAACTTGGGATATTTTCCTCATGTGCCTTTTTCTTATATAGTTATGTTTCACTATTTAACACATATATTTTATAATCCCATTTTTTCAAAGAGGAATCTTGGTACCCCTCCACCATGAATATAGGACAAATAGATAAATAATGTCAAAAACCTATGGTCCTCTTTATGATTTGATTACTACTTTATGTCAATCATTTCTATTAATCATATCACTTATGTTTGAGTCTGTTATCTCTAATTGTTCTTGGTACTAATTAGTATTAATATCAAACTGGTTATATATATTCTCATTAGCATGTTATCTATTGTAAATGTTTATATGAGTCGGTAGTTTTTATTCTCTCGTTCTTTGTTTATGGTTTGTTAGAATCATCATGTTACTTTTCCGGTTATAAAAATTAATTACAAGATTTGTATTATTCATGTTTTCTTGATTCTTCCTACTATTTATATAATTATAAACATGTTAAATTTTTTCTGTAATTTTGAGAAACAAAAGTATACCCATACAACTCAATTATTCCATTAAAAGTGGGCTACCTCATAGTACAACCCACTATTTTTTTTATAGAATATGATAAAAAAATATTTAGTAATGCTGATTTTGGGATCAAATATTATTGGCCCTTTCATGATGTGATAATTTTGAGATAAAAGTAAAGTAAAAACTAAATAAAAAATAAACAATAGATGTAACATAGAAAACCACACAAATAAAGAGGGGTAAAAAACCATAGAAAATAGAATGATATCACTATGGTAAAAGAGGTTAAACACACTCTCTTTCTATTATAAGGAAAATATACATGTAATTAACTCTCTTGAGTAATGTATAAAGAACCTCAAAAAATACAACACTCAACATGTTGAAATAAGAAGCTTAATACTTGAGGTGCTGATGCTTAAATCGTCAAAGCGCTCTGCCTTTTATAGGAAAGGCCCTTACTAGATATTCCTCCTCTATTAAACTCCATGGGTTAGTTTTTTCAACCATCCCACTAACCACACTAGCCCCCTTTGAATAATCAAGGGGGAAAATTTTTTTGTGAGAAACAAATGCCAATATATATCACACTTGGATATCTGATTGGGAACCAAAAATATTTCCACAAATCTTTTCTATCTTCATACCATGTTGCTCATATATATATGATTATAATTGAGGTATTTTTACTATATTAACTTAACAAAGTTCATAAACATCATCATAAAATTAACCTAATTTCCTTCAATATAAATTTTCTGCCTATCCACTCTTCCATCCTCCACCACATCTCAAACAAAGTGATATTTTACCATAATGTGCTTTATCTTGGAATGAAAAGATAGATTCCTTTTAATTTTCAAGGAGCTATGATTGTCACAAAACAATTGGATATACTTCTGTCATTGTCTGGGATCCTCTTGAAACCTTCACATATATATCACTTCTTTGAAAGCCTATATAGTTTTCGTGTACTCTACCATAGTCGTGGATAAATATATAACAGACTACAATGTTGAATTCCAGCTCACAACTCATCCTATAAAATTAAACAAATAACCCAAAGTGTATTTTCATTGGTCATAATCACCTAGAAAATCTGAATCTGCATAGGCTCTAATACTGAAATTTGATCCTCAATAACATAATACAGTATATGAGATCTACTTGATGTATCTAAGTGTCTTCTTTAATATGTTCCAATGCTCCCTTATATAATTCTCCACATACCAACTAACTTCTCCCACTACATGTGCAATTTCTGGTCTCGTATAAACCACAGATAATATCATATTACCCATTGATGGTTCATAAGGTAATTGAGACATCTCTATCCTCTATAATTCATTGTTATCACTATTAGGATTCATCATAGTGGATAACATAAAATTATTAGTAAGTGGGGTAAATATAGGCTTATAATGTCGCATGTGGAAGTATTTCAAGATATTCCTCAAGAAATTCAATTTTGATAGTTAAATCATACCCTTATTTCTATCTCTTTAAATATGTATCCTAAGAGATTATTTTTTTTCCTAATTTCTACATATCATACTCCCATGAAAACTATCAACATGTCATCCACATACAATAGAAGAATGAAAAAATCATTACCAACTAAACCCACAAAACATGCACAAGTATCATAATGAAGTATTTTGTGTCCAATACTCATGATATAAGAATAAAATCTCTTGTACCAACACCTTGGTGCCTCCTTAATACCATAAAATGTTTTTCTCATCCTAAAAACCATGTTCACTATTCCTTATTTTGAAAAACATTCCGATTAGGGAATATATATTTATTTATCAAGATCAGCATGTAGAAAAGTTCTCTTCACATCTATCTACTCTAGAGTTCAACTATATATTGCCACATCCCCATAACTATCTGAACAGTTGTTAATCTAACAATGGGAGAAAATATTTCCTTGAAATCAATAACTTCTCCCTATGAATATCCTGTGACCACCAGTCTTGCATGATATCTTTACAATTGTTCCTTTTCATCCCAATTGATCTTAAAGAACCTGTTTTTGCTTATAGTCTTCCTTCAATGAGGTAATGGATAAATATCTCTAGTGTTGTTCTTGTTAAGGGCATCAAGTTTATCCTTAATTACTTCTATCCATGTAGATATTTCTGAGCTCCACATCACCTCCAAAATAATAATATGGATTACAGTCCTCCATCAATAATTAGTACACAATATTTCTCTCAGTGATAAATTTTGAGTGCCATATTGGTTCTCTTTTATCTTGAGTTGATCATCATAGTCTAAAATCAATCATAACTTGATCATCATGATCCTCAAAGGAAATTGGTTCTTCTATGGATTCTTCCTCCACCCCAACTATTATAGTATATGTGTTCTCTTTCTTCAAGTCCCCATTAATCATCACTTGCACCTTATCTTCTAGACATATAACATCCATGCTGATGATAAGTCCATGGGTAGTGGGGTCCCACATACGATACTCCTTCACACCATCAACGTATCCTAAGAATATGCATTCATTGGATCTTGAATCCAACTTCAATCTTTCCTGATCATTAAACAATACAGATACATGGCCTCCATAAGTATGTAACCAAGCACAATCAATAGGTTTAACACTCCACATATTCATTAGTGTTTTCATATCAATCATCACAAAAGTAAATTTATTGATCACATAACATGTGATCTTCATTACTTTATCCCATAACTTATTGAAAATTCCTATAGTCTTCAATATCTCCCTTATTCTATCCAACAAGGTTATGTTCACCCATTTGGCCACTCCATTTTGTTGAGGAGTGTAAGACACCATGAATTGTCTCCTGATGACTTCTCATTGAAAAATAAGTATCAAAATCCTCACTTGAATATTTTCCACCACTATCAATCCTCAAACACTTCATCTTATTTCATGATTCCATCTTCATGTAGGCTTTCAATGTTTTGAAGACTTTAAAAACACTTCATTCATCTTGATTGGGTACACCTAACATCTCATGGAATAATCATCAATGAATTATACAAATCACCTTTCTCTTCCCAGGGATATAAACAGTTCTTGTAAAATATTGGAAGGGATCAACTCTAAGATATCATTGCTCCTCATTGCTGATGTCACAAAATTCAACCAATGTTGGTTGCAAAAATCATAATTCTCCCAAAATGGAAGGGATCACTTTTTAATCTTGGAATAAACTTATGTTCAGTAAGAATCTTCAAGCTTTATGCGAACATAAGACCAAGCTTTAGATACTATGACTTCCTCAATGATTTTGTTGATGTAGTTAACAGGACAACTATTGTAATGTCTCGTAAATTCCATATAATTTTTTAATTATATGAAATTATTTTGAGATCGCAAAATCTGACGGCGCGTGATTCTGAGGCCCAGGGTGTCCAGAATGTTCCGTCAAAGTTTTGATAAGCTTTAATTAGCACATGTAATCAGATTTCCGGAAAAAGTGGAATAATTCTTAAATAGTTTCTCGAATTAAAAATCTGAGGTCTTTTATGTGCTTAGAATGGTGGGTTTACCCTAGGTAGGGCTTAATTTTAGTCGGTGCGGGCCTCCTATGAGAAAACATGAAAATGGAATAACTGTAAATAAAATAATTAAATAAAATTATTTTATTTTTCAAATGTTTATAACTCACAAATGGTAACTCGAATTAAAAATATGAGACCACCGCTGAGCTCGTGAGGGTATGCTCTCTTTTGGAAGATACTAACTTTGGCCGGCACAAGCCACCAGTGAAAGATGCTTTTTGTCCGTAAATAAAATAATTAAGTGACAATTATTTTATTAAAAATCCATAACTTTTAAATTATAACTCGAATTGGAAATCTGAGAGTACCGTTGGGTTCGTTGGGACATTCTTCAATTAGGAAAATCCTAAACTCAACCAGCACGGGTTGAGGGTGATTGTTAATAATTTTACGAAATTTTTTGTGGGTACGTTTAGTAAACGCATTAGCGGCATTTTCTAACTTTTGAACTATTGTTTGAATTCAAAATCTGAGGGCATCGTTGAACCTGCAGTGTCGGGATTCTCTTAAGAGAGGAATAACTTCAACCATAGTAGGTCGGGTGAAAAAGTTATTTTTTGGACTTTTGAAATATTAAAAAAATAACATGTTTTGTTATTTTATTTTCCTTCTTTCCTCCAATGCACGAACGATGCTGGCAGGACCGACGATGTGTCAAGACAATAAATGGCTTAACTCTTCTTTTCTTGTAACCACACCATTGGAATTTTGGGAGTTTCATTAATTAAATGAACCTCATTAATTCCATGAGCTTTATACACTCCTTCCCCTCTCCTATTTATATGGAGCTCGGGGAGGGGTGTTGGCACGGCTTCACAAAACGAAGAAGCTCTGGCAAAGCACCGCGACGCCAACCACCTGGTGGATGAGATAGGTTCCAACAAGTGGTGACGAGCGCCACTGAGTCATGAACCGATGACAACGATAAAGGAGGTTCTATCGACCGTTGTCAGTGGACGTCTCTTCTAGGTAGGGGGTTATTTTCATTTGTGTGTTTTTCTTTCCCTCTACCACATTCTTGAAATTATACAAAGAACGGAGTTCAACTGATTAACGGGTTGACCAGTGATTCATCCCTCTTTACGGGAGGTTATTGCAGGGAATCTTGTGGGGTTAATCTTGTGTTCGATACAACTTTTTATTAAAGTCCCTTAATATCCTTCATATAGCGGGCTAACGCGGGGGGTGCAGGCCTAACAAACCTGGACCAAACCCTCTGCTATTTTTCATTCTTTTCACCGCCTCGGAAGACCGCGAACACGTCAACGCACGCCGCAAGAGGAGGGTCATGGCTCATCAGCCACCTCACCAACCGAACGGCCTCCGGGCTTTTTGGGAATCTGGGTGATCTGGGGGTTATCCCCTCCCCCCCAAATCGGACTGAACTGGGCTGCATCCCATAGAGCAGGCCGCCTCCCTCGAGTCGGGGCGCCGCCCTCGCACAGGGCCGCCTCCCTCAGACCGGGCCGCCGCCCTCGGACCTGGCCCCTGCCTTTGGGTCGGACCACCGCCCTCGGACCGAACGGCCTCCCTCGGAGCGGGCCGCCACCCTCACACCAGGTCGTCACCCTTGCACCGGGCCCCCGCCCTCAGATCGGGCTTGCTCTCTCACACCGGGTCATCACCCTTAGACCGAGACGCCACCCTCAAAGCGGGCTGCCTCCCTGGATCGGGTCACTACCCCCACGCAGATCGGGCCACCCCTTTGCAGGTCGCCCCCTTGCGGGCCACCCTATTCTGGCCAGGCCACCCTTACGGGCCACTGTGGGATGCCCTTGTGGACCACCCCTCATACGGGTCAGACCAAACATCGTCCCATCGGGGCGACTCCACCCCAGCACAGCCCAGAGTGAGTCGGGTCGGGTCGGTCCGACCAGGTCTGACCGGACACTGAAACACTTAAAGGAGCATATCTTGAGAACCGAACGTCTGTTTGATGAACCGTCTATAGTGTTGGGATCCTTGGATCGAGACGGTCCTTTTGGTATTATCCAATTGAGTTTTATAGATAGTTGGAGTAAGGCCGAGTTGGATCGAACCCGAATCCAACCGGGCCCCCGAAGCTAAAACGCATATAACTCACAGACTGGGCATCTGATTGACATGTCGTCTATCACGTTGGAACCCTTAAGACATGGAGATCCTTTGAGTTATTCCTTTTCGGAGATTAGTGGTGGTCGAGCTTAGAACGATATCTTGAGGTGAATATTCTACGGAACTTGAGTGTATCGGGTGCAAGGAGACTTGTGGCAGGCTGCAATGTGAAGAAAGAACATCAATCCTTTGTGGGTCAGATCCTGTGTGGGTTAGTGCTCATCGATCCTCTATGGGTTAATGCATATTGATCCTATGTGGGTCAGATCCTGTGTGGGTCAGTGGGGGTTAGTTACCTATCGATCTTTTGTGGGTCATCAGTAGTTCTTATTAATAGAATAAGATGATATAGTCTATGATTAATCATCTGTACTTCTGTACTTATCTTATACCTGATTGTGAGCTGAGTCGTTTTCCTAAGTGGTACTTCTTGCTTGGTGGTGTTACCTGTGTGGTACTTCAACCTTTGTGGTATTGTCTTTGTGGTGTTACCTGTGTGGTATTTCTATCTTTGTGGTGTTACTTGCGTGGTACTTCTACCTTCATGGACTTACCTTTGTGGTTTTATCTTCGTGGTGTTACCTATCTTGGAAGGTGGGCCATTAGAAGTCTGGGTACGCCCTCTAGGGGATCCCGCCGGCCACAAATTGCGGTGGGGGACTCACCACCCTGTCCCCCACTAGACACAAAAAGAATCTTATCAACTTCCTCGCCCTCCGCTCATTCACCACCGCCATGTGTATGCAGCTCTTATACATCCCATTCGTCAGAGCCTGTGATTTTCCCTTTCATTATGACTATGAAAATCAGAAGTGTTAAAAGGATCAGTGGTTAATGCGGACGCGTATAACATAATGGTGTCACCGATGAGAACAGCAAACATGGCTAGAGCGGGGGTGATAGAATGACACCTCCCGTCGTACAAAACATAGAGGCCACCCACGTCGTCCTGGTGGAGGATGGTACTGAAGGTGGGACCGTAGTGGGGTCTCGTCCCTAGCATCACCTCTGATCACTGGCAAGGAGGGTAGTAATTTAGACACACATTTGATTCATTTCCAATGAAGAAATCCTGAAGGTTTCTACGTCCCACCCCAAGGCTGATGCCCATCACCACCATGATCGCCACCGACAGACCGCTCATGGCCTCGTTGTACTCCTCCCACTCCGTCCTTCCCCCGACACAAAAGGATCAAGGAATATATGGACCTTTTCCGACTTCTAATCACCACCAAGTTAAAATTTCAGGCATTTTTCTCATTTAATTCTCAAAAAAATACCTGAAATATCGAAAATCTGTGCCCAAGGTCTGCATGAAATACTTATCCATTCTCCCGGCAACGGCTTCAGTGAAGTGGAAGGACAAAATCTCTTTCCATAGAAATTGTGTCATGAACCTGTCGGTGAGGTCGTCATCGTATCTTTGGTGATCCCCGTAGCTCCTCTTCACCCTATTCTTCTCCTACGGTGGCAAGTTGGAGAACCTCTCCATGCCAGCGTGGGCTCGGGCAACGAGCTGCGGGTCCACGCTGTGATTCCGAACCAAAAAAACAAAAGGAACAATCCTCATTATTTTAATAAAACATTGAAATAAATGAGTTTTATCATTGAAAAAAATTAAAAAAATCCTCATTATTTGATAAAAAATTTGCATAAAAATTTTCTCTATCAAATTCCCCCACACTTAAACCATGCTTGTCCTCAAGCATAAAATCTCCACATGGAAATCAGAGAATGCCAATGTTACCAAAATTCAAATTCCAATGCGATAAAATCAAAAAAAATCAATGTGAAATCAAACTTTCAAAAATCTGCATAAAATATCAATTTCATTTTTCATTTTTCAAAGAAACAAATAATTCACATATTTTAATTTTTCCCTTTGAAAATTAGTGGAACATCTCATTTCATTCATTCAATCTCCATAATTTATTATTTTTAAACATGACAAGTCATGATTTACCTCACTTTTTATTCTTTTCTCACATCAGTCATGATACAATTCAAGTAGATTTATGCTTATATCATGAGAAACATTCTCCTTAGCCATAGGCTTGTAAATGAATTACTTTCTCCACTTTGAAAAGAAAAAAACACATAAAATCACAAGGACTTGCAATTAAGGTTCTATTGACTTTGAGGTTTATGGTTTTTAGGATTTGATGCATTAAAAATTAATGCTCAAGGAGGAGGCTAATCGCTTAAGTATTATGCATGATATCAAAAGTAAAAATATAATGAAATTATCTCCTGCAAAGTAGCAACAGCCAATTCCCAAAACACAAAGAAAATGTTATCATCAAGTAAGCATAATGAATGATTTTTTCACCCTCTTGAATATATTTTTTTATTTTGTACTTTTTTTTCTTTTTTTGAAATTTATCATTATATAAAACCTCACATCTATGACATAACCACATTGGATCATAAGATCATCGGTTTGAAAAATGGTGATTTTTTTCCCAAATCACAACCCATTTTTTTCTTTTTGTCTTGGTTCTTTTTGTCATTTTTGACATTTTTTTAATTCAAGTGTGGAAAATAATAGAGTATAATGAATGATTCCACATCCTTTTACAATTACCACAATAATACCCCCCACACTTCTTCCTTATAATGTATATCATCTCATCCACCATGATTCACTTTACCCCCCACACATTAACTTTAAAATATTATGAAAATACTCAGGGGAGGGTAGGAATGGATAAAAATGGATTGAAATATGGATTATGCATATACAGGTCATTCATGGTCTCTATGGGTAAAAGAAGGATTGATGTAAAGGTGGTCTTTTAAGGAAATTATCTTTTTAAAGGATTCCTCAATCATTTTAAATGTTTTTTTTCACAGTTATAGACATGACAAGTTTCAATACAAATTCAAGTCAGTTACATGTCCCAAGATCACTCAAAAAATATGCACAAGAATAAATAGGAAGTACTTGGTCTAGAAATCCTCTTAAGAATTGGAAATATAAAATTGGACAATCACTCATGGCATGACTAATAAATCAACTCACATGAACTTTAGAAATTCAAAGCATCAAGGATGGTAGGGAAATTTCATTTACATGAATCAATTAATTCCTTCAAATAATGAGTCATTGCTTAAATATCCATGCTTCATTTTAAAAATTAAATTTTTAATTTCAATAATTTAATCATTTCAACATTGAAATCTAAAACATGGCATCTCAGGATTCTTAAGAAACTCATGTCTCCTAGATAAGCCGATTAAAACATGAATTTAAGTGTGGGCATGCAATTTTATCTTTAAATCTCAAAACATGTTGTGGAAAAAATGTGGAAAGTTTCTAAGATAAAACACAAAAATTGAACACCCTTTTCCCATGAAACTTGGCCCTTCCCCTTCACAGTCTGGGGATTCCTTCTACCGTCATGATCCTACAAAATAAAATTACTCAACTAATCATAGTGGTCATTTCATTTAATCTTAAAATGAAAATAGGGAGGTGTCTGCATGCTAAATTATTTCAAAGAAAATAAATTTACAGAAAAATTCCTAGAAAGAAAGTAAAGATAAATCTTAGTATTATCCCCCTTGTGGGCCTTGAATTTTGACTACCTCCAAAGGGAAGTACCAACTGTTATCCAAAGTCTGATGGAGGATGAAGCTTCTTTGATTGGAACCACCACATGTGGAATTTCTCAACTTGTGCTTAATTCTTCTAGGTGAGTAATGATCCATGGATAGAGTACACCATATCCCCCCCCCTTCACAATGAGGTATAGCTTTCATGGTGGGGTAGGATGATGTATGAATGATCCATCTTCTTGGTTGTTACTTGTGCAACCTATTCTTCTTTGTCCATTGGTTCCTCAAGGTATGTTTTATCAAAAGAATAGTCAATAGGAAATTCATAGTGTAATTCTATTTGAATAATATTAAAACATGAAATACCAATATTAAATTCTTCCCCATTAAAGTAAGAATCTTTTATCATGATTTCCTTATGGAAATCCACTATATTCTCTTCATGAACTTTCTTCAATAAATATTCAACGTGTCCAGGGAGCTCCATATGTTCCTCAACATGTGCACATCCTGGTTCTTCTTCATCCTCTATGTCATAGTTGAGATTGTCAGATTCTATATAATCAAAACCCCAAGGAGTGATGTAGAATTCAGATTCAATAAAATTATAAGGGATAGAGTCAATGAATGGTTCAACTCCCTGAGTCGGTTTAGCTTAAATCTCTGCCTCAGTGGTAAGTGCCTCTTGGAGTAGACTCTCTGAGGATGGAGTCATGTAGTTGGGCTTCTCCATCTTGACTTCAAATTCCACCACATGGGTGGTTTCTTCCTTCAGTTGTGATGAATCTTCTTCTTTTTATTGTATGGGGAGGTCAGGTAGTTCCTTACATTAAATCAAAAATTCATCCAAACTTTTTTGATCTCCCACTTTTAGCTCACCAGGTAAGACTTCCTCCCTTGACTCCTCAGGTTCTTCAATTTAAAATATAAGTGGTGAAATTTCTTCCACCACATTCTCAGTTTATTCCTTTGGCTTAGGTTTGGGTTACTCCATTAATGCACGAACATAATCAAAATCTCTATTAGACATTCTGGTTAATTTTTCAATTCTTTCTCTATGTTCATGCACATTAGCTCTTCTAAAATATTTAGCATCTTCTTGTTGTTGTTTCTGAACCTATGAGTAATTTTTCTATTCATAATATTATGAATTTGAATACATAATGGAAGTATTTTTTTAGTTTTTTTAAATGAACTGACATCTAACTAAGATGTGAATGTAGAAAAAGTAAAGAAATTAATGATTTTCTCCTTGAAAACAATATTAGTTTTAACACACGCCTGTCATGGGGCATGGAAAAAATAATTATATTTTTCCAAGTGCAACATAGTGGCTGACGAGAGTCGTCTCTCTTGAAGAGCCTTCACAATATAGTTCACTTACTTTATCTAATTCACATATTATATATTTTTTGTGGTTTTTTTCATTAAATGAAAGTGATGAAAATATTTTTGGGTATTTCATTATTAAAAATAATTACATGTGAATCAAGAATTCTAAATTAATACTAATATGAAATTCTAAATAGAATGAATTAATAAAAAAGAACTTGGTTATGGGGGTTGGTTAAATGTTCAATCATTAGGATCCTTTATATGTTTTATTTTAGTTTGATAATCCAAGCATTAAATCTCATGTTTTAAATACTATTATTTAATTATAAATTGTGGAATATCATTGAATGTCTGAGAACTCTCAATTCCACCTCCTCCTTTAATCCAAGTTTGTGATACACCATTGTCTAGAATGTGTCATCTTCCAGGACCCGGTTCAATCGAAGCCATTTCATACATTGATTAGCTCAAATCCAACATGTGAAGAACTAACCAATAGAGAGAGGGAAAAAAGATTTTATAAAAGAATAGGAATAGGTTTAGTTGCATGTCATTGGAGTTAGTCACAACATCAAAGACATTCACCTTACCTGTGCGTGCTACTCAAATAAATCTACAAACATAAAATTAAAAATTAAAGAAAATTCATGATCACCTTCAAAACCCCCTGGGCCAAGTCTCGGGGTCAGCCTTTCATTTTTGAGAGTAATTTATTACTCAGTTGAGTGGGTGGAAGAGAAGAGAGAGAGGGAATGAAATGAAGAAAATTGGATGGAGAAACACAAAGGCATGGATTAATAAAACTAAAATTTGAATTACAATTGAAAAATAATACAAAAATATAATTAAAATAAAATATAAACAATAAATTAGGGGGAAATAGGAGAAGAAGTTTCCCGTGCCCTGGTGGGATCCCTCCTTAGTTGTGGGTGTCGAGCTGATGATTTGAGAAGAAGGTGAGGGCCTCCTTTTATAGGCATAATTCATTACTCTGAAATTTTGCACATTATTTGCCTATTAAATTTTCTCTCTCAAATATCCCCACACTTAAACCATGCTAGTCCTCAAGCATAAAATCTCAACATAGAAATTTGAGGACACTAATGTTACCAATATTCAAATTCCAATTCAATTAAATCAAAAAACTTTCGATGTGAAATCAAAATTTCAAAAAAATTCAAAAATATCAATTTAATTCCCCATTTTTCAAAGAAACAAAAAATTCACATATTTTACTTTTACCATTTGAAAATTGATGGAACTTCTCCTTTTATTCATTCAAGATCCTTGATTCATTATTATTAAACATGCCAAGTCATGATTTACCTCACTATTGATTATTTTCTCTCATTACTCATTATACAATTCATGTAGAGTTATGCTCATATCATGAGAACATGCTCCTTATCTATAGGCTTGTAAAAAAACTACTTTCTCAACTTTGTAACGAAAAAATGCACATAAAATCAAGAGGACTTGAAATTAAGGTTCTATTGAATCCTAGGTTTAAGGTTGGTAGGATTTGATGATTTAAAAATTAAGGCTCAAGGAGGAGGCTAATATATTAAGTACTATGCATGATATCAAAAGAAAAAATATAATGAAATTATCCCCTTCATAGTAGCAACACCCACTTCCCAAAACTCATAGAAAATGTTATGATCATGTAATCATAATGAATGATTTGTGCACCCCCTTGAATATTTTTTTTATTTTGTACTTTATTTTCTGTTTTTGAATGTTATGATTATATCATACCTGACATCAATCACCTAACCATACACGCTCATAAGATCATCAGTCTAGAAAATGGTTCTTTTGGGTTTTCCCAAATCATAACCCATTTTTTTCTCTTTTTGTTGGTTCTTTTTGTCATTTTTTCATTTTTTTAATTCAAGAGGGGAAAAATAGAGTATAATGTGTGATTTCACAACCTTTTATAATTACCACAATAAAACCCCTACACTTCTTCCTTAAACTATATATCATCCTGTCCACAATGATTCTCTTTACCCACACACTTCAACATTAAAATATCATGAAAATACTCATAGGAGGGTAGGAATGGATAAAAATGGCTTGAAGCATGACTCATTCCTATAAAGGTCATTCATGTTCTCTCTGTGCTAAAAGAAGGATTGATGTAAAGGTAGTCTTTTAAGGAAATTAGCTTTTCAAACGATGCCTCAATCATTTTAAATGCTTTTTTGCACAGTCATAGATTTGAAAAGTTTCAATAAATGTTATGGTTTGTTACATGTCCCAATATTACCCAATAAATATGCTCAAGAATAAATAGGAAGTACTCGGTCTAGAAATTTTCTTGGGAATGGGAAATAAAACATTAGACAATCACTCATGGCATAAATAATAAATCAATTCACATGAACTTCCGAAATTCAATTCTTGAAGGATGGTAGGGAAATTTCATTTAAATGAATCAATTAATTCCTTCAAATCATGAGTCATTACTTCAATATCCATGATTCATTTTAAAAATTCAATTATTAATTTCAATCATATAATCATATCAATATTGAAATCTAAAACATGGAATTAGAGGATTCCTAAGAAACTCATGTCTCATAGATAAGTTGAGAAAAAACATGAATTCAAGTTTGGGAATGAAATTTTATCTTTAAAGCTAAAAACATTTTGTGGAAAAAAATTTGGAGAGTTTAAACGATAATACACAAAAATTGAACACCCTTTTTCCATGAAACTTGGTCCTTCTGGTTCACTGTCTGGGGCTTCCTTCTACCGTTATGATCCTACAAAAGAAAATTACTCAATTAATCACAATGATCATTTCATTTAAGCTCAAAATGAAAAAAGGGAGGGGGCCACATGCTAAATTATTTCAAAGAAAATAAATTGACATCTGAATTCCTAGAAAGCAAGTAAAGATAAATCTTTGTATTATCCCCTATGTCGGCCCAGAATTTTGACTACCTCTAGAGGGAAGTGCCGTCTATTATCTGAAGTCTGATGGAGGATGAAGATTATTTTATTTGAACCACTACATGTGGCATTTCCTAGCTTGTGCTTCGTCCTTCTAGGTGAGGAATGATCCAGGGATAGAGTACACAATATCCCCACCCCCTTAACAATGGGGTATATCTTGCCTGGTGGGGGTAGGATGAAGTATGAATCAACCTCCTTCTTGGTTGTTACTTGTGAAACATCTTATTCTATGTACATTGGTTCCTCGAGGCATGCTTCATCAAAGGAATAGTAAATGGGAATGTCAGAGTGTAATTCTATTTGAATAATATTAAAACATGAAGTATCAGGATAAAATTCTTCCCCATCAAAGTAAGAAAAAATTTTCCTGGTTTTCTTAATGAAATCCACTAGTATATCTTCATGAACTTCCATCAATAAATATTCAACATATCCAGGGATATCCATATGTTCCTCTGCATGTGCTCATCTAGGTTCTTCTTCATCCTCCAAGGCATAGCTGAGATTGTCTGATTCTTTATAATAAAAACCACAAGAAGTGATGTATAATTTAGATTCAATAAAATTAGAAGGGATATAGTCAATGAATGGTTCAACTCCCTGAGTTGGTTCAGCTTCAATCTCTGCCTCAGTGGTAAGTGCCTCTTGGTGTAGACTCTCTGAGGATGGAGGCAGGTAGTTGGGCTCCACCATCTTGACTTCAAATTCCACAACATGGGTGGTTTCTTCCTTTTGTGGTGTTGAATCTTCTTCTTTGTATTGTATGGAGAGGCCAGGTAGTTCCTCCCATTTAATCAATAATTAATCCAAACTTTTTTGATCTCCCACTTGTAGCTCAGTAGGTACGTCTTTCTCCCTTGACTCCTTAGGTTCTTTAATTTCAAATATATGTGGTGAAATTTCTTACACCACTTTCTCAGGATCTTTCTCCAGGTTAGGGTTGGGTTTCTCCATTAATTCACGAACATAATCAAAATCTCTATCAGCCTTTCTGGTTAGTTTTTCAACATTTTTTCTATGTTCATGCACCTGATCTCTTCTAAAATATTCATCTTCTTGTTGTTTTTGTTGTTGCGGCACCTGTGAGTAATTTTTTCATGCTTAATATTATAATTTTGAATACATCCTGGAATTTTTTTTAATGAAATGAAATCTAAATAAGAGGTGAAAATAGAAAAATAAAATGAACTAATTTTTGGATCCCTGAAAACAACTTCAGTTTTGATGCATGCTTGTCTTGGGGTGTGGAAGAAAATAATTATATTTTTCCTAGTTCAGCACAGTGGCAGACCATAGTCATCTCTCTTGAAGATCCTTCTCAATGTAGTTCACTTTCTTTATCTAATTTACCTATTCTATCACTTTTTGTGTTTTTTTTATTAAATGATAGTGATTAATATCTTTTTGGGGTTTTTATTATTAAATATAATGACATGTGAAGCAAGAATTCTAAATTTATAATTAGATGCAATTCTAGATATAATGAATCACTACTAGAATTTTACACTTTACCAATGGTTGTAAACCTTTGGTAAAGGCCTGGAAACCGTTGGTATACAGTATATCAAGGGTTCCCTCAAAAGTGGCCAAGTAAGGCGTGACAATAGGCCTATACCAATGGTTCTGTGAAAACCATTAGTATAGGTGTCAAAATAGAAGGTATACCAACAGTTTGCTACAAATTGTTGGTATATGTGTGTTAAAGTATAACATATACCAAAGGTTGTTTAAACTGTTGGTATATGTGTGTTACACTTATACCGATGGTTAGAAACCGTTGGTATAGAGGGGATATGGAAATCCATAAGGCTATACCAACGGTTTTTTTATAACAGATGGTATAAACCTATACCAACAGTTATAACAAACCGTTGGTATAGTTATATTATAGTATCTATAACAACGGTTTTGAAACCGTTGGTATAAAATTGCTCAGCTCCACAGCAGCAGGCCCCTCTCCCCTCTCCAGACCTGCAACAACACAACAACCCCTCTCCAGACCTTCAACAACACCAATAAAAAAATCCCCAACCAAAGTATTCAAAATTTAGAATTCATTCCTGAATTTAGAAATTTAGAAATTCTAATGCAATAACACCCATAAAAGAAAAATCTTACATGTTGTAGGAAATGAAATAACACCCATAAGATTATTCCAAATTTAAAATCCATTCCTCACTCAAACCACAACAGCAACACACATAAGAGTATTCAAAATTTAGAATTCATTCCTCACTCAAACCACAACACCAATACACACAAGAGAAAAAACCTACATGTTGTAGGAAGAACATGGGATGCTTAGTCATGGTCTTGGGTTGATTATCTTAAAAACAAAAAAAACTTGGGTAGAGTGGCAAGGATAATGACACCCATAATATAGACAATGGTAGTGGTCATGTGCTTAGAACTAGGATGAGTTATAGGATGCACATGGAATGTTTATATTCCTCTAATGATTATGTATCCACGTATAAATGGTTCCTGATGTGTTAGTGGGAAACATCGGCAAATCTCGACATATGAGATGGGTTATCGTAATAGCCTACATGTTTTTCATAGACTTTTTAAATAGAATAAGGGGGTATGTGGCTAATTTTAATTTGCTCTCCTGGGTGTGATGTGAGATGAATCCCCGTCGTGGGTAGTGGGTATGAATTTTCAATTAAGTATTTGGTATTGGGTTCTCAAAGGGACTTTGTTTTGGTCCTAGAACCCCCTATTTGAGGATGGGATTGAGGTGATCTGTGGGGATATGGTGTCACCATATGTATTCCTCACCATTGGGGTATTTTTATGAGACTTTAAAACTTATTTTTCAAGAATCTATGTGTAGCCTTGTTAACCACTTTTTTATATGGTCTGCTTGAGTGTTCATAGGATTCATATGAAATCAGTATATGAAATTTATTTGTTGTATGTTATTGTATAGAATGAATGACCCGTGATTGAGAATTAGAACATGAATGTTGGTGCATGTTCATGATGGGATGTCGAGACTCATTCCTAATATAATTCATGTTTTTCTATATATACTATGACCCATTGTGTTTCAATCTATGCCTTGTGAATATTTTCTTCTAATAACATATGACCAATAGACCATATTTTGTTTTTCATCCATTAATTTCATGAATCTATGTGTAGCCTTGTGAAGATTTTCCGTATGTCAGCTGTTGTTTTCACTTAAAATGTTGTCCATTTCAAACAAAAGTGACACACTTTGAGTGATACCAGTCACACCGTCCCTCGGATTGAGGTGGGGTTGACTCATACCCGTCACAAACTATCCATGGATCGTTGGTATGGGGGGTGTCTGAGGTGGGGGGGGGGACTGTTTGAGGGGTGTGGGGGGCTATCCGGGGGTGAGGGGGTTGTCCGGGGGGGTGTCCAGAGTGCGTTTTCTGCCACCACAGTCACACAACACCTCCAATTGACATGTCTTCTGAATGACCATTTCAAAATTAACCCACTCTTTGTTGTCGTCCGATTTCATGGTATTTCGAGGTCGTTCGGCGGTTTCGACCACCCCACGCACGTTTTTCAAGCTCGCCAAACACCTAAAAAACACATATTATATCGTGCCGCGCAAACCGCGCTTCCGAATGACGTGTCTTATTTTTGTACACCTCAAAAATAATTATTAGTGTGTTTTTGTGTGATTTCAAGTCATTCTGATGTTGTTCGGTATGTATTTGACCGTAAAACACATGTTTTGGCCATTTACGACATGCAGAGTGCATTTTAAGCCACCTTGGCCACACAACACCTCTGATTGGTGTGCCGTCCAGCCAAACATTTCACAATTCAACCACCATTTGTTTTCGTTCGATTTGATGGCATTACGAGGTCGTTCAACCCATTTTGACTACCCCATGCACGTTTTTCAAGTGCGCCAAACACCTAAAAACCACATATTCAGTCGTGTCGTAGGAACCACACATACAAATGACATTTTGTCTCCTCATACACCTAACAAATAATAATTAGGGTGTTTTAGTGTGATTTCAAGTCATTCGGATGTCGTTCGGTTTGAATTTGACCGTTAAACGCATGGTTTGGCCATTTACGACAAGCAGAGTACGTTTTTGGACACTGCAGTCACACAACACCTCTGATTGATGTTCTGTCTAACCAAACATTTCACGATTCACCCACCCTATGTTGTCGTCTGATTTCATGGTATTATAAGGTCGTTTGGCTGGTTTTGACCACCATACGCATGCTTTTCAAGCGCGCTAAACACCTAAAAACACATATTATGTCGTGCCGCGCAAACCGCAGGTCAAAATGACATTCCATCTTTTCGTACACCTCAAGAATAATAATTAGAGTTTTTTCATATGATTTCAAGTCACTCCGATATCATTCGGTATGTATTTGACCGTAAAACACATGTTTTGGCCATTTACGACATCCAAAGTGTGTTTTCGGCCACTGCGGTAACACAACACCTCTGATTGACATGTCGTCTAGCTGACCATTTCACAATTCACAGCCCCTTTGTTTTTGTCAGATTTCATGAGATTCTGTGGTCGTTCGGCTAGCTTTAACCACCCCACGCACGCTTTTCAAGTAAGCCAAAGACCAAAAAAACACATATTCAGTGGTGTCATGCAAAACGTGCGCTCGAATGATGTAAAGTCTCCTCATACACCTCAAGAATAAAAATTAGGGTGTTTTCTTGTGATTTCAAGTCATTTAGATGTCATTTGGCTGAATTTGTCCGTTAAACGCATGTTTTGGCCATTTACGACACGTGGAGTACGTTTTCGGCCACCGCGGTCACACGACACCTCCGATTGACATGCCATCTGGACGAACCTTTCACAATTCACCCTACCATTGTTTTTTCCTGATTTAATGGCATTCCGAGATCATTCGGCTAGTTTTGACCACCCCATGCATGCTTCTCAAGCACGCTAAACACCAAAAAAACACATATTGAGCCGTTCCGTGCAAACCGTGCGTCTGAATGATGTGTCATCTCATCATACACCTCAAGAATAATAATTACGGTGTTTTTGAATGATTTCAAGTCATTCTAATGTCATTTGGAATTCATTTGATAGTTAAACGCATGTTTTGGCCATTTACGACACACCAAGTGCGTTTTAGGCTTGCGCGGTCACACGACACCTCCGATTAATGTGTCGTCTGGACGACCATTTCAAAATTCACCCACCCTTTGTTTTCGTATGATTTTATGGAATTATGAGGTCTTCCGGCCAATTTTGACGACCCCACGAACGTTTTTCAAGTGTGCCAAACACCTAAAAAACACATATTCAGCTGTGTCATGCAAAATGCGTGTCTGAATGATGTGTCATCTCCTAGTACACCTCATGAATAACAATTAGGGTGTCTTTATATGATTTTAAGTCATTATGATGTCATTCATCATGCATTTGACCGTTAAACACATGTTTTGGACATTTACGACATGCAGAGTGCGTTTTCGACCAGCGCGGTCACACGACACGTCCAATTGACGTGTTGTCTGGCCGATCATTTCAAAAGTCACCTGCCCTTTTTTCGTCTGATTTCATGGCATTCTAAGGTTGTTAGTCTGGTTTTACCACCCCATGCACGCTTTTCAAGCATGCCAAACACCTAAAAACACATATTCAGCCGTATTGCGCAAAACGCTTGTCCGAATGAAATGAAATATCTTCGTAAACCTCAAGAATAACAATTAGAGAGTTTTGTGTGATTTCAAGTCATTCTGATGTCGTTTGGAATTCATTTGACCATTAAACACATGTTTTGGCCATTTACGACACACGGAGTGTATTTTCGGCCACCGCGGTCACACGACACCTCTAATTGATGTTCCGTCTAGTTGACCATTTCACAATTCAACAACCCTTTGTTTTCGTCTTATTTCATGGCATTATGAGGTCGTTCAGCTAGTTTTGGCCACCCCATGCACACTTTTCAAGTGCGCCAAACACCTAAAAAAGACATATTCAACCGTTCCATGAAAACCATGCATCCAAATGGCATGTAGTCTCCTCTTACACCTCACGAATAATAATTTGGGTGTTTTCGTGTGATTTCAAGTCATTCTGATGTCGTTTGTCATGCATTTGACCGTTGAACTCATGTTTTGGACATTTACGACACACGGAGTGCATTTTCATCCATCACGGTCACACAACACCTCTGGTTGAGGCAGAGTTGACTTGTACCCATCACAAATGACCAATGTGTTTTATTTCCTAAAGTATCAACATAATCTGAATTCGTTTGATCGGTTTTCTGTATGTCAGTTGTTGTTTTCACATAAAATCTGATCCATATCAAATAAAAGTGAGACACTTTGAGTGGCACCGGCCACACCATGCATAGTACTGATGCGGGGTTGACTCTTACACATTAAAAATGTCCCATGGATCATTGTTATAAAGTATCAATAGAATCTGAATATGTTTGGTTCATTTTCCTTATGTCAGTTTTTGTTTTCACTTAAAATGTTGTCTATTTCAAATAAAAATGAGACACTTTGAGTGGTACTGGCCACACCATGCCTTGGATTGAGGTGGGATTGAGTCTTAAACGTCACATATGACCCATAGATCATTTTTCTAATGTATCAACACAATCCAAATACGTTTGGTCAGATTTCCATCTGCCAGTTGTTTTTACTTAAAAGGGTGTCCATTTTAAACAAAAGAGAGACACTTTGAGTGATACAAGCCACACTGTGCCTTAAATTGAGGTGGGGTTGACTCGTACATGTCACATATGACTCATGGATCGTTTTTCTAAAGTATCAACACAATCTGAATGCATTTGGTCGGCTTTTTGTATGCCAGTTACACAAATCAGGCAACAACACTGATAATATCTTATACTAAAACTATAGACATTGTGCATGATGTGCATCCCCTGTTGCATGGTTAGGGAAAATCATGCTCATTACTTCTAATATATATCCCTATATGTTTGTTAGATACCCTGTGGGATGGACTTAAATTTTTTAGAAACCGTGAGGTATAGTGTTTTTTACGCCTACCGGGGTTCCGAGCTCCGAACAAGCCCCAAAAGAACCATAAACCATTATAACATCATTAGGATTCCATATTTGGTCAAAAATAAAGAGTTATACTGAATTCAAAAATATCAATACCAGAGCGAAAAACCAGGTAAAAAAATAAATCGTTATAAATGATTCAAAAATGTAATGGATCAATCTGCCCCTGATCACCGTCACCATCACCACTGTCATCATCAGCCTCATCCTCGTCGCCATCATTGTCCTCATCGTCATCATCAACATCGTCCCCATGATCATCCTCAGCCCCAGCCTTTCCCAATGCCCCATCCTCACCCTCGTCCTTATCCTCATCCTCGCCTTCATCCTCTTCAGCATCCTCGTCATCACCAGGAACATCATCATCTTGACCGCCACTAGAACTATCGCCTGGTGCATAGGATAATACACCCATCGGCGATATATATGTTTGAAGAGTCACGCTGTCCTCTGGTGGAAGTGATGATGATAATGCTTTGATCAGTTTCATAAATTCTTTCTCCCTCATTTGAACATGTTCTTCCAACTCTATGACCCTTTTATCAGACTATCTTGCATGCTCCTTGACATGTTCCAATTCAGTGGTACTAGAATGGATACCTAGAGAGGACCAATACCTCATCAGGACTATATTCTTACCAGGTCGGCAGTGTAATCGACCAGAGTGCTCATATCCCAAAACCTGATATAAATGATCGTGTGGCCCTAAATTGTCAGGATATTGAGAATCAAGGGCCTCTAAATCATCCTGTTAAAAATATTAATAGATTATTAAATTTCAAAATAGATATTAAAATTTTAAATAAACAAATTAAAACTCAAAACCTTTTCTTGTGTCATTTCATTAACTGCAGTTCCATCTTTTTCCTTCTACTCAAGAAAAACAATTTTGCTCGAGGGAGACGTCCTTCAATATTCAATTTTTTCTTCTGTAATGACAATGAAACAATATAAAGTGAAAGTTTAATCATATATTTAATATTCAATAAATCACATATTTTAAGTCAGAAACAATAAAAAGGGAATGTCCTAAAGAAAAATTTAAACAACTATATCGTACCAGCTGCCTCTCATGATCTGAAATTGTAGTGCACCCCAAAGTGTGGATGTATTTCTTTGAATCAATGTTTTTTTGTTTTTTCAAAAGATTCCTAAATAATATTTAATATTTAATAAGATAATATTAATAAAAAATATGAAAACTGTCATTTAAATACCCCAAATGGGATTAATAGCTTAAATTTGGTAGTCGCCCAATGGGTAATCATTTGGAAATATTGCTCTATCGGGCAGTCATCCGTGATAGGTACTGTCTCCAACTTCGTGCCCACTCTATCACACCATCCAACATACATCTCATGCTTATAACCTCTCAAAAGCTCTCCTAGCTCCTTTAAACGTGCTGGTCATGCACCTTCACCATTAGGGAAGTTAAACCGGAGCTGACACCTAATCTATTAATTCATATAAATACAAAAAAAATACTTCATTGAATCCAATAGATTTTTTACCCATATTTGTGCCCACACATTATCCTTGACTTCGTGTGGAAGATATCTACAAGAGAGAGGGATGACGGGAATGATGTCGGAGAATTTGGCTAGCGTCACCAAGAAACCCTAACATTCCTACCCAGATTTATCAATAATTTTTCATTCATCATTATATTCAAACATCAACTGTGTCTGGCGGTTCCATACTACACGCAAGTGAGTACGCCCCCTCCCCCACCTCCTCTTAGTAGATGAATCTGTTTTTAAAGAAAAAAATATCAGTACAAGTTATAATAAAAATAATTTTTGGTATAAAAGTTTCTTGGCGTTATATAAATATACCTATGTTAGTTGGATAAATGGGTGTCACTAGATGTACAGAATCTGAAAGAATATCCTATACAGGTGGAGTTTCCCTCAGTGTACGCTCCACAACCACATACTATGTTGGAGTAGTAGTTGATGAAGGTGGAAAATAATAGCTCAGAGATAATGAACCATAAGTAAAAGATGATGGCACAGACATCTGGACAACTGGTATTGTAAACATCAGAGGCCTAAATATCTCATGTGTCCCTAAAGACACAACAGGATCAAAATGGGGCATAGAAGATACTTCTGTGGTAGGGGCATAGTCCAATCAGGTATGACCAGTGGATCGTCTAACTCTCGCACCACAAGCCCTTGTACCACCGGCCTCAGTACTGGGATAACCAGATGATCGTCTAACTCTTACACCACCCCCTTCCTACCACCAGCCTCTGTACTGGGAGCAATATCAGGCTCCTCGTCAGATATCTCTCGTCTAGGGGGTCGATACTGAAAAAAAATTTAACACAAAAGTAAACACATGATATTATAATTTATTGAAATATATATATTTGAAATAAAATACTCACAACATGGATGTGTGGAGGAATTCCCATTTTTTTCATGCGACGATTATTTTCTATCATCCTTTTCTACCGCATCTCTTCAATGGGTGTCATTTCCAGCAATGAAATTAAATATGGAAGCAATTAGAAACAGATAACTAATGTGTAACCTAGAAAACATAATAAATAAAATCCATTCTAATAAAAAAGCCTAAAGAAATAGAAGATTTATGGTGGTTTGAAGGTAAGTACTAAGATACACACTCTGAATGATGTAGGTGTATTCATTGAATCATTTCCCAATTGATATTGGAGAGGGAACTTCAATAGATATAGTTATGGATTTGATTAGAAAATCCAATAAAAAGGATAACCCGGAATTGTTACATCCCAACCCAGGATTCCACTCATTAGTGACCCAAACCCAGATGGCCACATGGCCCCAATCACATCTACCAAAATTCCAAATGTTACTGACTAATAGTGAGAGCCATTGCTGTGTCTGGGGGAGACGATTACCTCATTACCTAAGTTGCATAATTTTAATATTATCAGTTAAATAGTGAAAGAATGATAATAATGGGAAAATATTGGAAATGGATGAAAATAACCAAATCAGTAATACCAACTAAAAACAAAATCATAAACAGAATGATGGTATTGTATTTTATGTATCATGAAAAAACATAGTTAAAACTAGTAGGAAGTATTACTATAAAATAGGCTCAATAAATTCTAAAATTCGACCTGGCTTCTTGAGCTACAACCCAATCATCTGATTCATCGGTGGAAAGAGTGTGAGTCATGTCCATAACTCAAAATCCTAAATCATCAATAAAGGTGAATTTCCTCGACATTGAATCAAACCATTGGTAAAGGGAAGACTTTTACCAAAAGTTTCACACAACCGTTGGTAAAAGAGGACTTCAAGGCCCCTTTATAGGCATCCCAAATAGAGGCACATGCCTCAGGCCCCATTATGTGTTATAGGCATCCCAAATAACTCAGTCATGTTCAATAAATCATTATTGGAACCACTATGGTCATACCTTTCATTAACCAATTTGTTCCTCAAGTCAAGCGCACCCCATTGGTGGATAAAATTTAGGCTTCTACACTAACAGGTTGTTCATGGCTTCCAAAAAGGTTTAATTTCATAAAATATAGACAAAACATTTATTTTTAAATTTGAGATTAATAATAATGTATGTCAATGATAAAAGGATTACTGAATTAAACTTGTGATTTATCTAACATTGTTATGGATGTATACACATGCTAGCATGGCTAGTGAAAAGAACCCCACCAACATAAAAGTGAGTGTTGGCCATGAACGATAAATAATATACAATGTACTGTGAGAACCATATTTAATTGACCCTAATGTTATATTCGTACAGTCATCTTAGGAAGCCAATTATCACTCATGACTAACCATGCGACTATAAATAACCCAGAGTGTATGAGTTTTATCTCTGATCTTAACAAAATCATCACACATTCTTACTATTATGTGAATCATGTGGAATATTGATGATATTAACACAAAATTCCTATCAATACCAAGCCTTCTAAGAATTGAAAATTTATGGACGATTTTAACACATAATTCATTATGAATCAAATTTGATTAACTGTCAAATCCCAACACACACACCCAAATCAAACAGAAAACAAAAGTCATACACACCCAAATCAAAATATAAAACCAAAAAAATAGAAGTAAAACATTAAAATGAAAGTATCACTTATAAATTAGAAGTGTAGAACTAAGAAATTTTTAAAATGGATCGGAATGAAGAATTTTTGGAGTAGGGTAAACAGAATCCCGCTTCTCCACTTCCCCAAATGAAAACATGAAACCAAAATAGTAGATGCATTATCACTTACATAATACAAGTGAATAACTAATAAATCTTAAAGATGGAAGGATTTCGGCCGTAGGGGAAGGAAAAGCCCAATTCTCCCTTCTGTTTAGGGCTGTAGTCACGCGGAATGGGGGAGTTCGAGCATCTGTGAATTTAGGAAAAAACATTCCCATTAGTTTGTAAAAACCATTGGAAAAGGATTATTTAAACCTCTCTACACCAACAGTTTACGAAAACCATTTGTATAGAGTATACTTTTCCCAACGATTTTGGAAAACTATTGGGAAAAGATGATTTAACCAGCTTTTACTAATAGTTTCCTTAAACCGTTGGTAAAGGTACTCTAGAGGCGTTGCTAAAACCTCCATTTCAATAAGTGAATAAATATGAAAGAATTTGGTTTTGGGGGTTTTTTAAATGTTCAATCATTATTATAATTTATATGTTTTATTTCAGTTTGATAATACAAATATTAATTCTCGTGTTTTAACTACTATTCTTTATTTATAAATTGTGGAATATCATTCAATGTTTGAGAAGTCTCAATTCCACATCCTCCTTTAATCCAGGTTGGTGAAACACCTTTTTCTAGAATGTGTCATCATCCAAGACCCGATTAAATCTTAGCCATTTTATCCATTGATTATATCAACTCCCACGTGTGAAGAACTAAAAAATAGAGACAATGAAGAATGATTAAATAAATGAATAGGGATAGGTTGAGTTGCATGACATCGGAAGAAGTCACAACCTCAGGGTCATTCGCCTTACCCATACATGCTACTCAAATCTATCTAAAACTTAAAATTAAACATTAAAGAAAATTCATGATCACCTTCACCTCCCCCAGGCCAAGTCTCAGGGTCATCCTCTAATTTCTAAGAGTAATATTTTACTTGGTGGAGTGGGTGGAAGAGAAGAGAGAGAGAGGTAAAGAAATAAAGAAAAGTGGATGGAGAAACACAAAGACATGGGTTAATAAAACTAAAATTTAAATTACAATTGAAAACTAATAAAAAAAATTAAAATAAGAAATAAGGGGGTAACATAGGAGAAGCATCGGCCCATGCCCTGATGGGATCCCTCCTTAGTTGTGGTTGTCGAGCTGATGATTTGGGAAGTAGTCTCGGGCCTCCCTTTATAGGCAGAATTTTGTCCTCTAAACTTTTGTGTGTTGTTGGCCCATTAAATGGTCGATTCACATGTGGACAGCTTTATAAAATTTTTTGATAAATATTTTTTCCATTAACCATCCAACCTTCATCTCATTTATCCATGGTATTAAGGAGATATGGAATTTTCAATGAATAAGGATTTTTATGGTCGAAATTTCCAAGAAGATTCCTTCAAATGTATAACGATCAATGGAAATCTTAATGAATTTAAAACTCCCCCAAATTTGTTTTAGAGTTGTTCCAATGTGTACTAGTTCTATCCCTAGTGTAATAAAATAAATGTGAGGTGAGGAGAGTGATTAGTGTATCTTTTATGGTGGTGGTGTCCACGCTGTCTGCCCCGAAAAGTTTCCAACTTTAATGATTTTTTGGACTAAGAGATCTTTGAATCAACTCTAGAAACTAAAGAGAAATTTGAATGAAATAAAATCAAGATTCTAAAAAAATCACGAATTTTGGAATTATATTTTTTATGAAATGACAAAAATACCCTTGTGGTAAAAATCTTTAAAAAAAACAAAATTATGCACTTTTATTAATTTTCCTCATAATCATTCTAAAATTCAAATTACCCATTATTTTAATAAAACATTGAAATACATGGGTTTTATCATCGAAAAAATTTAAAAATCCTCATTATTTGATAAAAAAATAAGCACATAAATTTTCTCTGTCAAATACCAACCATGCTTGTCCCCAAGTATAAAATCTCAAAATAGAAATCAAAGGACACCAATATTAACAATATTTAAATTCCAAGGTAATAAAATCAAAAAAAAATCAATGTGAAATCAAACTTTCAAAAATCTGCATAAAATATCAATTTAATTTCCCATTTTTCTAAGAATCAAATAATTCACATATTTAACTTTTACCCTTTAAAAATTGATGGAACATATCCTTTCATTCATTCAAGATCCTTGATTAATTATTATTAAACATGACAAGTCATGATTTACCTCACTTTGGATTCGTTTCTCTCATCGCTCATCATAAAATTCAAGTTGAGTTATTCTCATATCACGAGAACATGCTCCTTAGCCATAGGCTTGTAAATGAAATACCTTCTCCAATTTGTAAAGTCAAAACGCACATAAAATCATGAGGACTTTCAATTAAGGTTCTATTGACTCTGAGGTTTAAGGTTGGTAGGATTTGATGCTTTAAAATTTAAGGCTTAAGTAGGAGGATAATCTCCTAAGTAATATGCATGAAATCAAAAGTAAAAAATATAATGAAATTATACCATTCAAAGTAGCAACACTAAATTCCCAAAACTCAAAGAAAATGTTATGATCAAGTAAGCATAATTAATGATTTGTTCACCCTCTTGAATTTTTTTACTTTTTATTATTTTTTTAAAAGTTATGATTATATCAAATCTCACACCCATTATCTAACCACATACGATCATAAGATCATCGGTCTAGAAAATAGTGATTTTTTGTTTTCCCTAATCACAACCCATTTTTTTCTCTTTTTATAGGTTCTTTTTCTCTTATTTTTTTACTTCAAGTGGGTAAAATAGAATATAATGAATGATTCCGCAACCTTTTACAATTACAAAAATAATACCCCCACACTTCTTCCTTACAATGTATATTATCCCATCCACCATGATTACCTTTAACCCCACACTTCAACTTTAAAATATCATGTAAATACTCAAAGGAGGGTAGGAATGGATAAAAATGGCTTGAAACATGGCTCATTCCTATAAAGTCCATTCATGATCTCTATGGCTAAAAGAAGGATTGATTTAAAGGTGGTATTTTAAGAAAATTTGTCTTTCCAAAAGATAACTCAATCATTTTAAATGTGTTTTTTCATAGTCATTGCTTTGATAAGTTTCAATACAAGTTCTTGTCGGTTACATGTCCCAAGATCATCCAAGAAATATGCTCAAGAATAAATAGGATGTACATGGTCTATAAATCCTATTGGGAATGGAAAATATAACATTGAACAATCACTCATGGCATTACTAATAAATCAATTCAAATTAACTTCAGAAATTCAATGCATGAAGGATGGTAGAGAAATTTCATTTACATGAATCAATTAATTCCTTCAAAACATGATTCATTACTTCATTATCCATGATTCATTTTAAAAATTTAATTATTCATTTCAATCATTTAATCATATCAATATTGAAATCTAAAACATGGAATTACAGGATTCCCTTGAAACTCATGTCTCTTTGATAAGTCGAGTAAAACATGAATTCAAATGTGGGCATGCAATTTTATCTTTAAATATAAAAACATATTGTGGAAAAAAATGTGGAGAGTTTAAAAGATAAAACACTGAAATTGAAAACCATTTTTCCATGAAACTTGGTCCTTCTCCTTTCCTATCTGGGGCTTCCTTCTACCGTCATGATCCTACAAAAGAAAATTACTCAATTAATCACAATGATCATTTCATTTAATCTCGAAACAAAAGAGGGAGGGGTCCACATGCTAAATTATTTCAATGAAAATAAATTGAAATATTAATTCCTAGATATCATGTAAAGATAAATCTTGGTATTATCCCCCATGTGGGCCCTGAATTTTGACTGCCTCTAGAGGTCAGTACCTGCTGTTATCCAAATTCTGATGGAGGATAAATCTAATTTGATTTGAACGACCACATGTAGCTTTTCCCAGCTTTTTCTTCATCCTTATGGGATAGAGTACACCATATCCCCCATTTACAATGAGTTATAACTTGCATGGTGGGGGTAGGATGAATTATGAATCATCCCATTTCGTTGCTGATACTTTTGAAACCTCTTCTTCTCTATCCATTAGTTACTTGAGGTATACTTCATCAAAATAATAGTCCATGGGAATGTCAGATTGTAACTCAATTTTAATAATATTAAAACATGAAGTATCAAGATCAAATTCTTCACCATAAAAGCATATTTTGTCATGATTTCCTTAGGGAAATACAATAGAATCTCTTCATGAAATTCCTTCAATAAATATTCAATGTGTATAGGGAGCTCAATATGTTCCTCATCATGTGAACATTGAGGTTCTTCTTCATCCTCCAAGGTAGAGTTGAGGTTGTCTAATTCTGTATAATCAAAACCACATGGAGTGATGTAGAATTCATATTCAATAAAATTGGAATTTATAGATTTAATGAACGGTTCGACTCCCTGATTTGGTTCAGTTTCAATCTCTTCCTTAGTGGTAAGCGCCTCTTGGAGTATACTCTCTGAGGATGGAGGTAGGTAGTCCGGCTCCTCTATCATGACTTTAAATTGCACCACTTGGGTGGTTTCTTCCTTCAGTGGTGCTGAATCTTATTCTTTGTATTTTATGGGTAAGTTAGGTAGTTTTGCATATTTAATCAAGAATTCATCCAAACTTTGTTGATCTCCCACTTATAGCTCAACAAATACGTCTTCCTCCCTTGCTTCCTCAGGTCCTTCATTTTCAAATATAAGTGGTGAAATTTATTCCACCACTTTATCATGTTCTTCCTCTAGATTAGGGATGGGTTTCTCTATTAATGCATGAAAATAATCAAAATATCTATTAGCCTTTCTGGTTAGTTTTTCAATGCTTTCTCTAAGTTCATGCATCTGATCTCTTCAAAAATATTCATCTTCTTCTTGTTTCTGTTACTACACCTGTGAGTAATTTTTCCATGCATAATATTCTGAATTTGAATACATCATGTAAGTATTTTTTTAGTTTTTTTAAATAAAATTTTATATAACTAATATGTGAAAATAGAAAAAGTAAATGAACTAATTTTTGGATCCCCAGAAACAGCGTCATTTTTGACTCACGTCTATTGTGGGGTGTGGACAAAAATAAGTATATTTTTTCTAGTGCAGAACAGTGGCTGACTAGGGTCATCTCTCATGAATATCCTTCTTAATGTAGTACACTTAATTTATTTAATTCACCTATTCTATCTCATTTTGTGGTTTTGTTTATTAGATGAAAGTGATTAAAATATTTTTGGGTTTTTTATTATTTAAAATAATGATATGTAAAGCAAGAAATCTAAATTTATAATAAGATTCAAGTCTATATAGAATGAATTAATAAGAAAGAACTTGGTTTTGGGGTTGGTTAAATATTCAATCATTATTCTCCATTATATGTTTTAATTCAGTTTGATAATCCAAACACGAAATCTCATGTTTGAACTACTATTCTTTATTTATAAATTGTGGAATATCATTGAATGCTTGTGCACTCTCAATTCTACCTCCTCCTTTAATCCAAGTTGGTGACACACCTTTGTCAAGAATATGTCATCTTGCAAGACTCGGTTCCATTGAATCTGTTTCATCCATTGATTATCTCAACTCCAATGTGTGAAGAAATAACCAATTGATGTAAGGAAATTTATTAAATAAAATAATATGGACAGGTTTAGTTGCATGTTATCGGTGGTAGTCACAACATTAGGGACATTTGAATTACCCGTGCATGCTACTCAAATATATCTACAAACATAAAATTAAACATTAAAGAAAATTAATGATCACCTTCACCTCACCTTTAGAAAAGTATTGGGGTTATCCTATCATTTTCGATATTAATAGTTTACTTGGTGGAGTGGATAGAAGAGAAGAGAGAGACAGGGAAAGAAATGAAGAAAAGTGGATGGAGAAACACAAAGGCATGGATTGATAAAACTAAAATTTGAATTAAAATTGAAAAATAATACCAAACTAAAATTAAAATAAAATAAAATGAATTAATGGGGAAGGAAGAGACGTGTAGCATCGTCCCATGCCCCGTTGGGAACCCTCCTTGGCTGTTGGTGTTGAGCTGATGATTTGGGAAGGAGGCGAGAGCCTCCTTTTATAGGCAGAATTATGTCCCCTATAAGTTTGTGCATTGTTGGAACAATAAATTGTAGATTAACACATGGACTCATTCATAAAAGTTGTTCCCAAATATGTTTTCCATTCAACCTCCACATTTCATCTCATTTAGACATCGTATTAAGGAGGTATAGAATTTTCATTGAATAAGAATTTATATGGCCGAAATTTCCAGGAAGCTTCCTTTAAATGTATAATAATCAATGGAAACCTTAATGACTTCAAAACTCCCCCAAAATTGTTTTAGAGTCATTCCTATGTGTCCTAGTGATATCCCAGGTAGAATAACCTGAATTATAGGCGAGGAGACCTATTTTTGCATCTATAACTGTGGTGGAGTCCACGCTGTCCGCCAGGAAAACTGTCCAAATTCAAGGATTTTTTTTGGAATAATAGATCTTCGAATCAGCTCTAGTTCATAAAGATAAAGTTGAAGGAAATAAAATCAGTATTATAAAAAAATTAATCAGTAATTTTTTACTTATATTTTTTAATAAATGACAAAAAATACCCTTCTGGTAAAAATCTGTCAAAAATCCAAAATTATGCACTTTTCTCAATTTTTATAATAATCATTATAAAATTCAAATTTCCCATTATTTTAATAAAACATTAAAATACAGGGGTTTTATCATTAAAAAAATTAAAAAAATCCCCATTATTTGATAAAAAATATGCACAAAAAGTTTCTTTGTCACGGATGTCCTGCCTCCTTGACTTGTGTTACCATAATATGTCATGCCTAAATTGATTAAATTCTTAAATGGAACTTATTAAACAAGTGGGTATACTTTTTAGTTGTTTTTAGATTGCTTAAATGGTTTTTTGGTATTTATGATTAATGGGTGGGTATATCCATGTGATGTGTTAAATGGAAATTGGTGATAAGTGGGTGGGTATAACCATGTGACATGATTAAATGGAAGTGGAGTACATGAGTGGATATACTCATGAGATGTAATGGTTTAAATGAGTAGGTATACTAGTTTAATGGTTTTGAATGTAATTTTTTTAAGTGTGGGATGACTCATATAGTTGGAAATTTTTAAATGTATGGAATGATTGTTGATTTACATAGATTCCAAGGACGGATCTCCATGGATTTGGAACACAGTAGTGGACACCTTGGTTGAGTATTCACTTTGGGTCTTGATTCTATGGGATGTCTCGGGATTTGTTTTCCATTATATCCGTCTTGATTGGACTCACGTAGGACATTATGGTACACATTCTCATAGGACTCCAACCAGTGCTTATACTGAGTTTTTATCGAGATGATACTAGTACTTGATGATGATGCCTTGGTCTTCAATACATTGGATTCAGCCCTTCATGGTTTACACTTCCTTATATGGCACAATCGTGGGATATATGACTGTGTTTTTATGATAAGGTCGTGGGTTTTTTATATGGTTTTCTTTATAGAGTAAGGCTGTGTGGATAGGATATGGATTTTTTTACTACAAGGCTGTGTTTTTTTATTATATTTCCTATAGGTTCCTTGTTAGGATCTACCACTTGTTGCAGGGAGCCACCAGAGGCTATTCGTTATAACTTGTTTTCATTGGTTATGTGCCTTGGTCTTTCACACTTACATAACTTCATACTTGTACTTGTTTCGCATATTTCATAGTATATCTTAGAATTTTATAGATCTTTGGGTAAAAACCTACTAGGATGTTTATCTTGCACCATGTTTGGGCCTCCTTGGGGACCCAAACAAATTATATGGTTTCAGATGATAGTAGGGGCAAGGGCCCTAACAGTAGTTGTTGATCATTTCTTTAGAGTGTGGGAGCATGAGACCCAGCTGAGGCTTGCGATGATACTATGACACTTTTTGATCTTTTTGGATATTGGATACTTGTATTGTACTTTATTTCCATGTATCTTTTCTGGTTTTTTTTTCTAGATACATGTATCATTTGCATCATGGTATATGAGACACTTATGGCTTGTTATATATTCCTATCTTGCTTATCTATTTTACCTATTGTCTATTTATTGTGTTTACTTCTGTTGTTGAATTTTATTGACTTCCACTATGATATACTCAGGTAATTAGGTAATATTCTCCCCAATAAATCAACTAGACCCTCACCACTAGTCGGAAGCATCTGGCATTTGAGGAGTACGCTTGACGCCATGTAGCCAACCGGGATTGGGGAACTATTGAGTGGCATCCGAGATCAGGACGTTACAAAGTGGTATCAAAGACAATTTTTTTCTAGTTTGATTTACTGTTTGGAGACAATATACAGGGATATGAAGTAAAATGGAATTTTTTAATGAGATATGCTCGAGCATAGCTAACCCGTGTACAAGAAAAATCCAAATTACCCAAAATGAAAATGCTATTTTCTAGTATTGACTATTACAGTTGATTTGGTTTCACCATTAGGAGACACACATGATTTATTTTGATACTATTGATGCAATTTTGGGTTCTATTTTTTTGCAACCTGATGAGATGAGGGTATTCAATCTCATGCATCATATAGTCGCTTGTTAGAAATCACATATCAAGCATTATTTCTTTCCATTTAAGATGAATTATTTGACACATGCTATTGTGATATGTGCTCTAATTTTTGTTCCTGATTTTTTGATAGACATTTTGCAGAGGATAGAGAAGTGACATCATCTTTCAATTCATAAGTTGTATGGGCCCTAATGAAATAAAAAATGACGAACCTTTTAAATTAAAATTTTAAAGTTAATTTGATGTGTATGGATTATATGGGCGTCGAATTTTAGTTCATGAGCTGTTATGGGTCCTCAAGGATTAGAACTTGGTGGATCATTGGTTAAATAATGTCAAATAATGACTGTTAAATGAAAATAAATGGATAATAGAGACTTGACCTACACCCGGATTTTGAGTGGGTGAGAGGTAGTGTTTCTAGTTGTGTTGTGGTTGTTCTTTATACAGTCATGTATTTAGGATTAGGTTGTGTGTTATGACTTGTTTTAAGGAGGGTTTTGACCTATCCTATGATTTTGATATGCGACTTTGATATCATTCCTTTATGAGGTGAGTGTTTGGCATTATAGAGGCATGTCACCATGAAGACCTCCAATGGTATGCCAAGAGGGTGGAGATGACCATGCTTCGAAGATGGTGGTCCATGAGATACTAGTGGATCCTCTTTTAGTGACTTTTGTGGTACAATAGACTATTTCAGACATAAGTGCTGAGGCATAGTTCCACGAGGGGTTACTTTGCTATATGCAGACTTTTCAAAGAGCTCTGTAGCCTACCATAACTATGGATAAGCTGACATGGGTGTTCTAGCAGCAAAATCCTTTCATGTTTTTGGGGGATGATGGTTCACAAGCATCTCAGTTGTGGCTTGAGACCACACTAGCTATCTTCGAACATATGGAGACACCTCTTGAGAGGAGGGTCAATCTCACCCCTTATATGATACATGGAGTAGTAAAGTACTAGTGGGTTGTTCTGAACCAGGCTGAAAGGGTACAAGATATGGGTTGGACTGATTTCCAGACCTGCTTCCTTGACTACTTTTACCCCAAGACACTATGGGAAGAGTGAGTTAGTGAGTTCATGCGTCTAGAGTAGGGAACCATGACGGTTATAGTGTACTCAACATACTTTATAGAGATGCATAGCTTTTAACTGATGTACCTTACTGATGAGCTGTCGAGAGATAGATGCTTTGAGGAAGGCCTCTGACATACTATCGAATCCCAGGTCAACGTGTTCAGGTTGACATTTATCACTGAGATTGTGAATCGGGCACTGATTATACAGTGGAACCTGAGGGAATTTGAGGATATAGAGTAGGGAAATGGTTCTTCTAAACCTAGTTGTTCTACATCGTCAGGCAGGAAGCACCATTTTGATGCTTCCCATGAGATAAGCATTAGTTAGTCTATGAGTGCTAGTAGCTCGGTGTTTTTTCACTAGTGTGGTAGGAGAAAACACAAGAAGAATCAGGGTGACTGCGACCGATTCGAGTGTCGAACATATGGAGGGATGGGCCACATGCAATGGTTTTGCAGGACCTTCCCTCCAGTTGTGAGTGGTAGGGGGTCAGCTTTGATGTCAGGTTCAAGAGTAGGTTTTAATATCTGTGTCAAGCAGGGAGCAAGAGCAATGCATTCCAATCAGCCTACATAAATAGTGGTCTTTGCTGAGGTATCCATACACCAATTACTCCTACACATCGAAGGGGGCCTACTCTGAGCAGTGAGGTTGTTTCACAGGGATGTGGTAAAGGTCAATTATATTATGTACAACCTACCCCTGAGGAGAAAGGTTTCATACTATCTACAGTTAGAGGAATGATCTTAGTAGCCTCTACTATTGAATCTGCTCTTTTGGATATAGGTGTATCTCATAGTTTCATATCCGCACCTATGGTGAAAATCCTTGGGCTTGTTTTGTGGTATTTTGAAAGCATTTTAATGCTAGAAATACTATTGGGAATCAGAATGGATGATGTGATCTAGTGTAGGGAGTACCCCCTTGAGGTTGGTGGGTGTCACTTCATTTGAGATATTTATGTCTTTGAGATGATAGGGTTTGACGTCATTCTTGGGATGGATTTTTGAGTATATTATCGATCTTACATTGTCTACTATCGCCTAAGGGTAACTTTCACATCATCAGAGGATGCAGTGTTTACTCACAAGGGTGAATGGGGTTTCCAGGCAAGCTTAGATGGACTAGATCATAATGAGTTGGTCATAATGATAGCCTAGATTACAATTTTTTATTTTGGATGATCAGGGAGTGAGTCAGGTAGACTTTCCTCTAATGGTGGTTCGTTTCAGGGACATGTTCCCAGATGAATTTTCTAGTTTACCTCTCAAGAGATACATTGAGTTCTCCATTAAACTAGTGTTATGAGTTTCACCATTATCCATTTCTACTTACTAGGTGGCTACGATGGAGTTGTAAGAAATTAAGTGGAAGCTAGAGTATTTGGAGGTATAGGGGTTTATCTGACCTAATACTTCTCTCTGGGGTTTGCTAGTTCTTTTTTCAAAAAATGTGGATATAAATATTAGGCTATTTGGGGGTTATTGTAATTTGAATAAGCTAATAGTTAAAAAATGATATCTCTTTCTACAAATAGATGAAATGTCGGATAAGATTCTTGGATCCTGATTATTCTTGAAAATTGAACTAAGGTTAGGATATCACCGGGTACATTTTTGACCCACAGACATACCTTGTATAACCTTTCATAGTAGGTATGGTCTATATGAGTATCTTGTTATTCTATTCAGTCTCACAAACATGATAGTAGTTTTCATGGTGCTGATGAACCAAGTGTTCCATCCTTAATTGTGACACATCAAGTATTGGGCTGGGAGTAGTGCTGGTGTAGGGGGATAGAGTTTTGGCATATGAGTCTCAATTTATAAGGCCACGTGAGGGGAATTACCCTATGCATGATCTTGAGCTAGATGCAGTTGTTCATGCTTTTCACTATTGGAGAAATTATTTATTGGGAGATCATTTTTTGGTTTAAATAGAATAAAAAATCCTGAAGTATATATTTACTCAGTATTATATGAATATGAAGAAAAAAAGTGGGGTGGAGTGCCTATAGTCTTTTGAAATCAAGCTTGAATACATGAACGGTAAAGGTAATGTAATGTTTGATGCAATGAGTATGTGGACTGAGATACAGACGGTGCAGCATGCAAGTAGCGAGTGGAAACTTAGGGCGTTATTCTCTAAGATCTATATGGAGGTGCACAAATGTTAGGGATAGACATATCTAACATCCATAGTTGTGAACTCTACCCTATTGGATAAAGTAAGCATGAGTCAGTTATCAAATTCGGAGGGTCTAGTCCTATGGGAGAGTTTGGACGGTGAGGACCCTCCTCCTGGTTGGACCGTAGGTGTTGATGAGATCTTACATATACATGGATGTGTTTGGGTTCCAGTGGATATACGCGGGGATATGATGTGGGAGTTTCATGCTTCATCTTGGGAACTACATCCCGAAGTCACAAGATGTAACATGACTTGCATCATCAATACTAATGGCCATGTTTGAAAATTGAGGTAGCTAGTTTTGTTATGAGGTGTTACACATGTCATCATGTGAAGGAGGAACATCAACGACCAGCCATGATTTTATAGCAGTTACTTATTCCCAAGTGGAAATGAGATGTTTTCATAATGGATTACATGACTGGTTTACTAAGGTCTCCTTGAGGTAACGATGTTGTGTCGGTTGTTGTTGATGAGATCAAAAAGGTTGATCATTTATTGACGATCAAGGATACATTATATGTTAATGTTCTTGGAAGGTTGTATATCCATGAGATAATACAACTTCATGGGTTCTCATGCAATATCATTTCAAATAAGGATTCCCACTTTACATCTTGTTTCTTATAGAGTTTTCAGAGGGAACTGGGTATATAGGTTCTTCTAAGTATAGTCCACCACCCTCAGACTGATGGCCAATCAGAGTGTATGATACAAGTGCTAGAGAACATGATGGGAGAATGTGTCTAAGATTTTGGGGGATCTTGGGAGAGACACATTCATCTAGATGAGTTCTCCTATAATAACAATTATCAGGCAATGATACAAATATCTCCTTACGATTCTTTGTACGTTAGGCTATGCCAATCACCCTTGTGATGGCTAGAGGCAGGTGAGGTAGCTTTAATGGGACCTTATCTCATGCAAGAGAATTCTGAGTAGATCCAGTTGATTCGGAAGCAGATGGCTTCTGCACAATCTTGATAGAAATCTTATGTCGATCACCGTATATGACCTCAAGATTTTGAGGTCAGGGATCAGGTCTTTTTATGTGTTTCACTAAGGTTAGGACATAGAAGGATCATGATACGGGGTAAGCTTTCACCACTATATGTTGGGCCATTCAAGATTCTTGAGAGAGTCAGATCAGTAGACTATTAGTTTTAGTTACCTCAGAGGTACTGATACATGCATGACATCTTCCATGTATCACAACTACGCAATTATAATTCAGACCCATCTCACGCTTTTCAACCCAAGGAGGTTGAGCTACAATTTGATGCATCATTCAAGGAGCATCTAATTTGTATTGTTGATAGGATCATGAAGGTTATACAAGGATAGTTAGTTCCTCTAGTATAGGTTCTATGGAAGCAAGACCGTTCACAAGACGATACTTAGGAGTGGGAGGCCGACATACGTGCTCAGTAACAGGAGTTTTTTAAATGGATCTGGACTACCCTTGCGAGAGAAATTTAGGGAAGAATTGCTTTAAGGGGGTAATATTGTAAGATCCTAGGTTTTTCTTAAGGTATGAATCTTTTAAATTCGTTTTTGTCTTAGACCCTAAGCTGGGCCATGGTCCGGTTGGGTTGTTTTTGGGAAATAATAGGCAAGAAGGTTTTGTACCGGTAGTAGGCCAATTACATGATGTGTAATTGGATTACAAACTGTGTAATCTCATTTAATAACATGTAATGGTTTGTCTAGGACCTTTCACGATGTTTATGGGTTTTACCCCATTAATAGAAAACCGAGCATTACACACCATGTAAGAAAATTACTTATCATGTAATTGCCTGACTAAGTTTTTTAAAAATAGAGGCAGGGACCTCTATTTTTTAGACAGAAGCATTTTTTCTCTATTTTGAAGACTAAAAACATTATTATCTAGCTTTTCAGATCTAGAACCCATTTGGATTCCATTTCTTTCCCTGCCATTTTTGTTGCAAACCACGACGGTAAGATATGGATTCCTTTTTTAGAAATTCTTGATTCTTCCGAACAAAAGTTGCATTGTTTGGATTTAGACTTTTATGCCCTAATTTCTTGTTATTCATATGTTCTTTAGATTTATTCAAAAAAGGATGAATTAGATCTTTATGCTAGATGGGAACTCAACTAATGAGATACGGTAGGTGGTCTATACTTTTATTTTGGCTTTTGATGCTTTATAGAGCTATTGACCTTTTTTCTGCCCACTATACATTTTAGCATGGGCCGGATTTTAAAGTGTTAATTTGAAATAGATGAGGTAGGACCTGTTTGGGACTCCCTTAGGTTCTTTAATATATGGTTGTGGTTGCTGACCTAGCCCAAGGAAACCCAGGGGGCGCACCATACCTTTATTTTGGTTTTTACCATTGATGAACTACCCATGGGGTGTGACCTCGAGTTTTCCTAGTTTAAGGAAGATCGGTTGTTATTAAATGTGGCCGAATTATATACATATGAGATATCTTGCCTCCTTAACTTGTGTTATTATAATATTCTATGCCTAACTTGATTAAATACTTAAATGGAAGTTTTCAAATGAGTGGGTATACTCGTTGGCTATTTTTAGATTTCTTAAATAGTTTTCTTGGAAATTGTGATTAATGGGTGGGTATAACCATGTGATGTGTTAAATGGAAATTGGTGATAAGTGGGTGGTTATATCCATGTGACATGATTAAATGAAAGTGGAGTACATGAGTGGGTATACTCATGAGATGTAATGGTTTAAATGAGTGGGTATACTCATTGAATTTTTTTGAATGTAATTGTTTATATGAGTGGGTAGACTCATATGGTTTGAAATTGTTAAATGCATGGAATGATTGATGATTTACATAGATTACATGAATGGATCTTCATGGATCTGGAATGCGGTAGTGGACACCTTGGCTGATTATGCACCTTTGGTCTTTATTCCATGAGATGCCTTAGGCTTTGCTACCCCTTGGATCCAGATATCTTGGACTCATGTAGGACACGTTTGTACACATGCTCCTAGGATTCCAACCAGTTCCTATGCCAGGTTTCCATCAAGATTCTCCTGAGACTCAAAGAGAATGCCTTGGTCTTCAGCACCATAGAACTGTCCCTTCGTGATCTACACTTCATTATATGGCATGACTGTGGGGTATATGATTGTTATTGTATGACAAGGTCGTGGGTTTTTATATAGTTTTCTTTATACGGTAAGGACGTGTGGACATGATATGGATGGTTATATGGAAAGTCTGTGTTGTTTGTTTATATTGCTTGTAGATTCCTTGTTAGAAGATGAAACTTGTTGTAGGGAGCCACAATAGGATGTTTAGTATTACTTGTTTGCAGTAGTTATATGCCTTGGGCTTTCACAATTACATTACTACTTACTTTCACTTGTTTAGCATATTTCATATTACTTCTTAGAACTGTACAGATATTTAGGTTGAAACCTACTAGGATGTTTATCTCAAATCCTATTTGGGCCTCCTTGGGGACCCAAACTGATTATATAGTTACAGGTGATAGTATGGGAAAGCTCCCTAAAACTATTTGTTGACCATTGTTTTAGAGCATGGGTTCATAGGACTAAGATGAGACTTGTGATGCTATGAGGGCACTTTTTTGTCATTTTGGATTTTAGATACTTGTATTTTATTATATTTCTATGTACCTATTTTGGATATTTTCTAGATACATGTATCATCTTCATCAAGGTATGTGAGACACTTCTGGCCTGTTACATATTCTTGTCTTTCTTGTCTATTTCATCTATTGTCTGCTTATTGTATCTGCTTCCACTATTTAATGTGATTGACTTCCATTACGATAAATTATGGTAATGGGGGTATAGTCTCCCAAATGACTCACCTAGTCCCTAACTGCTAGTTATAAGCCACTGGAATTTGGGAAGATGTGATTGAGGTCATGTAGCCAACCAGGCTTGGGGCACAGTTGAGTGATATCTAGGTTCAGGATGTTACATTTGTACAATGATTCAATGATTTCATTTCAAAATTCATTTATGTCATATGAAGATATAATATGATGTTGTGCATGTACATACTATATCACATCTAGGCGTGAATAAAATTACTTAATGTAAAAAATAAATTCCTTTGGGTGATAATTCTTGCAGTGAGATAAATTCCTTAAACTAATAAAAAATACTATGGGTGAGAAAATTCATAAAGTGGGAAAAAAATTCTAGTGAGAGAAATCCAATTGTTTGAGAGGTTAGACAGATGGTATTTCTTGTTGACTTTTATAGCTTTAGAATTGATAATAAAATTATATATGTCACTTTTATGGTAATATTCTGTCAAACTATGTTATCTAGCACTACAAAAAAGAGTGGTCTTAGTGAAAGTTTATTTAGTGGAAGTTCTAATAATCACTACTAAAAAACATTATTAAATATATTTTAAATATAGGGGTGGTTTCAATGAAACCGATTATAATATTTTAAAACAATAACTGACCCCACCCCCTCCACCCAATTCCTTAACACCCTCGCTCCCTTGGTCGTACCTCTCCCCGATGATGGCGACTACCCCTCGCCCTTGGTGGTGCCTCTCCTCAACGTCGGCAATCACCCCTCCCTCTCGGCCTCGCCTCTCCCCAACACTGGTGACCACCCCCACCTCCATCATGACTCTCCCTAGTGCTAGTGACTCCCCCCCCACCCCCTACCCCCCACTAATCCCTCAGCCCCACCTCTCCCTGGCATTGATGACCACCCCTCCCCCTCGACCCTGCCCCTCCCCCAACATCGGTGACCTACCCTTTCCCTCAATCGCACCTCTCCCCAATTCCAGTGACTACCCCTCACTCTCGATCATGCTTCTCCTCAGAGCCAGTGATTACCCCCCCCCCCTCTACCCAACCTATCCCCGACACTGGCGACCGCCCCTCCCCCTTGGTCGCACCTCTCCCCAATGTAGGTGACCGCCCCTCACCCTCGACCCCACATCTCCCCGAAACATACCCCCCTTCTCTCTAACAACATACCTCTCCCCCCTTCCCCCACTTCCCCTTGACGGCTCACCCCTCATCCTCGATGGTGACCACCCCTTTTCCCAATCTCACATATGATCCTCATGAACCTAACCCCACTTTCTACCTGTTGATGACCCCATAATGACCCCCCTGCTCCTTGATGGTGATCCCCAATACTGACTCCTCTCCCCCATTTCTCGGGGAGTGAAATCCCCAGTCGTAAGGTGTAATTTTTTAATATTGTATGATTGGTTTTCTATATCATTATGTATTATATCACATTATACAATCAAATGATAAATTTTATCACTTAGGAATCCTATACACATAACTATCAATAATTCCTAGTATAAATGTGGAACGTGAATCATTTATATGAGGAATGCTTGTTTGTATGTGGAGTTTTAAATAGTCTGTAACTGGATGATTCATTTATCCCACATGAATTCTTGGAGAGTAAATCTTAGTGATTTTCGTATAATAGTTAATTAGAGGATAGTAAACCATTTGGTTTTATTGATTATTCACTAAAGTTTTAGTATGCTTCTTCCACACTGGCATGAGGCTTCCTAAGTAAGAACATACTGAGTGTACATGTATGTTCACCATGATTTTATATACTATATTTATATAATTATAGGATAAATTAGGTGACCAAGCTTAGAGATGTTAATTGATGTTTACTTTTAATTGTACTTGTTTGATTAACCATTTATATCTTTATATCTGAATATACAGGGAGAAGAGTGAAAATCCAATACCTATGGATAAAAGTTGGATTACTTTACCTTGAAACACACCTCGTTATGACAAGTGTTTGAAAAAAAAATATTATGTAATTAAAAAATGATCAGTGGATGGTAGAATAAAATGTGTATGTCCTGATTGAAAATTTAAGTGATGGTTAAATAGAAATGTAGTATATGATCATTTTATATAGAAACAATTTTTTGCTCAATATGTATGTAGGATTTGGCATGGTGAATATATTGTTATGGAAATTCAAAACAAATACAATCCTATCAAAAAAATGCAAAGTGACCCTCCAGAGGGGATTTCAATTTGAAATTTTATAAATGAGACAGTTGTCTTTGCAGGATATAATGTCCAAGATTTCAATCGATCAAAAAAACCATCAATTGACCCTGATAATTTTAATCCTTCTAACAAGTTCAACGACCCAAAAAATGAGCATTATGAATTAGTGGAAGACGTGAAACATGAACTGTATGAATGGTGTGATAAGTATTCAATGTTTTCTTTTCTACTTAAGTTGTATCATATAAACAGTCTCTGTGAAATTATTGAAAAAGAAATGTACATGATTTTAGAATTTCTTCATGATGCATTTAGTAAAGCTATGATGCTTGCATAATTCTATGAGATTAATAAAGTCATAAATAAACTTGGACTATATTATACAAAGATACATGAATTCCTTAATGATTACATGTTTTATTAGGGAGAAGAGTCTAACAAAGGAGAATTCATAAGATGTTATTAATGTAGATCAAAGACAATGAACAACAATGAGATTATAAATCAATGCAACTCCAAGAAAAAAAATAAGGAAACTCCTTCAACTTTATTTCATTACATTCCTCTAATATGATACTTGAAAAGATTATTCATGGCATCTAAGACTACATACAAAATGATGTGACATGATCAAGATAGTAATGATGGCTAGATGTGACATTCAAAAGATTCAACATCATAGAAAATGTTTGATTCATTGTATCTATATTTTTATTCAAATATTAATAATTCACGTTTGGGATTGGATTATAATGGTTTTGACCCATTTTGTACATTGGGTACTAATTATAGTATTTGGACAGTTGTTTTGATCCCTTATAATCTAACTCCATAGATGTGTATGAATAAATATTATTTTTTTATTTTGATGATTATTTCTAGAAATAAAATGCCTAGAAATGGGCTTGATGTATACCTTCAACCTCTAATCAAATAATTACGAGAATTATGAGATGATAGAATGGAAACATATGATGCTTCAATGAGAAAACTATTAAAAATACGTCCTAATTTAATATAGATAGTTACAAACATTCCTGGATTAGGAAATTTATCTGATTGGAACACTCATACTAGTTTGTCTTGTCTAGTTTGTAATTTTGTTCATCAACGATTACCTCATAGAAGAAAATGATGTTTTTTGTGTCATCATTGATTTCTTTATTTATTCTCATAAATCTAGGTTTAACAAGACCCAATTCAATGAATATATTAAACTAAGAAATACACTAAAAGTGATATTAGGTTCAAAAATCATTGGATAATTAATGAATGTCATTTAAGAATTTGGAAAATATAATCATTTTAAAGAAGGGGAAAATGGTACAAGGTATAGTATTTGAAGCATCTGGAACACAAAAATAAAGGGTATATTTTTCAAAATTCCATATTATGAGTTTAATTTGATATGTTATAATCTTGACATAATGAATATTGAGAAAATATTTTGTGCCAATGTAATTTTCACATTGCTTAATGAGAAGGGTAAATCAAAGGATCTCTTTAATGCTCATAAGAATTTGGATTTAATGAATATAAAGCATGATTTTTGGAAAATTGAAAATGGAAAGTATCCTTAGATTATTTTTACAATGAAAATTCAATAGAAAGACGTATTCCTTCAAACTTTAAAGAATTTAAAAGTGGAAGATGGATATTAAAGTAATATATCAAGGTTCATTTACTAAAAAAATTGAAAGTTACATGGATTGAAAAGTCACAACTCATGTATCTTGAGGGAACAGTTGTTTTCATTGGAATTTTGTCTTATGTTAACTGAAAAATAAACTGTTGTACTTTTTTCAAAGAGCTTTGTAGAAAAAATCTAAATCCAATTGAGCATGATAAACTTCAATAAAGAATTGTTTTGAAACTTTTATATTTGTAGATGTTATTTCCCCCTTCATTATTCACTGTGATGATTCATTTGATTGTTCATTTGGTTGAAGAAGCTAAACTTGGATGACCAGAAAATTATCAATTGATGTATCCAATTGAGAGGTACAATGATATTATTTGTATTTTCATTAGTGGAATTAATTTTATTAAATTATTGCATAATTTTTTTTATAAGTTTATTATTTTTTCATCAGGTACATAGGTCATTTGAAATCATATATGATGAATAAATATCAACCAAAAGGCTCTATTACTAAAGGTTACATATCCAAAGAGTGATTGACCTTGTATTCAAGTTATATGGATGGGATTGAGACTAGATTCAATCGTGTTTAATGTTCTGATGATATCTCCACTAATTATCATTTTGAAAACTAGTTATCAATATTTCAAATTATTGGATAAACAATTGGAAAGGGGTCAAATTTTACACTAAATAAATTGGAGTGTCTATAAGCACATAGATATATAATGCTCAGTTGTCTTATTAGAGATCCATTTATTTAAGAATTGTGATGTCAAATAGATAAGTGATTAAGGGTTAGATCTTGGAATGAGATGGAATTAAAAAAAGATTTTAATTATGAGATTGTCAAATAGATCACCCATCAGGTAAGTATATACTCATATTAATATTATTGACATGTAGTTATTTCGTCTATGTTAAAACTAAAACTTTATATATATTTTTATTGATAATGAATGTTGAAAATCAAGCTGAAATATAAAATTCTTTTAAGTTTTTTTGGCTCGAGGTCCTCTAAGAAAGTCGAAGATATTCGATGCCTAAAATATCCATAGCATTAGGTCTCGTACAATTTATCAGGAAGAATACATAAAACTCAAAATAGTGGTGTATTTACACTTACAGGGGTGGGATATTATGGAAATTTGGATGATATAATTGAATTAAACTATCATGGTTAGTATTTGGTTGTCTTATTCAAATAGAAGTGGGGTAATATTGATATGGGTATAATGAATGATTCATTACATTTTAATTCTATCAACTTATCTCGATTTATCCATACCAATGAGCATGTAGAGAATGATCCATTTATCTTGGATTCCTAGGTGAATATAGTTTATTATGTGGAAGATGAAATACATGAAGGTTAGAGTTTTTTTTTACACTTAAAGTAGAGAGACTTATATAATATGAGTGATGAAGATCAATTTGTACTTTGTGACAGTGAACCTAATAAACCACAAAACATTGAATAATTTTTTACTGACAATATAGAAACAATATAACATTCAATAGAGGTTGAAAATGAAGCACTCGTCATAATGAAGGTTTATAATGATGAAGATAATGAAGATGAAGATAATTGAATGTATAAATTGGTAATAAAAATATATTACAATTTCTCATTGATAAGTTGTGCATACATATATACATTGTTCTAGTATTTATTTTTTCTTTTTGTAAAAAATTATTAGTTTTTAATTTTCTATACATTTAATATATCTGAACCAATTGAATTGCAAGATTTCTAAGAACAAATAAATTTCAAAATCCTAGTTGGTTATCATCACGGATCACACCACAACTATTGTCAGCTTTAGTGGATCTGGGTGATTCAGTTGTAATTGAGACTACCAGTGAGCCAGCCATTCCCCAGATGTTTTTAGTATCCCACTATAAAATTCACCTCCAGCTATGGAGCAGTTGGTCATCCCTTCATCTAGTGGATATCGGTGAGTTACTATTACTGGTATGTATATCATTGTAAAAAAACTATACATTTTATTAATTGTTTAATTTATTTTTCAAATGGATAAAAATAAAAATAGAATATATATAAATATGAACATGAAAGATGTATGAGACCTGAAGGAATTCAATATTATCATTCCATTTTATGGGTTTGGGGTGCCTATTGATGATGTTTCTAGAATCTATGGGCATATTATTAGGCATCTTATTTGTGATATGGTGAACATTCCCATTAATTATAAATATTGGAGGCATATTCCTACAACTTGGAAAAATGAGGGTTTTATACTTAATTAAAGGGAATTTAATTTAATATTCTTTGATAACTAATTTACATGAAATGATAAAAAATTTTGATATACTTATATAGTATTATGTTTTTTATTTCTAGATGTTTTTTCATTTGGATGACCCAGGCTTTATTTCACACCCATGCACTATGAAAAAATTAGAAAAGAAATGGTGAGATTTTAAATGAATATTATGACATGAGTTTAATGAAATATATTTGAGATCATGATAGATGTATGAGAAAGTGTGATAATGAATTTCTCATGTGAAAATGAATTCTTTTGTCGATATTAACATAGATGAATCTCTTGAGGTAATTGCATATTTTAGAGTATCATAATAACATAAACAAAATAAAATTATAATTTTTATTAATGTTGCTATTTTTTGTAGGAATTATTGAAAAAAATACTATGAATTGTGAGAAATAATTCATTCTTCATATCAGTTTGTCTTACAGTTTTTTTAGAAAAAGAATAATTTTGGTTTGTATTTTATTCATTATTATTTATATCATTTTATTATAAGTTAAATTTTTTCTAACTTGTTTATATTTTTTATAAATCCTGATGAATTATGTTACTCTGTTGGCCATACATAGATGTGGTTTAAATTACATAGGGAATCTGATGATAGTATTTTAAATGACCCTACCAAATATGTTTGAGTAAGTATTTTTCATTATCATTTCATGTAATTTCAATACTATAAAAAAATAATGAAAAATATATTATAACAAAAAAATCCTTAAATCCAATTAAATGGGGCTGGATACATGGATAAAATGATTCCAATTTAGTACCATTTGATACATCTACCAAACCACAATTAATTGGGTTTTAGTCTTATTTGTTGTTATAATTTATTTTTCAATTTTATGTTTTTATAGTAATGAAATAACAATACATAGTAATAAAAAATTTATTAATTAGAATATATTATGATGTTCAAATATTTTAAAAAATAATTTTTAATATTTTTTTATTAACATGTTTAAATTCAAGAAATATGGGATGTGAACACATTAAAATCATCATCAGTTTCCCAGAACGATGAAGTTTCAATTGTTTTATGGAAGGAGAATACCAGACATGTACAGCAGATGGGTTCTGGACCTACTCCATCGGTTGCCTTTGGTAGGGAGTCATCATCAGTTACTAATACACCTAGTGGGGGTTCAAGTAGCAATGTTGATAGGGAATCACAAAGATAAATTGCATGGTTGAAAGGAAAAGTGCGAGAACAGGACTCTTATAGGAAAACATAGGATCAATGGTGAGAAAAAATAGAAAATGATTTAGTTTTTATATTTCAATGGATTATTATAATGATACCAAAGGAAATTTCTATCCTTATAGCTTATCCTATCAAGGTAAATTCTAAATTACATAGATCATTCACATATTTTCAAATAACGCATACAACTTCCTTAAATAAAACTAAAATGACACTTTTATATTAAAAACATGAACTTTGAGTCATACTGAAAACATCTTGCACCGGATTGACGTGTGTTTTATTCCTAGACATTAAATATAAATTATATATTATTATCCTTAAGTTTGAAAATAATTCAATCTCATTTTCTCAGTTTCGACACAGTAAATAGTTTGTAACGGTACCAAAGCCTTTAAAAACATGTGTGTGTGGGGGGAGGGGGGTCAAAAATAAGAATTAGATTCCATATCAACATAAAATCAGAGTAAAATGACTGTGGATTGATTTTTGAAATGTAGGAATAGATGACACATCATTTTGAGTTATAGTTTACCTGAGATGCATGTAAATGTATTTTTAGTGTTTTAAAACACCAAAACATGTGTGTAATGGTTCAAACCATAGAGAATGTTATCATATTGACATGAAATCATGATAAAACAACCATTTAATTTTTTTTGACATGTACACATATAAAAAATATCCATTAGACTTGCGGTGCAGTCAAAATGCCTCAGTAAATAGTTTTTAAAGGTACTAAATCATTTAAAAATGCATGATATGGGGTCAAAATTAGAAAAATGATGTTAGATTTCCATGAATTTAGAGGAAAATATCCATGGATATTTTTTGAAATTTTGGAACCAACAATATGTTATTCCAGGTTACAATTTTCTAAGGATTCCTGTAAATGTATTTTTAGTGTTTTAAACTACTAAAACATGTGTAAAATATTCCAAACCAATGAAAAAACCTCAGATTGACATGAAATCATAAGAAAATCTCCAATGAATTATTTTTGACACGTAATCATAGAAAAAAAATCATTCTGACATGTGGTGTGGTTGGAACGACTTAGTAAATAAATTTTAAAGGCATTAAAGCCTTTAAAAATGTGTGTCAGGGTGTCACAACTAGGAAAATTTCATCATATTTCCATAAAACCAGATAGGAAAAAAATTGTTTATTGATTTTTGAAATGTAGGACCCGACGATCTGTCATTATGTGTTACAAATTTTTTGGAATGTTCATAAGTGAGTTTTTAGTGTTTTAAACCACATAAACATGCATGTAACAATCAAAACAATAGAAAAGGACCTCAGATTGACATGAAGTCATGAAAAAACCATTGTTTAGTTATTTCTGATGTGTATTCATAGATAAAACATCAATCTGATATGCAGTTTGGTCAGAATGGATGGTATAATATTTTTAAAGGCCCCAAAGCCTTTAAAAATGTGTGTTAGAGGGTCAAAACTAGGAAATCATTGTCATATTCCCATGAAATTATATAAAAACGACTATAGAGTAATTTTTGAAATTTGGGAACTGATAACATATCATTATGATTTATGGTTTTCCTAGGAAACCTGTAAACACATTTTTAGTGTTTTAAAAGAGTAAAACAAGAATATAATGGTGAAAATCGTAGAAAAATAACTCATATTGATGTCAAATCATTCTAAATTAACTATTGAGTTATTTTTGACATTTACGCATAGACAACACATCAATCTAACATGTGGTGTGGTCATAATGACTCGGTAAACGACTTTAAAAGTTATTGAAGCCTTTAAAAACATGTATATGGGGGTCAAAACTAGGAAAAAATTAGTATATTTCTATAAAATAGAAGTAAAACAACCATAGATTTTCTTTTGAAATGATGGAACCAACAGAACATCATTCTGAGTTATTATTTTCCCTGGATGCTCGTAAATGTGTTTTTTGTGTTTTAAAACACTAAAATGTGTGTGTAACATTCAAAAAAAAGTGAAAATGACCTCATATTAATGTGAAATCAGGGTAAATATACAAATTAGTTATTTTTTACATGTAATCACTAATAACACATCAATATGATGTGGGATGTAGTTGGAATGGCTCAGTAAACTGTTTTTAAAGGTAACAAATCCTTTAAAACATGTGGTGGGGGTTCAAAACCAGCAAAAAATCATTCGATTGCCATGAAATCATAATTCAATAACAATAGGTGGATTTTTTAAATCTATTAATAGATAAGATGTCATTTTGAGTTACGGTTTTATTAGGATTCCCAAAATTTCATTTTTAGTATTTTAAAACACTAAAACATGCAACAGTAAAAGCCATATAAAAAACATCAGATTTATGTCAAATCGTGGGACAACCACCATTTTTTATTTTTAAAGTGTATGTGTAATGTCAATCTGATGTGAAGTGTGGTCAGAATGGCTTGGTAAATAGTTTTTAAAGGTATTGAAGCCTTTAAAAACATGTTTCGAGGGGTAAAAACTAGGAAAATGTTGTCATATTTCCATGAAATCATAGAAAAATTACCATATATTTATATTTGAAATACAGGAACCGACATAACATCATTTTAAGTTACAGTTTTCCTGGGATGTCTTTAAATGGATTTTTAGTGTTTTAAAAAACATGAATGTGTGTGTAATGGTAAAAACCATAGAAAATTAATCCATATTGACATGAAATCATGGAAAAACAACTGTTGAGTTATTTTTTATGTATATACATTGAAAACATGTCAATCCGATATGTGGTGTGGTCACAATGGCTTAATAAATAGTTTTTTAAAGGTATCGAAGCCTTTAAAAACATGTGATAGAGGGTCAAAACTAGAAAAAATCATTTAATTACCATGAAATCCAATTAAAACAACTATATATTTATTTTTGAAATGTAATAGCTAATGACACATCATTTCAAGTTACAATTTTCCTAGGATACCTATAAACACGTTTTTTGTGTTTTAAAACACTAAAACATGCATGTAATGGTCAAAACCATAGAAAAAGACCTCAAATTGGCATTAAATGATGGTATATCAATATTGTAGTTATTTTTAATGTTTACACATAGTAAAAACATCAATATAACATGTAGTGTGATCAGAATGGATTGGAAAATAGTTTTTAAAGGTATTGAAGCCTTTAAAAACATGAATTAGGGGGTCAAAACCAAGAAAACATCATCTAATTTCTGTGAAATCATATTAAAATGACCAAATAATTATTTTTTAAATTTAATAATTGATGACACATCATTTTTACTTATGGTTTTCTTATGATTCCAATAACATTTTTTTAGTGTTTAAAAAAACTAAAATATGCGTGTAATAGTCAAAACCATAGAAAAAGACTACAGATTGATGTCAAATCATAGTAAAACCACAGTTAAGTTATTTTGGACATGTAATTGTAGAAAACATGTCAATCCGGTGTGTTTTCGGGTCAAAATGGATTGATTAATAGTTTTTAACTGTATCGAAGCCTTTAAAAACCTGTATTGGGGGGGTCAAAACTAGGTAAACATCATCATATTACCATAAAATTAGGGGAAAATGACCATATATTTATATTTGAAATTTAGGAATTTAAGTAATTTCATTTCAAGTTATGTTTTTTCTAGGATGCCCATAAATAGGTTTTTAGTTTTTTAAAAGACATAAACGTGTAGGTAACAATCAAAACCATAGAAAACAACCTCAAATTGATGTGAAATCATGGGAAAAACACCATTGTGTTATTTTTTATTTTTAAGTGTAGAAAACACATCAATTTGACATGAAGTGTGGTCACAATGGCTCAGTAAATAGTTTTTAAAGGTATTGAAGCCTTTAAAAGTGTGCATCGAGGGGTTAAGACTTGGAAAACATCATCGGACTACAATGAAATTAAAGGATAATGACTATAGAATGGTTTTTGAAATATATGAATTAACAACACATCATTCAGATTTATGGTTTTCCTAGGATTCCCATAAACACATTTTTAGTGTTTTAAAACACTAAAACATGCATGTAATGGTAAAAACCATATAAAAACCCTCATATTGACATGAAAACATGGAACAACCACCACTGATTTAGTTTTTAAATATAGTATATGATTTTATATCAAATCCTTTAAAAAATATTAAGTAAAATTTAAGCACATTGCACATCGATTTAAAAATCAATTAGAATTTTATATACTTATCCCTTTTTAGTTTCAAGTATTGAATCATATTTTAAATAGGAAAATCTATGTTTTAAAAGTGTTTTTCATGGTATATTATTTGTTTTATGTTAAAATGTTTTCTGTTTGATTAACAAAATAACAAATTTTATGTGCAACATTATAAATATATACCATTTCGTTTCACTTTTTCATTTTTTTTGTTAAATGTTATGGTTTTTATTGTAGGTGATAGATGTTAACCGAAGGAAAGAAGTTGACCATTCGATTCAAGAAATTATTTATAAGGCAATGGTGATGGTTCTTAGTTTTTTTGGTATGTTTAAATTTTATCAATGATTCTATTGTAATTCTGATTTATTATGTTTAGTTTTAATTTCATATTTTTTATTACAATTGATGAGATTATGTGGTATGTTTCAATTGATGAGATGATGTAGAGGTATAAGGATGAAACATAGGTCATGGGGTCGGAATATATTGGGAATGGGTTGTTGATGGACATATTTTATATGTATATATTGAAAATTGAGGTATGGGTTGACTGAGGTAATCAGTCGACTGAGGTTATGATGACTATGAATGTATATGTATATAACTATGTATATATCCTGTATGATGTATGTATGATGGGTATATTTTCCATCTATGTTTTATTTTATTACATGTAAAGGTTTTTATATTTATATTTTTTTATTAAATATTTTTAAAAAGTATATTTTTTAAAAAATATTGAGAGGTTATTTTTTAGATCCATTTTTAAAAAAAATAAATTTGAATCATAATTTACAGTGGTTAATATTAACTACCATTAAACCTAATATACACTAACATATTTATCGGTTGTTAGGTTCATCTTATCTATTTTATTTTCAAGTTTTTTTAAAAAATCACTATTAAATAAAATGAAAATCGTTGTTAAATTCTCAAAAAAAAATCACATAAAAATAAGTACTAAATGAATCAAACCACTGTGAAATGACTAGAAAACATGCAATACAGAGAGATCTTAGTAACCACTGCTAAATAATTAGGCAAAGGTTTAAAATACTTCCACTAGAAGACAAAACCACTACAAGAATGGTATTTTTTGTAGTATGGAGTCTTTTTTTAATGGTTTTTTAATTCCTTTACCTGAAATTTCGTGTTCAAACCGAAGTTCTACAAGTCCTCAGGTATGCCTCCCAGCACACAAGAGGTTTCTAACTAGCAGTGAGGGTTTAATTCCATCAGAGGGGAGACTATATGCATAGTATCATGTCATAATTCAAATAACACATAATAAACAATGTAATAGAAACTAGAGTAATTATGTGGAAACATAAAGATGGGACACATTCCATACAATAATAAATGGGATTCTAAAGTGGAAATCCAAACTAGAGTAATAATAGGCAGATAAATAAATAAATAAAACCTCAGGGTCCTCCAGATTCCATCTCGATATACAACCATCTCCATTCTCATTTGCTCAGCCATCAGCCACAGGTCCCTTTTCCTTATCCAAATCACTAAACATAAATTCTGAATGTTCATCAACATTCTTATGTATGTTTTGAGTAATAAAATTTAGTAGGACACCACTAATTCATCCTTAACAAGTATGAGCATGTTTAACTGTTGTATTCAGTGATAATAATAAATGAAAAATAAATCATAAAATCTAAAATCACATAACGAGTGGTTGTGTGTTAACCAAGCTGCTACAACCCACGACTGTACTTGATTCAACTCCATGTTGAATGGAATGTCAATATATCAAAAGTAATCAAGATATGGCCATGAGACTTGTGATCATACTTGTTGGAATTATGTGTACGTACTACTTGACATCCACTTAGCCCAAACATTAGACTTCCGCTCCCACATCTCCTCTTGGATCTATCCATACTGCCAAAGGATCTAGAAATGTGGCACCTTATGATAGTTCTGGGAGTAGTTGAATCATGTGGTGGTGGGAAATGAATTAAAATTTCTTTTAATGTTTATATGCTCAAAACCAAGATTGAGGAGCTTGAACATCAAATTTTTAATTAATTTATTTAATGCCATAAAAAATTATTACCTTATCTTAGGAATATTTCTTCATTAATGATGTTAATAATAGGAAAGGACCCTTTCAATTTGACTTCATTTCTCTATGAGGATCCAAGAATAGAATCCCTCTAGAGAAAATCCACACATGCTCCATTGATATCTGATAAATGTTAAACGATCTCTATGTGCTAGTCTGGGGAATAAAATGTCTTGTGTTGTTCATTCATGATCACTCAGTCTTTAATCATGAATAAATCTCTCAAACATTTATTTTTTTGAGAGGGAGAGAGATAGAGTAGTTAAAATAAAATTCATTATTTGAAACAATTATCTATTTTCAATTACCTTCACAATAGCCATAACAGGATATTTATTGAGGTAGATTTTAGGTTAGGATATTTTTTTTATTGAATTCAAGACCTTAAAAAATACTAAAACCATTATTAAACCTCATTCCATATAATAATAATATTCTTATTATTATTCTATGGTGTGCTCCAACATGATAATCAAAAAATATTATCTAACCATCTTTTTAATTAATATTATTTATTAGACATGGTCTTGGTCTATTCAAACTCTTCTTTTATTTATTAAACACCTAAATAAATATTTAATTTAAATATTTCATTAATCAATATAATTTGTGATCAATAAAACTTGAATAAAATTATACCCCAGTCTTGAGATTAATATTTATTCAATTAAATAAATTCAAAATGTATTTAATAAAGATCATCAGAAACACTTAGTGTTTGTCCCTCTAGGATTATTTAAAATTGGCATCAATAGAGCTTGCCTAAATTTAAAAATTACAATCTAAAATTGAGTCAAGGCACCCAAGAGAAATAACATAATTTTGAAAGGATGAAACCCAAAAATGAACACTCACTATATAATATAATCCCTTTATCTTAATATCTCATCAAGCAGGGTGCACATCTATGTCACCAACCTATTTTCTTGGTACATCTTTCTTTAAATATCTATAATAAACACATCATTACACCATGTACATGGAATTTAATGTAACGGTTCTATTTTAATCAAATGGATGAGATATCATCTTCCATAAATATAGAAGGGATAAATCCTTCTTTATTTTATTCATTAATGACATGCGAGTCATGACAAGAACAATGTAACCTAACTTACCCTGAATATATGTCGCCAAGGTTTTCATCATAAAATCTAATTGCATGAGTTATAAAATTCATTAATGATAATTTTAAAGTCCAAGTACCATTACACATGCTCGCATAAAGAAATATCTGATGACACCAAAACATGTGGAATTCTTACCAGTGATTCATTCTCATAATCTCCCTTATTGGTGATTACCAAGTGAGAACTTCATGATACTAAGACTCATCCTTTTATGAGTTCTCTCACTTAACAGTCTATGAACTATGTGTCCCATCATAGTACGTTATCCAAGAGAGGAATATTCTTTAAGAATATCATCATAACACTTCAACGTTCTAAATATAACAGTGAACTGCTATGACATTATCAATGTGGCTTACACTATAGGACATTATTACATTAGAGTCTTACAGAACAACAGACAATATTTAATAATATGTTTTATTAATATTCAATATATCGAACATAATAGTAATTAATGTACAAATAGCTAATCATTGGACACCAACTCCAAGAAACTCCCATGAGGACTAGATCCAATTACCTACAACTTTCAGTCCAATTAAACTCACTTAATAATCATATTTATGGTGAGTCGGGATTTTTTTCAAGGGGTATGATATCTTTTCTTCTTTGGAAATACTTCTCACTAAAACCTCACCTCTCTTAATAAAATCCCTCAAGAGATGATACTTCCAAAGTACATGCTTCATCTGTTGATGTGTACTTGGCTCTTTTACAAGAGACACCACTAAAATATTATCACAATAGAGTGTAATGGGATATTTACTATTATATACCAATTCAAGATCATGGATGATTTTTTTCATCCATAATGCCTATTTAGCTACCTCAGAAGTCAAAATATACTTGGACTCTACTGTAAAATCTTTGACCATAGCCTTTTTTGAGCTCTTCCATCTCACAATACCTCCATTCAAAGTGAATATGTATCTCGTTTGTGACTTCATGTCATCTTGATAAGTTTGAAAACTATAATCTTCTTATCTTATGATGAAGGTTTCCCCATATCCTCCATAAACTAGGAACATATCCTCAGTACACCTCAAATAATTAAATATAATCTTGACTGCCATCTAATAGAGGTCAACTGGATCATCTTGATATCTTATTACTGCACTTGATGCATACGAAACATATATCATAGTACATATCATAATATACATGAATGACCCAATCACTGATGCATATGAAATCCATTCCATTCTATTTATTTCCCCATGTATCTGAGAAAACATTTTCCTGGAAGGATGAATTCCATGTAACATTGGTAATAATCCCCTCTTGGATTTTTTCATACTAAATCTCTTAAGTATATTATCAATGTATGACTCTGACTTAGACTGAGAAACTTCTTGTATCTATCATGATAGAACTTGATTCAAAATATATATGATATCTCTCCCAAGTCCTTAGTAGAGATGCTTTTATTCAACCACATCTTCAAAAATTGTTAGACTGGTATTTTATTTCCTATAAGTAATATTTCATAAACATGTACTATTAAGAAAATGAATGCAATCCCAATAAATTTTTTGTAGACACAAGTATCACACTCGTTCTTTATGAAACCACATTCTATTATAGATTCATCAAAATGAATGTTCCATATCCAAGATACTTGATTTAATCCATAAATGGATTGTTTTTTAATTTGTGTATATTTTCATCCTTTGTAGTCACAAACCCTTCAAGTTGTTTTATATCAACATCTTCCTTATGGTTACCATTAAGTAAGGCAGTTTTGACATCCATTTCTCAAATCTCATAGCCACGGTAAGCTTCAATGTCAAGTATAATTCTGATGGATCTCAATATTACAACTGGTGAAAAGGTTTTATCTCAATTAATTTCTTGAGGCTATTTCCATCCATTTACAACTATTCATACCTTATAGGTACTGACTTTTCCTTAAATTTCTAGTTTCTTATTGAATAGCCACTTCAAACCAATGGGTTCTACATCCATTGTAGGATCTACCAAAATAAAGACTTGATTTCGGTAGAAGGAATCTATTTTAGAAATGATGGATTATTTTCACTTGGAAACATCTATTCCACTTACTACTTTTTTAGGTTATAGGATCATTATTATAAACTAATAATTAGTCACCGTCCTTGGTGATAAGAAAACCATACCATTCCGGTTCTCTAACCTCTCTTATACTCCCACACATTACTTATGTCTCTAGAATAGTTTCTTCTTACATGGGGATTTATAGAACATGTTCCTATGACAAGTCTGATGTACCTTGAGTCTCAGCTTCATCTAATTCTATCTCCATCCCACTATCACTTTAAGAGATGTTTTCCCTATCAAGTAATATGGAATGTCTTTCCACTATTACTTTTTTTATAAGGGTTCATATTGGTAATATACTATTATTTGTTTGAGTTATCCTATAAAGTCACATTCAACACCTCAATGTTAAAGTTTCTTCCTAAAATAGGCCTTAAAAAACACTTTCCAAACCAAATTATGCAAGTATGACAACATAGGTTTCTTTCCATTTCATAAATGGTATGGTATACTGAATAACCTTCATGATTTTTTTTTAAAAAGCTTTGTATTTGTAGAAAACTAATATTTTGAAATATAATGGTTTTTGAAAAACTGGTGAATGTTTCTAAATTTTCAAAGATAAACATAAATAGGGTGAAAAGTTTTGTTTTAGAGAAATTTGTTTTTTGGATACAGATGATCAGACTGAACAGCACCAAAAACAAAGTATCAAACTATGTAGCACCAATCAGATAAGTTGTTAGAATAATAAAGTTGTTGATCAGACACATCATTGGTCTTCGGTCCATTAGCAAGAAGTTCAATTTTCTTTCGGCTCAGTGTTGGTTATAAATTCAAAATGTTGTTGAAGAGTTTGAATGAAGATTGTGATGTTAAGAGTTAGAAAGTTTTAAACTTTCTAACCTTCAACCAGACTATGATTTACTAGTTTTTAATTCTCAAATATCATAAATTTTCTATAACAATTGTTATACAATACTTATGAAGAAAAGGGGGAGAATAGGTGAAACCATTCATATTGTGTTTTGGTTGAAAGGAAACAAGGTTTTGAAGGTAATAGAGGTCATAATAATTTCCTAGGTAAGTCAGAAGGTGATTTTCCAATCTTCAAGTTATTATAAATCCTGAAAACTCTCATGATAAAAGCTTTTGAAAAAATGGAGGAATCATATAGATTTTCTTAGTTATAGGAATCAAGAAAATGTTTGCATCGGATATAGAAGTACCAAGAACAGAAGTTTTTAGAAGTATGATTGAGTTATATCTAGTGAGGTTTGAAGAATTTCAAAGTTGCAGAAAGCAGTTTCCATCGTAATGAGAATTCCATTGTTATGAGGATTCTATCAGACTAAAGCTAAGGATGTTCTATCAGACTAACAATGAGGAGTAAATTCAATCAGACTGACTCTGAGGAGGAAAGTAAATCATAATGACTTTGAGAAGGAAATTCAATAAAGATTGACTTTGAGAAGAAATGTCAATTAGAATAACTCTAAGAAAAAATTCAACCAGGCTAACTCTGATGAGGAAAGTCAATTCAGAATGAGATGAGGAAGTTCCATCATAATGAGTTGGGGAAGTTCCATTTTAATTAGCTAAGTAAGCTACATCATAATGAGCTAATGAAGTTCCAGCATACCGAAGAAAATTTAGGATGTCTGATAATAATAATTACAAATAAGGCTCAATAAGATTTCAAAAGAATTGTGAAGAGTTTAAGTGGTCAAAATTCAAATTCAAATATTCGTAGATCTTGAAGTTTTTGTATTTAATTAAGTAGGAAAAGTTTTCCAGTTTCCTGCCTCTGTCTTTCTAGGATTCCTATTAATAGAAGCACACTACATTTGTACTTTACATCTTTTTTATGTGATTGGAAAAGGTGGAGCACTATAGAATTCATGTCAAAGTTATATTTTTGGACTCAAACCTCATTATAAGGTTGGACATCATAATGTTTTGTTTACCAGACTAAGGAATTTCTAACTGATAATTTGAGAAGATTTTGAGTAATAGATATTCAGAATGAGTTCCTCATAATGTTTCCATTATACTAAATTCATTGGACTAAGTCCATTGAACCCATCCCCATCGGAATGAGATAATCAGGCCTTGCCACATCAAACTGAGGGTTCCGGATAGAGAATTTGTGGAGAAGTTTCAATAAATAATTTATTATTTTATTTTGGCTCAATTGTTTTTAATGAAATTTGTAAGGTGATGGGAGTTAGTATAATAATTTATAATGAGACATAAAAGCTATCTAGCGGGAGTGGACAGGAGTTGTATTCACTTATTCATTATAGAGAATTTATATAGACCCACAAGAGTGGATATGTAAAGGATTTAGGTTCTCACACCGAGGATAATCCTTTTAAATCTTACGTGATTTACTTGATTTCCTATATTTTCATTCATGGGTATTTACTACAAGAAAATAAGGATATAAACTTTAATAGGTTTCAAGGGTTATGTTTTTTTGGCCTAGAAGTTTTTGATGCTTCTACAATTGGTTCTAGACATATTAAGAAAGAATATCCTATGTTTTTTACTAATAAAATAAATATATAAGATGATGGAAAGGCTAGAAATTCAATTCATATGTCCTTATCAGAAAATGGTTATATGAAGGTGATGGGTTTCAAAACTTCAAAGAGTATGTGGGATAAGCTGGAAAGTATATTCAATGGGAATACTAAAGTGAAGGAAGAAAAGATAGAAATTTGGAATAGTAAGTATGAAGACATAAGAACGAGAGATGAAGAATCCATTGATGAATACTTCATGAGATTAAATGAAATTGTTTGTGTAAGATCCTGACCTTTCCTGAAGATGACTTGAGATTAATTTCAGGTATTTATTTTTTTCTTATTTGAGAATACTTGGGTTTGGTTTTACCTTGGGGTGTGTTTGGGAGAAAATTTGAATGGTAACATGGCCATTTAGCAATGAATTAAATAAGGGGAACATGGTCATTCTATTGTGTGATGTATGAATGGTAACATGGGAATTCAAGTATGAATTAAATAATGGTATCAATGACATTATGAGATAAGATATTCATCGGACATACTTCAGGACTCGGTATAAGACAAAGTAGGTATTGAATGGTAAAAATGGAATTATGTGATATGAAAACCATTAGACATACTTCAGGATTCAGAATGAGCCAAAGAAAGCATTAAGGTATGAGTGTCTATGAGATTTTGAGGGTTTATGTTGTTAAATAAAGATTAATTGATAATGTGATAACTATTTACTTATGAATTGTAATTATGTATTTATACAACTGCATACACTTTATATTAACTATATATTGTTTTATACACCTTTGGTGGTGGGCTACTGAGTTGTACTCACACCCTACTCGGGCTGTCCTATTGGTACCCAAATAGACTTTGTGTTTTCTTGATACGTTAAGGGAAAAATCTCATCGTTATACGGGTAATATGGGATCGAGCATGGATGAGGGAACTAGAAATTATTCGGTACCCAATTAGGGGTGTCATCAGTGTATTTATTTTGAGTCTAATTTTAGTCACTTGAAACATACATTGGCATGGCATATTTTCTTCTTTAGTTTTGATATTGTACTTCCACTTTTAGCCATCTCGTGATACCGGTTGTTTCAGGTTATGATTACATGTTATTTAGTTATTGGTTCTTATTTTATTCTAGTGTATTTAATATGATAAAAGGGGGTATAGTCTCCCCATTATCGATATTTAAGACCCTCAGTGCTATTCGGTATCCTATTGCATACGGGGAGGCACTCGTGGGGTCATGTGACTAACGGACTCAAGGCACCGATGTGTGGCACCTGGGTCAGGACATTACAAAGTGGTATCAGAGTCCATTTTTCTTTTCTTTTTTATTTTGTATTACTATTTGGTAAAGGTATACATGAATCTAGAAAGAGCCGGGCCTTGGATATTATCTCATGCATGGGAGTAGCTAACCCATGTATGGGGGAGATCCCAAGTACCCATGGTGGGAATGTTGTTATTCCTATTTGCTGTTACAGTTGAATATTATTTCAACTTGGGTGACACACTTGTTGTGTATTGTGATTATTGATGGTAATTTTTTCTATGTTTTGACTCGTGGACCAGTATGGCACAAGATTTGAGTTACAAGCGTCATTCTAGGAACTTAGGGTTATTGTGACATGCATCATTTTAGGCACACATAGAAAAATGGTATATAGGTAATTTATTGAACTTGAACTATTTTTCCTTGCTTGTGAAATTGAAATGAAAATGGAACCTAACATGAAATTGAGAAAGATTGTAGAATGATGTAATATGAGAGTAAATGGGTGTCCAATTGAGAAACTTTAATAATTAGAATGTGTTTACCCTTGTTATCTAGGACCATGGATTAATATTATTAAGGTTAGTGATAACACCTCAGTTTTGACTATGTGGTAGGGTTTGGGGAAATGACTTCTTGTGGAATATTGTATTTTACCTTAAATGTGTTAATTTTGTAAAAGGTTTCCTAAGGTACTTATTTGTAATTGTATAGATATTTCTCTATGACGACACTTATTAAGAGGATAACATGAGGATATGGCTTTAGATGATCTACCAGTAGTAGGAACTAAGGATCCAATTGTTTCAGGTGAGGAATTTAGGGAGCAGTTCCAAGAGAACTTTTCCCACTTCATGAAATTCTTAGGAAGAGACCCAGGGTGGGTTGTGAAGAGTATATTTGATCTAAAAATGGAGTTACAAATTCAACACCCTCCTTCTTTTATTGGAGAGGGTGGACCTGAGAGATATGATTTCTGGGTTGAGTCTATCGAGACTATATCTGACCACTTTGAGACTCCTATAGAGAGGATGGTCATTTTGGTTGTTTACATGATACAAAGATCAATGAATCACTAGTGGTATGTTCAAGTGTGGACTGTATAGGCTAATGGTATGTTATGGAAGGAACTGTTGGATAAGATTCTATAGAACTTATATCTAGAGATACTTAGTTAGGAGAGAGTAGCTGAGTTCATGAGGTTGACTTGGGGGATTATTTATGTGATAGACTATTTTGGACACTTTACACATTTGCAACACTTTTCTCCAGCATTGGCAGTGGATGAGATAACTACAACGAGAAATTTTTAGGATGGGCTTAAATGTGTGATTAAGTCCCAAGTTAACCATTTTCAGTTAAAGGAGTTTGCTGAGGTGGTGGATAAAGATCTCATAGATATGGGTAACCTAAAGAGGCTTCCAGTGTAGGAAAGGTGGTTCCATTTGGATGATTAGAAGGTACAACATCTGAGAGTATAAATCATTGCTATGAAAACATCAACCAGGGAAGTAGGAAACAGAGTACCTAAAAAGAGGGATCAGTTGCATAGGACCTTAATCGAGTGACCTATCACCAGTGTGGTAGATTAGGAAACTTTTGAAGATTTTCCCCTCAACCACCAATATAGTTATTGTCTTGCAGAAAGATGGTACATCTACAAAAGTTCTATAGGACCCAGCGCTAGATAAGTAGTAAGGGTATAGCTAGTCAGAATCAGAGTGTAGGAAGAGGATATTCTGCACCATATTAGTCTTGCAAATGGATTTCTACTAGAAAAGGTGGTAAAGGTAGTGTAAGTTGAGCTTCAGGGTAAGAGCACTCATATTAGTAGAGTAGTGCAGTACAGGGGACTTAGAATGCCTCACGGGGAAGTGGGGTAAGACTGTTTCATTCTATTCACCCTACACTTGTGGATATCAAGGCTGGAGCATTGACAGTGAGAGGTACTATTTTTATACTTCTATGATATCTAGTGCCTTATTTTATATCGGTTCCTTTCATTCCTTTATTTTTAAAATACTTGTTAATGGTTTGAGACTGGTGATGGAGTTCGTGAGTGGGGGGTTGATGACAAACACACCTCATGGAGTTTTCTCAAGAGACATTTTTTTGTGCAAGGGGTGTTGTCTTGAGGTCGGGTAGTATCGATTTCTATGGGATCTTTATATCATAGACATGTCAGGATTTGAACTAATTATGGGTATGGACTGGTTAGTACATATTGTCCCCACATTTATTTTTACCATAAATAGTGACCATTACATCTCCAAAGCTTTACAAATATATTCAATGTGGAGAGTGGGATATCGAGGCATTCCGAGTAGGGTCAATTACTCATCAAATATAGAGGCTGATCATGTATTCATTTGGGTGTTTCCTAGATTCAATCTCTATAGAATACAGTGACAAAAAAAGTGGGCACCCAAGTTTGTTGGACTGTTTGAGGTGGTGGAGAGAATCAGGCTAGTGGCGTACCGATTGGCTCTTCCACAGAGATACATCGCTATGTATGATGTTTTCTAATTGTCAAGACTAGGTTGGTATCACCCAAACCATTCTAATGTGATTTATATGGATGATGATGAGATTGAGATAGATTTTTCCTTTGAAGAGAATCTAATAGGTGTGTTGAATCGTAGTGAGAAAGTGTTGCACGGAAAGACCATGCCTATAGTTTGTGTATCATGGAAACTTTGGAATGTGTGGGAGGAGACCTGGGAAAGGAAAGAAGATATGTGGGATTATTGTACTAATATTTTTGACTCAGAATCATAGAGATTCTTGGGAGTGAAACTCAAGGATAAGTTGTTATAAGGTGGTGACATTGTAAGATCCTGACCTTTCCAGAAGATGACTTGGTCTTAATTTCTGGTATTTATTTTTGCCTTGTTTCGGTGTACTTGGGTTGGTTTTTACCTTGGGGTGTGTTTGGGTGAAAAATTTAGAAAATTTTAAGGGATAAGGGTAGTTCATAGTAGGCTCACGGTTTTCCCTAACCGTGCGCCCCTACCTAGAAAACCATGCAACCTTGGACAGAGAAGAATTACAAGGTTGACACATGGTTTGTCATTTTGTACAGCCTATTATGAGAAACTATGAACCCCTATAACAGAAGTTCACATTTAGGTAATCATTTAAGAGAAACCGTGCTCCCCTGCCCAACTAACCATGCATGAATTTTTAAATCACCAAAAAATTAGATTTTTAATCACCAAAACCCCCATTTAACTCTTATTTGATCCCCATTTAACCCTGGATAATATTTCATGATTTTGGAGAATCCTATACGGATTAAAATACTTAAAAACCTTTTTAATTTGGTATTTTAAGCCTGGATTGAAGATCTTCACCCCTCCCTATAAGAGGATCTTACCTCGCTTGGTTTCTTATTCCGTATCATTTATTGTCTTATTCTAGAAAGGGGGTTTTCTTCCTATTTTGATTGTATATAGACATCTTTTTGTGGATCTGGATCTAGTATTGTAGATCTATATCTATATTTAAGAGATCTTGATTTATTTGATCTTTTTTAGGGTTTTAAATTTGAATCTCATTCTATATAATTGTGCTTCTCAAATTATGTGGATTTTCATTGGGTGATCGCTCATCAATGAATTGAGGTAGGTTGTCTATAATTCAAATCTCAAATTATTTATGTAAAAAACATGAAAGTAATTGTATAATTACTATTAGATGTTTAGAAATTACATTCTTAATTTAATTAATTAATTTGTTGAATTAATTAATTGAGGAGATAGGAAATTGGTGATTTTGGGAATTATAGATTGAGATAATTAATTGTATAATTAATTGTGAGATAATAAGATTTTAGGATTGAGATATTTAATTGTGGAAATAATTATGATCTATTGAGATTGTGACTGAGATAATTAATTATGGAATTAATTATGTGATCTTTAGTTTGTGGATATTGATTAATTAATTGAATAATTAACTAATGGGATTTATGTACTCAATTAATTAGAAAATTAATTAAGGGGATTTATGTGATAAACTAATTATTGAATTAGTAATAAAATTGGTGTGGTTGATTAATTATTGAATTTACTAATAGAATTTAAGTGATTAATTAATTTGAAATTAATTAATGTATTTTATGTGATTAATTATTTTTTGAATTAATTAATGTTATTTATGTGATTAGTTAAATTTTGAAATAACTAATGGAATAGTTATGTTTAACTATTTGTGGAATTAGTAATGGAAATGATGTGGATAATTAATTTTTGAATTAATTATGTGTTAAGAATGGTAACATGGTCATTTAGTTGTGAATTAAATAACGGGAACGTGGTCATTATAATGTGTAAGGTATGAATGGTAACATGGCCATTAATTTTGAATTAGAGAATGTGAACAAGATTATTCTAATGTGTAAGGTATGAATGGTAACATGGTCATTTAGTTGTGAATTAAAGAATAGAAACATGGACATTCTATTGTGGGATGTATGAATGGTAACATGTGAATTAAAATATGAATTAAATAATGATATCAATGGAATTATGAGATATGATATTCCTCAGACATACTTTAGGCTCCAACATATATCAGGGTAGGTATTGAATGATAACAATGGAATTATAAGATATGATATCCCTCAGACATACTTTAGCCTCTGACATGAGTTGAAGCGGGGATTGAGGTATGAGTGTCTCTGGGAATCCAAAGGTTTATATAGTTAAATAAAGATTAATTGATAATGTGATAACTGTTTACTTATGAATTGTAATTATTTCTGTATACAACTGCATACACTTGATATTGATTAGATATTGTTTTAGTTGTCATTAGTGGTGTAATACTATAATATCTTAGATTTTCCATGAACTATTTTTTTGGATACTATATAGATTATTTGTGAGACCAGCCACTGAGACGTTGGGCAGTTCTGAGGCCGTTGTTCCTAAAATAAATGTTTGAAATATATTAAATAGCATGCATGCACAGTTTTCATGAAAAAGTGTAATAACTTCTAAACGGGTACCCTGGTCGGAAATATGATGGTACCATTGAGTTCAGAATGTGAGGTTTACCCTCGGAGTGACATAACATTAGTCGGTGTGGGTCATTTATAGAAAAGTCCTCACAGGCGTGGAAATGAAAAAAATAATTTAATAAATTATTTTATTTCATTTTTTTTATGCAGAGATTGATGGACTTTAAATAGACTATTATGGAGAAATACTAGGGTTAGGTATACAACCCTGGAACCGTTGTAGAGCCATTGGAGATAGCTTCAGTGAATCCTCTCAGACGAATTGCGATAGGATCTTCGATCAATGATCGATGCAAAAAAGGTTCAAAGGATCTCACCAAAAACACGCCACAACTCCATTATTCATTAGTGATCGATCTGAATCAAGGTAGGGCATATGTTTTTATTTTATTCTTCCCCGTTCTTGATTTATACAATGAACATGAATCAATTAATGAAAATATTGATCTGTGGTTTGATCATTATGCAAGATGAGTTTATTTTATGAGGTTTTTATGGGAGAATATATTTTTAATTTTATTATTCTGATTTTCATTTTAATAATGATGGATCAAGATAAACATAAACATCAATCATGGTTTTTTACTCCAATATGTTCTTTTTATTTTCTCCCCCCATTCATCGTTCGTCACGAGCATTCTTGATCAATCAATCATTGAGCACCCATTTCATGGTGCAACGATCCAATATCGCAGATCTAAGATTGGTATATCCTGACAGAGGTGTAATGATGGAGATAAAGCAATTTAGATAACAGAGGATACCCAATTTACCCTTCTTAAACACACAACAAAGAATGACAATTTGATTCATTTTTTGAGTAGATTTGGTGGCGTAATGCATTCTTCATCAATAAAAAGGATTGGATGAGTTGGGATCTTCAATCTCATGGTGAAACAATCCCTAGATTGAAATCTGGAGGCATTGGATCAAATGCGGGAGTAGATATGGGATTCTGAAAAATCCTAAACAACACAATGTTTAATCTGGATCTATACATTGTGTGGGGCCACATAAGATGTGATTAGGGTTTCCATTGGATGTTAAATATCACATGGAATTTGACCCCTTTCACATAGCATGTGGTATCACCTGGGTCACTCAGCATGTACTCAGGAATCACACGGGATGTTTACATGGGAAGATGTTCATAGGCTAAGTTGTGTACTGGTAATTGAGAAGACATGAATAGGATGGTGACGTGTACTAGCACATGGTTAGAGTAAATTGGATACGTACATGGTGTGTACTACTACATGGACACAGTTTAATGAGATGATCCATTTACACGGGCAAGACCAGGGTTCAAGGGACATGGAGTGTGACCCCTACTACACACATTGTAATCTTTTATACATGTCTTGGAGCACTTGTACTCTATATCTTGGAAAAAATTTGCAAGGGTTTGTTACCTTTATCTTTTCCATGAGGGTTAGTATGCAATAATTTTTTACTCCTGGGACAACGATTCCTTCAACATTAATTCCTAGATAGAGTTTTTGGAATCCCTCTAAGAGGTCCAGAGTGAGATCCTTTATTCATATTCATATCCTAGGTGGAGTTATTGGTATCTACGTGACCAACAATACATGGGATTCAATCCTCTACTTAGCGGGTTAATCCAGATTGATTTGTTAGTATCACCCCATGGCCTTTCTAGTGATCCTCATATGTGTATTGTATTCTATTCAAACTATTAGCTTGCTCTTTCTCATGAAGAGACCCGATAAGAAGTACCTATTGGATGGACGTCATTAATGCTATAAAATTCTGAAGTGTGTTCTCTCGGGTGAGTGCTTTCTAGAATAGTCTATATGGAATCATAGACTAGTATAATTTGGTTGTGACTTACCTCTAGAATGTGTGCATTTGTTAAGTATATCTGGATATTCTTGTTATATGTGTTGTAGAAATATACATGTGTAGAGATGAATGTATTTACTTTGTTTTATGTGACGCACTCTTGTCATAGGGCATGTAAAAAGAAATTTAATTTTCCTAGTGTAGTATAATGGATGACCAGGTTCATCTCACTTGAGGAACTTTCTCATATGTTCACTCACTTAATTTAATTCACCTAAACTAATTCTTTTTAATTTTTTTTCTAATTTAGGAAGGTTATGAAATTTAAATTAATTAAAATCTTAAACTAACATGAAATGAAAAAAAATAATTAGAGAATAAATAACTTGGAATTTATGGGTTGGTTTGTGGGTTCCATCATTCTCCTTGTAGATCACTACTACAAAAACATGAAAGGGAAGCGCCACCTTATATCGGCGATAAGCAATAACCACTGATAAATAAACCTTTTATCAGCACTAAAATTTTAGCGTTGATAAAGGGATTCTTTATCTAGGATTTTCTATTGCTGATTGAGGGAGTCTTTATCAGCACTAGAAAAGCACTAATAATGAAACCCAGTATCATCACTACAAAATCGCTGAAAAAAACCATTTATCAGCACTAGAAAAGCACTAATAAAGAATCCATGTATCAGCGCTAAAATGTTAGCGCTCATATAGGAAGGATTTATCAGTGATTTTTAGTGCTGATAAAGAGGACTATTATCAGCGCTAAAAAAGAATTCAAAAGGGATACCTTTATCTGCACTAAAATTTTACTATTGATAAAGTTAGTCTTTATCAGAGCTTTGTTAGCACTGATAAAACCTTAGTCTACTTTTTTATAAAGTTGGTCGCATAGTGCCCTTGTTTTATCGCGGCCTAAAGCTCTCGTAGTACTGGAACCCTGTGACTCCCCTCCACCGCCGGCTGAGTTCGCGTTGTCAGACCTCTGCTACCCTCGAGATTCGCATTTCTAGACCTTCTCTGCGCACTAAGCTTCACGTTGCCAGACCTCCTCCACCCTCGAGCTTCGCTTTGTCAGACCTCTGCTTCCCACAACGCCCTCGAGCTTCGCATTGTCAGACCTCCACCGCCTGCTGAGCTTCGCCTTGTCGAACCTCCCTTTAAGGCATGTTTTCAAAATAATTTTTTAATATTGTTCTCCTCTCCCATCACACATAACCATATGTTGATTTTCCATGATATATTTAATGGATATTTGAGATTATGATGGTTGTAGTCTACATAATTCATCATTTTCTTCTTCATGTTTGTCTCTAGAGTAATGCCCCTGTTGAAGCTCGTGTTTGGTCGAACATCTTCTAATTGGTTCGAGAACTATTATTCTATAAATCATATCAAACTATTAAAACATTGTTAATTTGAGTTTTGGGATGTGAGTTTTTCCCATCAATTATATTCTAGTGGATTTCATGTTGAATTATTTCATCCCTAGGTTTCATTTCTTCGGGTGGTGATGATTTTGCTTCATCGTAGATTCATGAGTGTTCTTCCTACATATTGTGATGGGGTTCTTGGGGGTGATCATCCAATATATTTATATTACTCCTAAGGTATCACTTTTTTTCTAATGACTACGGTGGGTTTTTAGGTGATTTGGTATTTGTTTATTTTAGATCCTAGAAACCATTTAATTTGATGGTGGTATGGCTGGATATGTTATATAAATTCTTCCAACAATAACCTTTATGAGAAGGTGTGGTTTGAATTATAGAATATATATGCTTTGATTTAATTATATTATTAGGTTATGTTGGGTTGGAAATGAGTGATGAGGTTCTTAAGGTGATGAATTCTAGTTTGTTATCTTTTTAGTGAAGTTGTTCATGATGATGTTGATCAGGCACATCACGGTGCTGGTATCATGGCACGAGTATCATCATGATTTGAGGAATGATTCAATAGCATATTTTTGTTTGAAATTTGAATTTAGTGGTGTTTAATGGGGTATTTTTTATAATTTCACATACTATTTGAACATATGTGGCTATGACATATTTATTTTTTCTTTTATCATTACTCCATTATTCTTGGATTTTCTATTAGTATAGTTTTTTTACTATAAATAAAAATGTGGAATAGTTGGGGAATGTTAGAAATGGGTTGATTTTCTTTAAAATGGATGGTTTATTCATGTAAAATATCTCTTGAGAAACCTATTATTGGTGTAAATATTGATATTATCATCATCAATGGTGATATATGAGTTTACACTATCAGAGTGAAGTTTATGAAAAATTTAAGGTCCTTCCCACTTGGATTATAGTTTCACTAGATTCCTCATAGGTATCATCGATTCCCTTAGATCCAACACCATTTTACCATAATGTAAGGAATAAAGGATAACCTTTTTCTTTAAGGAAAACACCACCCGGTTCTGATGCATTTCTAGGTCATCCAATGTTGAACCCTATTTTCTTTGAGGGGTTCCCCCTTCCTTACTTAGTGTTATCTAAGTGACTTTGTATGGAATTTCACTTGTATGGCATGATGCCCATACCACCAAGCTTTCTAGCCTTGCCACCCCTACCTCCATCTCTATCCTCCCTCGCTGAGGTTACTGACTGCTTCTATGTAGTGGTCAGGCCCCTTCCTAGCAGTATTTGTTCTGTCTCCCTTGGCTCTAAGCCTGTCATCCAGCTCCAAATAATTATTGATCCAGAGAGAACTCCCTCACCATCCCCCAAGTTTCATTACCCATCCTTCCCCTTCCCCTTTGGATCCTCATCTCCCACTCATATGAAGCTTACCAAACAGAAGGGATTATGAACATGTTCAAAATCAAGGGACCTCAATGAGAGATCATCCTCCCACTTCAATAAGTCTACTAGCTCTAGATCCAATTCCAAAGCCATGTCCTATCCATCATTATTATCTTCATATGTAATGCTCATGGTCTTAGTGCCCATGTTAAATTGTACTTCGTCACCATAGAAATCAAAAAGCATAATGTCATTGTTGTTGTTGTCAAATAACACAAAAAACCCTATAATAATCATATAATTCTCCCTAAAGATTAAGTTGCATGGATTTAGACACTATGACCCCTCCAACAGACACAAATGGGTATTTTGGCACAATAATATGTTGTTGAGACTATTCAAGATTGCAATCAATTCATCACTACCAAGGTGTCCAACAGTGACACCTCCTTCCTTATGACTTTTGATTTTGGAAGCTATGACTCTCTTCAAAGGGAATCTCTATAGAGTGAACAAAATACCTTCGATCCCGGTCACCATCCATTGTTTGTTGGGGTTGAATTTAATGTCATTTTCAACTCAATGGAAAGGAAAGGTAGAAGCCCATTCCAGAGGATGGCCATCATGGAGTTTGTTTAGTTCATGGTTGGGAAGGGTCTCATTGATCTCAGCTTCTCTGGTGATAGTTTCACTCGGTGCAACAACTGCAGGGGCCATCACCGCTTGTGGAGTCTATTAGATAGGTGTCTAGCCAACATGAAATCCACTTACCTATTCTCAAATACCATGTTCTTTCATCTTTCTTGAGGTATTTTGAACCACTCCCCCCTCTTTATTTCCATTTCTTCTTGGCATGATCATCATGAATGATTTCACTTCTACCAGCAGTGGGTTAACATCCTAGGGTACCAATACATGGTTTTTGAAATATAGAATGAACCCTTGTAGGAGTATCGGTCCACCTTCAACCTTAGTGACCTGACCTCGAACCCCGATAGGTGTGTGTTTGCCTTCCTCCTCAGGAACCTTCACCACCTGGGACAACTGTCGCATATGAGATCCTTCAGAGTATTCTGATAGATGGAATGATACCTTGGGTTTATTGGATTATTAACACCAGTTTGAGATTTATGTGTGACTATATACTTATTATATTTTCTTATTATTTCTTACACACCACCACTTTAGTCGAGTAACCTGATTGAAATCCAAATTGGTACTTTGGTTCTGATGTGGATATGGTTTTTTATGTGTTTTTGACATGTGTATGTGTAGATATATGGGTATTTAGGCATGATGATATTGAATGTAGAGTAGAGACCTACGAGTGGTAGATGAATCATTCTTGATTATTCTTTTTTTTGGTCTGGGGTGATTTGAGGAAACTATAATGAATCTAATGTAATTATATTTAATGAAGATGAATAAATACTAATGGTTACGCTCTATTAATCTCTATTTTTATAAGGAATTGGTTCTCTTATACTAAATTTGGAAGTCTTGTTTTGTGTACATTAACCATAAATACTAATATTTGAGATTCAAATAGGATGAATATGAATAAAGATTGGATGGATGCTAATCATTTGAAAATAGAGTACGAGAACGGAGTGAAAGAGTTCATCAAATTTGCAAAGGATCACACAAAGGATCCTTCTCAAATCCTTTTTCAGTGTTTTCATTGTTGTTATTCAAGAATACTTACTCCAGAGGAGTTGGATGAACATTTGATATGTCATGGAATAGATCAGAGTTATAAATGTTGGAATAAACATGGAGAAAAGGCGAATGTAGCTACTAGCTGGGATAAAACTGTGTTTTATGGATCATCAGATATGAATACAAATATGTATAATGAAGAAGACCGTATGAAGGATGTTATGATAGATGTCAATTATGATGAATATCATATTGAGGAAATGAAAAAGACAATTGAAGATAAACTCCGTGATTGCCCAAAATTGTTTGAGAAATTAAAGAGTTCTGCAACGACGTCATTGTATGTCGGTTGCACCAAGTATACAACATTGTCATTTGTACTGATGTTGTATAAATTGAAAGCAGTAAATGGATGGAGTGATGTCAATTTTACGGAACTACTTTCTCTCTTGAATGACATGCTCCCTGAAGATAATGAGCTCCCAAGCCAGACATATGACGCTAAACGAATGCTATGCTCGATTGGTATGATTTTTGAAAGAATACATGTCTGCTCAAAAGACTGTGTATTGTTTCGCCGGGAGAACAAATCACTTAAATATTACCCAAAGTGTGGTGCTTCTTAATACAAGAAAGATGAATCCAATCCTACAAAATTTTATGATACTTTCTAATCATTCCAAGATTTAGGCGTCTATATGGAAGTGAAGAAACTGCAAGACAATTTTCGTGGCATACAGATAAAAGAAATAAAGATGGGAGATTATGTCTTTCAGATGACTCTCCTCAATGGAAGAAAATTGATCATGAGTATCTTGAATTTGGAAAAGAACTAAGAAACCTTCATCATTCATTATCTACAGATGGTGTAAATCCTTTTGGTTTTCAAACCATCACTCATAGTACATGGCCTGTTATGTTGGTAATTTATAACTTGCCACCCTGGTTATACATGAAGCAGAAATTCATCATGTTATCTATGCTTATATCAGGACCAAAACAACCAGGTAACGATATTGATGTTTATTTGGATCCTTTGATTGAGGATTTGATGTTATTGTGGGATTCAGGTGTTATGTTGTATGATACTTATAAAAGTTAATACTTCACGTTGAGAGAGAGGTTGTATGAGACAATAAATGATTTCCCTAGTTATGGAAATTTTTCAGGCTATAGATTTAAAGGAACTCAAGGGTGTCCCGTGTGTGAAGAAGATACAGAATCAATTAGGTTGAAACATTCATCTAAATATGTGTTTTTAGGACATCTTAGATTTCTACCTCGTCGGCATAAGTACCGATCTTGGACGAAATCATTCAATGGATGTTTAGAACAACGAGCAGCACCGTCTCCACTAATATGTGATCAGCCATTTGATAAAGTAAAAGATGTGAACACTTTTTTTGGTAAACCATTTTCAAAAAACCTTACTAAAATCGGTTTGAAAAAGAGATCATTTTTTTTGAATTACAATACTGGAATTGTTTATACATCAGACATTTTCTTAATGTGATGCATGTGGAAAAAAATGTATATGATAGCGTTATCAGAACGTTGCAAAATGCCCCTGGAAGGACGATCCTTTCAGTGGTACGTCATAATCATTTCAATGTGGACCCAATCTAGATGATGTTTTTTATGTTAGAGGAGATTGAAATTTAGGGATTTGGATAATCGATAGAGGTGTCAAATCCCTTCAGCCTTGAAAAAAATAAAGAGAGTTCAATAAACAAGTTATATTTTTTGTAATATAGATCTTGTTATCTCATGTTATTATATTATCATTACTGAATTTATGAAATCTAAATTAACTGTTCAACCACTTTTGTAGATAATTACTTCTGCCCATTCTGGTGCTCCTTACCATGAGGCTGAACAAGTCTCTCAAGATACTGTTGCGGCTGCTGCGGCTGCTACTGCTCCTGCTGCTGCTCCTGATGTTGCTCCTGCTGCTCCTGCTGTGGTGGCTCCTGTGGCTCCTACTGCTCCTAGTGTTGAGGTCCAACAACCATCAGCACATGTCATTGATACAATTTCATATGATCATACAGATGATGTTGATATCGATGAAATGGTCGGGAATTAAGGATCGACATCACAGAAGACACAGGTGCGTCGTAGTTTGACGGTGTTAGCCAAAGTTCATAAGGGGAAAAGCAAAGGAATCAAATTTGACGTCAGATGAAATGCACGATGCCAACATATGAATCCCAACAAGGCTATGTTTATTATTTACATTAGATTTGTCACTCGGCAATGCATGTCGATTGACATAGATTCGTGGAACCATGTTGTGTTCGGGCTGAAGGTTGTGATCTGGGAAGAAATTACAGTAACATTATGAATTTATTTCTTTAATTTACTAGCAAATAAAATAATTAAACAATGTATTACTCTTCTCAATCTCTTAGAGAATACATTTATAGTAGATGATTCACACAAGGATTATGTACCCAGCCTTTCAAGAAGGAGTCATCGAGGTTTTCGCACTATTTTAACAAGATGTCACCTGAAATAATCCAATGGTAAAATAAACCTGCACCCACCCATTTTCTATGCTCACCTGATATCCTAAGAAGCATGGGATGCATTTATTGGCCGCCGTGGGGATGAGGAGTTTCAGGTATATTGTGCCTGATAATACGTTGTTTGAGGATACATGTATTCCTCAGTTTGATTATCAATACTTCCGTCCCACATCATGTTCTTTGGAAGGAGGTATGTGTGAATAAGGAAGGGAAGCTAGTAGATGAGAACACACAAAAATTGTGGGAAATTTGTGTAAGTATGTCACAACGATAAAAATATTTGTTTTAAATTGATATTACATAAAAATAATTGGTTATTTTCCAATATCTGACAGTCACAGGAATCAGCTACTCCTGTAGTGGATGTAGACCTATTACCGATGGCTTTGAAGCAGCCAGAAAAATACAGTCGTGTGAGGTGTGTGTGGTTTAGGGTGACACCCTGAGTATATTTTGAGAAGAATAAAAAAACAGATTATAGAGATGAAAAATTGAAACAAATGAGAGAAAAACTAGCAACCCTTGAAGAAAAATTGCAATGGCAGGGAGAGTTGATAGAAACTATTATCGGTGGGAAGCAAAGAGAAGACACAACTCAGGAATAACCCGCGCGTGAAGATCCCTCCCCACCCCCCACCAGCTTTGAGGTGAGTCATTCCCCTCAAAGAGATGTCTTAGTCATGGTAATAAACATTCTAATAATTGTTCCCATGAAATGTGAATCAGACAAACACTGATACTATTCCTGTACTGATCTTCTCCAGGGTGATAATGATTGTGATTTATATCTGTCAACACCCACCTATCACCTTGTAGCGAGGTCTATAGTGTTCAACATCCCAGATGAAACGCTGCATAATAGACCACTTCTGAATGATCATCTGAAAGTGACGATTACTGTAGCTCATGAGCCATATGCAGAGCTACCTATTCTACTTGATGACGATGATATTCATATGGTTGAAAAGGCTATTGGGACATTCATTGCATTGTCGTCACAACTTGTAAGAGTAAAAGCGGCCAAAAAGTTATTTATTTCCTTTTTTCAACCTAAACCTTTAACAATTAATGATAAAAGGGTTTAAACCAATGAATGTCATTATAGACAGAGAAAGGGAAGGGGGTTAAAAATGTTGGCTCAAACCCATCTAAAGGATTGACCAACTGATCCCAAGGAGCTACTGAAAGAAAAATAGCACCACTTGTTCTCAATCCACATTTACTAGCATTGAAGACTCATGTGGATACGAAGCTAAGAGGTGGTAGTAGTCATATAGTGGTTTTAGAAGAGAATATATACAGTGTGGAAATTCAAGATTTTGTTGTGGTTGAAAATGTAAATAAGATCCTTGAAAACGGTTGGCTAGGCATCACAGTTGTAAATATATATATGAGGTACGTTTCCATGAATTGATTTTCTAAAAGCTGATCTAATGTGAAAATTATGACTAAATGCATTTTGTATAGTTGACAGATGTATATATGAAAAATAGTTGAAGGAATTTTCACATGAGCCAAGATTTGGACTCGTTAGTCCTCATACCACATCAACACATCTGACGAAAATAGAGCCATCAAAAAAGAATGAAATAGTGACCAGCTTGCTGAAAACATTTGAAACCAAGACTAGAGATGACAGAATCTTCTTAATACCAACCATACAGGGGTAAAACTCTATGATTAAATCATATAAATTATATTTTTACTTCTTTTATTACTTATTTCGTTTTGTGTTTTTATGAAACATTGGATGCTAATTGGGGTGAACTTAGATACTCCAAAGATTTTTTTTCTGGATTCAAAGCAAGGATATCCATCAAACCGACCACACATGATGGAGTTTGTGAATCTGTAAGACACTACATCCTATTTTTTAGGTCTAAAAATCAAGTAATATAATTTATATTATCTTTTCATTAGTATTATGTTATGATAGGGCGGTGTATAATTATCATCTAAAAAAGGAATGAGGACAGGGGCTAAGCATAAGGCAGTGAGCAAGTACTACGTCTGGAAAAATATAAGGGTATATATAATAAAATCTCACTATCCAAACACATCTCAAAACAAGTTACTTATTCTCCTAATGGTAAATTTTTTTGTAGTGTCCAAAACAAACAAACGATAATGATTGCGGTTATTATGTTGTTAAATTTATGAAGGAGATCGTTTTTCATCAAGAAACAAGCTTCCCTAAAGAGGTATTTTCAAAAACAACTACTAGTTCGCTTAATTTATTTACTAATTATTTATTTTTATATATTGAAGTACTACTCCGACTGCCGAAAATCCTCATACTCACAAGACGATATAGATATGTTTAGAAATGAGTGATCTGCATACCTAATGACAGATTGTACACAAATAACATGAAGATCTAACTTGGGGATGTGTACAATTGGCGGTCTTTTTTGAGTGGGGTATAGGGGATCAAAAGATGACATATTGTTGTATGTAAATGTTCGTTGGAATATTGTAATTGTTATTAAATATTACATCCTTTCTCCAATGAGTAAATTCCCCATTTTAACAGATGATATACACCAACAACATGCAAGAATGATGAACCACTCAGAGGGCCTTTCTTTTATTTAAAATGGACAGATTTTTAAGTGAAAACAACAACTAACCTTCAGAAATATGAGCAAATGCATTAGTATTGTCTTGATTCTTTATGAGAACGATCCATGGGTCCTTTGTGACGTTTAAGAGTCAACCCCGCCTCAATCCAAGGCACGGTGTGGCCGGTACCACTCAAAGGGTCTCTCTATTGTTTAAAATGACAGATTTTTAAGTGAAAACAACAACTATCCTATGGAAATCTGACCAAACGCATTCATATTGTATTTATCCTTTATTAGAACGATCTATGGGTACTTTGTGACGTTCATGAGTCATCTCCACCTCAATATGAGGCACAGTGTGGCTGGTACCACTCAAAGGGTCTCTCTTTTCTTTAAAATGGACACAATTTTAAGTGAAAACAACAACTGACCTACGAAAATCTAACCAAACACATTAATATTGTCTTGATAATTTAAGATAATAATCCACGGGTGCATTGGGGTTGTGTACGAGTAATCCCCACCTCATTCTGAGGCACGGTGTGGCCTGTACCACTCAAAGGGTCTCTCTTCTGTTTAAATTGGACAAATTTTTAAGCGAAAACAACAACTGACCTACGGGAATCAGACCAAACACATTTGGATTGTGTTGATCCTTTAATAGAATGATCCATAGGGGCATTGGGGATGTGCACGAGTCATCCCCGCCTCAATCTGAGGAACGGTGTGGCCGGTTCCACTCAAAGGGTTACACTTTTGTTTAAAATTGACATATTTTTAAGTGAAAACAACAACTAACCTACGGAAATTCAACCAAACACATTCGGATTGTCTTGATCTTTTAGAATAATGATCCATGGGTGCGTTGGGTATGTGTAAGACTAATCCCCACCTCAATAAAAGGCACGGTGTGGCCGGTACCAATCAAAAGGGTCTCTCTTCGGTTTAAATTGGACAGATTTTTATGTGAAAACAACAACTGACCTATGAAATTATGATGAAACGCATTCGAATTGTGTTGATCATTTAATAGAACGATCCACGGGTGCATTAGGGACATGAACAAGTCAACCCCGCCTCAATATGAGGCACGGTGTGGTCGGTACCACATAAAGGGTATGTCTTCTGTTTAAATTGGACAGATTTTTAAGTGAAAACAATAATTGACCTACAGAAATCTGATCAAACACATTTGTATTGTATTTATACTTTAATAGAATGATCCAAGGGTGGGTTGGAGATGTGCATTAGTCATCCTCAACTCAATCTGAGGCACGGTGTGGCCGGTACCACTCAAAGGGTCTCACTTTTTTTAAAATGGACAAATATTTAAGTGAAAACAAAAACTGACCTACCGAAATTCAACCAAACACATTTGGATTGTCTTGAACATTTAGTAAAACGATCAAAGGGTACTTTGTGACATGTAAGAGTCATCCCCGCCTTAATCCGAGGAACAGTGTGGCTGATACCACTCAAATGGTCTCTCTTCTTTTAAATTGGACACAATTTTAAGTGAAAACAGAAACTGACCTATGAAAATATGACCAAACGCATTAGGATCATCTTGATCCTTTATGAGAATGATACATGGGTCCTTTGTGACATTTAAGAGTCAACCACACCTCAATCCAAGGCACGGTGTGGCCGGTACCACTCAAATGGTCTCTCTTTTGTTTAAAATGGATAGATTTTTAAGTGAAAGCAACAACTGACCTATGGAAATCTGACCAAACACATTCGGATTGTCTTGATACTTTATGAGAATGATCCAAGGGTCATTTGTGACATTAATGAGTCATCTATACCTCAATACAAGGCATGGTGTGGCCGGTACCACTCAAAGGATCTCTCTTTTCTTTAAAATGGACACAATTTTAAGTGAAAACAACAACTGACCTACATAAATCCAACCAAACGCATTCATATTGTCTTGATCCTTTAATATAATGATCCACGGGTGAATAGGGGACGTGTATGAGTAATCCCAGACACAATCCGAGGCCCGGAGTCACCGGTACCACTCAAAGGGTCTCTCTTTTGTTTAAATTGAACATATTTTTAAATGAAAACAACAACTGACCTACGGAAATCTGACCAAACACATTCAGATTCTGTTGATCCTTTAAGAGAATGATCAAACGGGTGCATTGGAAAAGTGCATGAGTCATTCCCACCTCAATCTAAGGCATGGTGTGGCCGGTACCATTCAAAGGGTCTCTCTTCTTTTTTAAATGGACAAATTTTTAAGTGAAAAAGACAACAGACCTACGGAAATTTGACCAAACGCATTCAGATTGTCTTGATCTTTTAAGATAATGATCCATGGGTCCTTTAGGACGTGTAAGAGTTATAATTGCCTCAATCAGAAGAACGGTGTGGCCGTTACCACTCAAAGGGTCTCTCTTCTGTTTAAATTGGACACAATTTTACGTGAAAACAAACAACTGACCAATGAAAATCCAACCAAATGCATTAATATTGTCTTTATACAATATAATAACGATCCATGGGTCCTTTGTGATGTGTAAGATCCAAACCCGCCTCAATTTGAGGCACATTGTGGCCGGTACCACTCAAAGGGTCTCTCTTTTGTTCAAAATGGACAGATTTTAAAGTGAAAATAACAACTGACCTACAGAAATCTAACCAAACGTATTTGGATTGTCTTGATCCTTTATTAGAATGATACAAGGGTCCTTTGTGATGTGCACGAGTCATCCCCACCTCAATATAAGGCACGTTGTGGCTCGTACCACTCAAAGGGTCTCTCTTTTCTTTAAAATGGGCAAAAAATTTAGTGAAAACAACAACTGACTTACGGAAATCTGACCAAACAAATTCTGATTGTCTTGATCCTTTAAGAAAACAATCCACGGGTGTATTGGGGACATGTACGAGTAATCCTCACCTCAATCCGAGGCATGGTGTGGCTGGTACCACTCAAAGGGTCTCTCTTCTGTTTGAATTGGACAGATTTTTAGTGAAATCAACAACTGACCTACGGAAATTTGACCAAATGCATTCAGATTGTGTTTATAAATTAAGAGAATTATCCATAGGTGTGTTGGGGACGTGCACGAGTCATCCCCACCTCAATCTGAGGCACGGTGTGGCCGGTACCACTCAAAGGGTCTCACTTTTGTTTAAAATGGACATATTTTTAAGTGAAAACAACAACTGAACTATAGAAATTTGAACAAATGCATTTGGATTGTCTTGATCCTTTAAGATAATGATCCAAGAATCCTTTGTGACGTGAAAGAGTCATCCAGACCTCAATAAAAGGCATGGTGTGTCCGATACCACTCAAAGAGTGTCACTTTTGTTTAAAATGGACAAATTTTTAAGTGAAAACAACAACTGACCTACAGAAATTCAACCAAACGCATTCGGATTGTCCTGATCTTATAGGAGAACAATCCACGGGTCCTTTGTGACATGTAAGAGTAATCCCTGCCTCAATCCGAGGAATGGTGTGGCCAGTACCACTCAAAGGGTGTCTCTTCTGTTTAAATTTGACACAATTTTAAGTGAAAACAACAACTGACCTACGAAAATGAGACCAAACGCATTCGGATTGTCTTGATCCTTTATGAGAACGATCCATGGGTCCTTTATGATGTGTAAGAGTCAACCCCACCAACCCAATAGACCGCCCCCACCCCCCCTAGACACCAACCCACCCCCTGGACACCCCCACCCCTCTGGACACCCCGCACCCCCTTGAAATCCCCCTCAACCCCCTAGACACCCCACCCCTGGACATGCCCATGGACAGCCCCCCCCCCCCCCCCCCAATCCACCCCCCCCTGGACACCCCCCAACCCCTGGGCAACCACCACCCCCTGGACAACACCCCCACCCCTCCTTGACACCACCTTACCACTTACATACCCCCAACCCCCTGGACACCCCCACCCATGGATGGAAACTCCCACCCTCCCAGACACCATCCCACCCCCTTGGACAGCCCCACCAACCCCCTAGACGCCCCCTCCCACCCGGACATCCCCCCACCTCCTAGAAAGCCACCCCCCAAACACCATGGGCAGCATCCCACCCCCATGGACACCCCATAGACAACCCCCCCTCCCCATCTAGACACCCCCTCCTTGTACACCACCCCACCCCCCATGGATAGCCCTACCAATACCCTGGACCGCCCCAACCCCCCAGGACACCCCCACCCCCTGGACACCCTGATCCCCCTTGACTCCCCCATCCCACCCTCCTGGACACCACCCCACCCTCCTTGGATAGCCCCACCAACCCCCTGGACTGCCCCCACCCCCCAGACACCCCACCCACCTCTTGGAAATCCCCCCTGACACCCTAGACACCAGCCCACCCCCTAGACACCCCCCCACACTTGGACACCCCCCTATTAGACACCATCCCACCACCTAGACACCTACACCCCCTCCCTGCGGACACCACCACCCTCCTTGGACAGCCCCCAACCTCCTGGACCACCCCCCACCCCCTTGGACACCCCCATCCCCCCAGACACCCCCTACCCCACCCTTGGACAGCCACCTGAAACCACTAAACAACCTCCCCAACCCCTTGAATTCTGAATAGCGTTATTTATGTATTTAATTAACTTATGAATTATGTGTTAATGGGGTATGGGTATACTTGGTTTAATTAGATTATTATTTATGTGTTAATTTTGTATGGGTATACATGCTGAATTATTTGCAGGTGCTGTTTGGGTGTGCTACTGCAGAATTTTTTTGTGCAGCAGACCGGGATTTTATCAGTGATCTTTTAGCACTGATAAAGGAAGCCTTTATCAATGCTAAAACAGTGCTGATAAAATAAACATTTATCAGCACTTCCTTAGCGCTGATAAAATGGACATTTATCAGCTCTCTTTTAGCGCTGAAAAAATCTTCCTTTATCAGTGCTCTTTTAGCACTGATAAATGTTCCTTTTATCAGCCCTTTTTTAGCGTTGATAAAGGGGACCCCCCTTTATCAGCGCTCAGCTTTACATCGCTTTTTTAGCGCCGATAAAGCCCGTTTTGAGCGCTGATAAATCCCATTTTTGTAATAGTGGTTGTTTAAATAAAGTTTGATAATTCAATTTTGATATCTCTTCATTGAATTACAATTATTTTATTAATTGGTGTGAAATCTTGAAATCATTTATCAATATTAACTTCCCCTCCTACTTTAATCAAGGTTAATGGAAAAACTCAATCATGAGTGTGACAACTTCCAAGACCTGGCTCTATCGTATGCCATTGCAACCACTGAATGGCCAAATCCTTCGTATTAAGAGCTTGTATTCAGTATAAGGGAGGGAATAGATTAAATAAAATAACAGAGATAAGTTTTAGTTTAGTTTCCAGTGGGAAATCACCACACCTGTGCACGTCACTTTTTCTCATCGAAAACTTAATAAAACATAATAATTTTACCGTAGAATAAATGAAATTTAAACATACCTCTCCCAAGCCAAGGATTGAGTAATTGTATAATTTTTTAGGGTAAGAAGTAATGGGGGATAGTATGAGAATAAGAAAAGAAGAAAATAAGGATAAAATATGGAGAAGAAAGGAGGGTGGTTGGGTGGAAGAAAACACAAAAATAAAAACCATGCATGAATTTATTAAAAATCTAAATTACAATTAAAATCTAAAAAAAAGAAAATAAACAAATTAATAATATGATAAGGGAAAGATTTGTGAGCGTACTCCCTCAGTGGAGATCTCCCCTTGGTTCATTGGAATAAATGTGATGGAAAATGGGATGATATGAGAGGTGGGAGCTCCCCTCCATTAATAGGAAGAAATTGTCCTCCTCAAGTTTTCACATTTTTGGAAATATAAATGTATTATTAACACATTCCATCCTTCATAAAAGTATTTAATAAATTACTTTTTTATTCAACCTCAAAATTACATATTTATTAGACTCTTCTAGAGTGATTTATGTATTTTTTATTGACAATGTATTTTTTTCTAGATGAATTTTCCAGGAAGCTTCCTTCAATGTATAACATCTCTTTGCCACCATAATGGGAGAAAGTCTCCATGAAATTTATTTATTTAGTGCATATATGTGTGCAACTTCATGTCCATTTATAATCAACTCCATTGTAGGTGTATATCCTGATTTATACATCCATTACTGAGGTGGGGTCCACGCTATCAGCCCAGACAATTTCTAAACCTTAATGATTTTTTCTGGCCTTTAGATATTCGAATAAGCCTTTATTCTAGAAGAAAAAGTTAAAGGAATTAAAATAAGTATTCTAAAAAATAATCTTTCAATTTGGAATTATATTTTTATATAAATGACCAAAATATCCTTGACGTAAAAATCTGTCAAAAATCCAGAATTTAAGCACATTTCACATTTTAGCTCAAAACACACCATAAGTCCAAAATTGATCCATATAAGCTCAAATTGATAAATTAGTAGGGTTAAAACAATTGAAATGCATATAAAAAATGTGTAAAATATTAGTTTTACCAGTATATTTTTTGATTTCGGGGTGTCCTACTAAGTATTGTTATACACACCCATAAATGGGGTTTTCCTTCATGTGTCATGTCACATATAGAAGATTGAAATTTTGATAGAGTATTAGGAGGACTAGGACCAGACGGTGCTTAGTGAGACCAAAAAAACTGAGGTGTGTTCCTACAGCTTTCTGAAAGCAGTCCCAATACTTACTTTTAGGTTTTACTTTTTTTTCAAACTCTTTGGGGTGGGCTTGTATTTGGCCCTACTTACTTTATACTACTTCCTTTTATACTCTGGTTATGTAATTTAGATGTATGAATGCATGGGTTTTCAATTGTTTTTACATTTCATCATTTTATAGGCTTGGAGATGTGTGTTTCTGTACAGGTACTTAAGCTACGGCCCCTCATGTCAGTGATACACCTTCTCAGTGCTAGTCACTAGCCCTTAGCCTATTTGAGGTGGGGTTCGGGAGTCGAGGCATGGGACCCTCTAGGAGGGGGCATGACACCTACTAATTTGTACTCACACCCTACTTGGGCTGCCTGATCGGTAACTAAATAGAGTTTGTGCTTTCTAGGGAGGTTAAGGGAAAATACCTTGTGTTAGATCATTGATATGGAATGGAGCATGGATGAGGGAACCAGACACTATTCAGGACCTGCTTGGGGGAGTCATCAATGTCTTTATTTTGGGTTTCATTTTAGACACTTGACATGTACATTGGCATGACATATTTTCTTCTTTATTTTTTTATATTTTATTTTCATTTTTGACCATCTTGGGATACTAGTTCTTTTAGGTTATGATTACATGTCATTAATATATTGTTTATTATTTTTTGATGGTTTATTTACTCTGATAAAATAGGGTAAAGTCTCCCCATGATCAATAATTAGACCCTTACTACTAATCAATAGCCTCTGACATATGGGGAGGCATGCCTGAGGTCATGTGACTGACCGATTAGAGGCACTGGTGTGTGGAACCTGGTCTGAGATTTTATAGTTTTCAACATTAGCGGTTTTTGAGATAACATGTAAGATTCTACAATTGTGAAGAAAATCATGTGAAACTTTCCAGATAGGTTTTATTCTAAAATTTTATCTTTATAATATAAAGATAATTTATCTCATGATGAATTTCTTAAATTTCTTATTACTTATGAAATGAGAAAATATCCAATGTTTTTGGAATCCCATGTTTACTTAAAATAATAAATTTAGATCGGGGAAATATTAATGATAAAGATGAGGAAGGAACATTTATTATTCACCCAATGGAAGAAGTTACAAATGTTGGAAAAATGTTTATAAAAGTTGGTGGAATAATATTATGTGGAAGTTATTGAGAATGAAACATATTTAACAAAATTTTGTGGGGATTTTGAGGAATAAAAACTAAAATTTTCCAATGAAAATGAAAGTGATAAAAGTAATGTTCATGAAGATTCAGATGAATCATATGATGAGGAAAGTGAATAAGGAAGAGGAACTCTGAAATTTCATACTTTAAAAAAATTGAGACTAAAAATATTTTGTGGAATTATAAGGCTCTAGTTCAGGTTAGAAGAAAGATAATATTAGAAAATAAAACATCACTCATCTCAAAATTTGAAACAGAATCAATCACATAAGCTATTCAACACAAATAATCGGAGAATTATATGAATGAAAAGTTGGATCAAATTGAGAAAAATGAAACATATCAACTTTTTTATGTATGAAATATAAAAAATTTATCAAAATAAATGGGTTTATAGAAAAAAAATTGAAGGAATATGCAGAAGTTTCAAGAAACAAATCTAGGATTTTTTATAGAGGCTATGCACAGGAGGAAGGTGGAGATTTTGATGAAACATTTTCCCCTATTTAATGGATAGGAACTATTATAATGTTTTGAGTAGTACCTGCACATCAAAATTACAAAGTGTATCAAATAGATATAAATTTTGATAAATTGAAGAAGAAGTTTACAATGAGCAACCTTTGGGGTTTCTACTTGATAAGGATGAAAACAAAGTTTTTAGATTGAGGAAAGATTTATATGGGATAAAACAAGATCCACATTTATTGTATTTTAAGATTGAAAATTGTTTGAGAATGATGATTTTTTCAAAAGGAAAAGTTGACAGAAACTTATATATGAAAGATGTTGAATTTTGAACTCTAATTGTATTTGTTCATGTGGATAATATAATTTTTTCCAGGGATGAAGAAAATTTTTGTAAATAATGATCTGAGGAAATGCAAAAGAATTTTGAAATATCAATATTGAGAGAATTAACTTTCTTCCTTATCTTACAAGTTCAATATAAGGAAAAATTAATTTTCTCATATTAAGAAAAGTACGCAAGGGAATTGTTACAAAAATTTGGAATTGTAGAATATAAAGAAGTTTATACTCCTCTCTCAGTGAGGATGAAGATGATTAAATATGATTATCGAAAAAGTGTGAATTAGAAATACTTTTGGAAGGTGATAGGAAGTATACATTACCTTATAACCTCAAGCCTAATTTTGTTTATGCTATAAATTTGTATGCAAGGTATCAAAGTAATCTGAAAGATTCAAATATGTTGGTAGTAAGGATAATTCTGAGATATGTCAAAGGAAAAAATTCACAAGGATTATTATAAAAAATAAATTATGAGATGAAGTTTCATGGTTATAATAATATTGATTGGGCTAGAGATTGTAATGATATAAAATCAACCTTAAGAGAAACATTTTTCTTGGGTGAATGTTGTGTAAATTTTCATAGTAAGAAACAAAGTTCAGCAACCTTGAGAATAGTGGAATTAGAATATGTTGTGACTATTCAAGTATATACTTAGATATGGTGGATGAAAGTACAATTGGAATATTTGAATATAATGGTTTATAAACTATTGAAGACACATTATGACAATCATATTACAATTGATATTTCTAAAAATCATGTCCAACATTCAATATCAAAACACATAAATATAAAGTTTCACTTTATAAAAGAGAATGTTTCTTCTAGAGATGTTTTTTTTGGATTATATCTCAACGAATTATAAAATTATTGATATCTTCACAAAGTCAATTCCAAAATAAAGGTTTGATGAGTTGAGGTTGAAAATTCATGTTCATCCTCCTATAATGACTTCCTAAAACTCATAAGGAATCCCCTACCATGGTTTGGATTATATTAAAAAAGGGGGAGAAAAAGTAACAACTTTGTACTGTATAAGAAGTTTTTAATTATCATTATTTTGTGAATATGAAGTTGTGATTATCAGATAATGGGGGAGAGGAAAATAAAATTTATAGAAAAATAAAAGTGGGAAAATATAAAAGTTAGGGGGATTTTATCTTAGCATGGACATACAATTTTCTTCTCACCAATGGATGGATATTTTTCAAAAAAATACCATATCTATTAGTGTGGTGTCTAAACACTATTTTAATAAAGGTTTTTTTTTGGTAAAATTCAAAAAACTTGAGTTGTTTACAAAATTATAATTGTGGAAACTTTCATTGAGTTGAAAAAGTTATTAATGAGTGTTGTTAAAAAATCCGAATGGGGAGATTGAAGAACTATTGTGATGTTTTTTTTAATAAATTTTTGTATTTGTTGATAAATAATCTTTTATAAAAGATTTCTTTTGAAAAACAAGTGAAATTTTCTGAATTTTCTATCCCAAACATAAAGGGGGAGAAAAGTATTGTTTTGGAGAAAGTTGTTTTATAGACACAGAGGATTGAACTGAGAAACAGCAGATGAAAAGTATCGAACTAATCAACATCGGTCATATAATTCATCAAAAAGTTAGAGTTTTTTATCAGACACACCATCAGTCTTAGATCCATTGACATGAAGTTGAAGTTTCATTGGACTCAATGTTGGTAAGAAAGTTAGAATGTTGCTGAAAAGGTTGAATGAAGAAAGTGATGTCAGGAGTTAGAAATTTCATAAACTTTCTAACCTTCAGTCAAAAATTTCTCTTCTAGTTTTTAATTCTCAAATACCATAAGTTTTCTATAACACTTGTGATGTGATCCTTATAAAAAAACGGGGAGAATAGGTGCAACAAATCATATTGAGTTTTGGTTGGAAATAATGAATGTGTTGAAAGTAAGGGAAGTCGTAATACTTTCCTATATAAGTCATATAGTACATTGATAACATTGAAGTTATCATAAATCAGGAAAACTATAATGATAAAATATTTTTAACAAATAGAGGAATCATAAAGGTTGTATTGATTCTGGGAATCAAGAAAAGAAATTTCATCAGATCCAGAAGTACTGAGCATAGAAGTTTTTAGAAGTCTTAATGAGTTATAGTTGATGAGGTTTGATGTATTTCAAAGTGGTAGATTTGAGTTTCCATCATAAATAAATTTCCAACATAGTGATAATTCCATTATTATGAGGATTTCATTGGATTGAAGCTGAGGAAGTTATATGGGGTATAATCTGAGGAGGAAAGTTAATTAAACTGACTCTGAGGAAGAAAGTCAATCAAACTAACTCTGAGAAGGAAATTCAATCAAGACCGAATCTGAGAAGGAAAGTCAATCACACTGAATATGAGAAAGAAAGTTAATTAGACTAACTCTAATTAGGAAATTCAATTTAGAATGGGATGAAGAAGATTCATCATAATGAGATGAGGAAGTTCCATTATAATGAGTTGACTAATTTCTATTATACTGAATAAAAGTTAGGAAGTCTGAGAAGAATTATTATAAAGAAGACATAAGAAGATTTCATAATATTTGTGAAGAGTTTAAGTCGTCAAAATTGAAATTAAAATATGTATAGATATTGGATTGTTTTATAATTTGAGTGAGTTGGAAAAGTTTTTTAGTTTCTTAAATTTGTCTTTTTGGGATTCCTATAAATAGAATAAATGTATATTCAAACTTTTCAACTTTAGTATGTGAGTGGAAAAAGAAGAGCACTATAGAATTCATGTCAATGTTATCTTTCCATATTGAAATCATATTAGAAGTTTGGACATCTAAAATTTTTGTTTATTGGACTGAGTAAGATCGGACTAAGCATTTGAGACGAGTTTGAGTAATGAATATTGAGAATGGATTCATTAGACTGAGTCCATAATACTGAATTCATCGGATTGAGTCCATCAGACCCAGCCCTATCAGATGGAGGAAATCCAACCCCACCACATCATAATGAGGATTCTGAGCTGATAATTTGTGGTATTGTTCGAAAAAAGTATTTTTCTTTTGTTTTATCTCAATTTTTTGTATGAAAAAATTTATAAACCAATAGGAGTTAGTATAATCATTGAAATTAGGATATATAATGTGTCTAATGGGAGTTGGCACAAGTTGTATTCACTTATTAATTTTAGTGAATTTCTATAGACCCATAGGAGTGTCTATGAAAATGATATAGGTTCTCACACTGAGGTCGAACCTTGTAAATATCATGTTATTTACTTTTTTTACTAATTTTTTAGACATTAGTATTTACTAGAATATGATAAGGACATAAACGTTAACAAGTTTCAGGGTTTAATATTTTCAAAATTATTGAAACTTATAAAAGTGAACAACTAATTCAACCCCACTTCTGAGTTATTATTTGATCCTTTGGAAATTCATATATTGTTTATCACTTTATTTGAAACTTTTCTTAATATTTGTGATACTTTTTTGAAATTAAAATCGCAAAAATAATAATGGAATACTCTCATGACTCGTCATTGATCTCACCATGTCCACCAAGACGTGGTTCCTCCTTTCACTTACATCATTCCACTGAAGTGTATAAGGAGGAGTGTGTTAATATAGGATCCCAAACTCCTATAAGTAATCAATTAATTATTGATTGAGATATTCTCCACAAAGTTCTAATAGGATTTTCTTAATCATATTACCAATTTGGTTCCCATATTCATTCTTGTGTTTCTTGAATTGATCAAAAGAACCTAACTTATACATCATTAAGTAGACATATTCATTTCAACTAAAATCATTGGTAAAATTTATGAAGTATGAGAACCCACCCCTGACTCAATAGGAAATGGTCCACACACATATGTATGAACTAATTCAAGAATATCTTTAGACCTTTCACCTTTTTTACTAAATGGTTTTTTATTCATTTTACCATATAAATAAGTGTGACACATACCAATTCGTTTTAGTTCAAAAGATTCTAAATATCCATTTTGGTATAACTTATTCAAGCATTTTTCATGTACATGACCAAGCTAATGATTCCATATTGGGTGTGGCATGAGTTATGTGAAGTAGTTTCATTATCAATTTCCATTACTTGGTTTGTGTAATATGACAAAAAAATTTGTTATTTAAATTCACCTTACAATAACAAATGTTATTTTTATAAAAGAAGCAACATTCATTTACAAATATTAAAACAAATCCATCTATATCATGTTTATATATATAAATAATGTTTTTTGTAATGGATGAAACATACTAAAAACATTTCAAAACCACGATCATTATAAGATCCCATATTTTTCTAGGTACGTCCCTCTCTGAGGTTTTCATTGAACATATTTTGTTGGGTTTTCCTTTGTAATTAAGCCTTAGTGACTAAGTCTTATTTGATGACAGAGATCCTTTTTTGGAGAAAATAACCGTAATTTTAGTCATGTATGTTTATTTAAATTAATGGATTCCATGTATAAATATGTTAAATTGGATTACTAGGGTTTTTTATGAGTTTAGAAGGATCATAGGTGGTTTCGTCACTTTTATAAAAGCTAGTATAAAAACTATTCAATGAAAAGTTATATGTTGTGTACATGTTACATGACATGTAACTATTTCTAGATGAATTTCATGAACTAGTTTATGATGTGATGTGGTTACATGTCGTGAACCTGATTCGCATCGTGTAAATGTTGATCAAAATAAATATTAACCCAAGGAAAAAGGTTTTTCCAGCATAACTTAAAAATGAGGAAATACATGACATGAAAGGATTACACATCTTGTATTCCTCATACCCAATAGTTTTAAGTGTGTCATGTACTTATGACTCTCATTATTTTTTATAATATCCTCCCCTCTCTCGCTCCTAGGGTGAACTCTAGGAAATTTTGAATTATCTTCCCCCCTTCCAGATGTCCCATTTTCACATTCAATACTTGGTGAGTTTATTCACTTTGGTTTCCCTCTTCTCAACCATCATTACCTTTCATTGTAGTGTACATATTTTTAACAAGGGTTTTGTTTTGGGAGTTGATCTTGTTTTGGGTTAATCTAGGTTCTTCTTGTGATCTTTTGTGACTTCTTCTTTAATGGATTTTTTCATTAAAAGTGTTTTGTTAATCACATGTTAAAGGTATGGAGACTAAACCTAGCCCTATGGTATAATTAATTGTGAATTATATGAAATATTTTGATTATGTCTATGTAATGTGAACTATAATTAATCAGTTGATTTATAGTAAATCATGGATTGGATTCCTTTAGATTTAATGGTTGATGCAACCTGGATTATGGATACCTATTGGTTGAGAAAACATTTGAGTAAAAAGAACTTGGCTAATGGTTTAAATCATGGTGAGTATGACATTATACCTTAGGTGATTGCTTGATATATAATCCCTAGGTAATCTATTATTGATTATTGATATGATTGTTGACCATTTGAGAGATAAATGAAAGTTTATTTGAAAGAAAAATGGTAATTTTCATAATTAACCACTGAGATTTATGATGTGATATTATGATATCTATACTATTATGACTTGTTGAGTTGGGGATGAAATGATTATATATAGTGATATCCTAGTAGTGTTTAAATTATTATATAGTAGGCTTTTCCCAGTGATACATTCTAAAATTCTTATATATAAGGATTTTCTTGGAGGATGAAATGCTTATATAGTAGGCAATTCCCAGTGATACTTGCTGAAATGCTTATATACCAGGATACACCCAGGGACACATGCTGAAATGCATTTATATAGGGTGATTATCGGAGGATGAAATTATTATACAAAGAGAGCTACATGATTGTTGGATTTTTCCATTATATATGGATATAGATGGAATGGTTGTGTTACATGCTCAGAGACATTTCATCATGGTTTTGAAATAGGTTAATTGATATATTATATTAATTAGTTAATTAATACACCTATTTATCACTTTATTTCTTATAATTATTATCATACTTGTTGTGTTTAGGGATGGTGGTGTTGACCTACTGAGTTTTATTCACACCCTATTTGGGAATTGTTTGGTACTCGAGTAGATTACATGGATGTAGGTTTGTCATTACATTATTCATCATTATAGGTTCCTCCTTTTATTTTCTTAGCTGTATGATATACTATTTCCACTATTTCTCTATTACTCTAATTTTTTTTACTATGGTTTAGTTCCACTATGTTTTACCAGGGGGTATAGTCTCTACACTATAAATATCACAGCCTCGCTACTATTCAATAGCCTCTGGCATATGGGGATGCATGCTTTATGTCTAATAACCAAATCATTTTGACCATGTGAGAGAGTACCAGATCAGGGGACATTACAAAGTGGTATTAGAGGATCAGCTTGTTATTTTCTATTGCTTTATTTTATGGAAAAAGTAGAAAGGAGACTAGCATCTATTGGGACATGGTAATGAGCTTATTCATTAGAGTAGCTAACCCCTGTAAGGGGGAAAATTTGAGTTTCATGGATGGGATTATTGTTTATGTTTTTCTCTTGTTATAATTGATGTGATTTCACCTTGGTTGATTTACATGTTGTGTGATGTTATTATTTTGTGATGTTATTGTTTATTGATATTTACACTCGTGGACCATTATGGTGAGATATGACTATGCATGCATCATAATAGACACATAGGGATATATATATATATATATTGACATGCATTGTGCATGATAAGAAAATGTTTATTGCATGTGTTATATACTTTCCAATATGAATTGTGAAATAATATATCTATTATATTTGATAAATGGAATGAAATAAACTATTATTTCATCATAAAACACTTATAATCCATGGTTAGAGAGACCCAGAGTAATGGTTCTCTACTTTCATCGCCTATTGAGGTTGACTTTATTTTTATCCAAAGTTTATAGGAGTGTGTTTTTCTTGTAGATAAAATGACTCATCAACCTCTTCAAGTTGAGTTCTAAGAGAGTGGAAATTAGTTATCTCCTAACGTAGATGAACTGGAGCTTCCTATGGATCTTGAGAATCAAATGGATGTTCATCATCACAACAACTTCTTAAGGGTCATGCAATCCATGGAAAAGGAGACTATTTTCATCGTGCCTTTGATGTATGAGTTGATGAGAGAGATTCAACTACAACATCCACCTATGTTCACTGGGGAGGGAGGCTCCTAGGTAGCTGAGTTCTAGATTGAGTCAATATATACAATCTTCAAGCATCTTGAGACACCCACAGATCGGAGGGAGAATCTTGTAGTGTATAATCTCAGTGGACCTACCAAAAATTGGTGGGATATTCTAGAGAAGGATGGAAAGGAGGAGGAGTTATCTTGGAAGGAATTTGAGGTGAATTTATTGATCCACTTATATCCATATATTCTAAGGGATGAGAAGGATCATTAGTTCATGCATCTAATATAGGATAGAATATTAGTGATGGACTATGTTGAACATTTCAGCAACCTTCAATGCTTTGTGCCATATTTAGATTTTGATGAGATCTCTAGGGAGAAACATTTTTAGGATGGTATTCACTATGAGGTTAGGTCATAGGTGAATGTTTTTATTATTAGTAGATTTTTAGATTTGATGAATAATGAACTCATCACAACAAATAATTTGAGAGAGGACCCAAGAGGTAGCTTGGCTATTTCCACTGGGTAAACTATGATCACTTATTTTGGTGGCAAGAAGTGATTCTATGATAGTTTTTTCCAAGTAAATGACATGAATACCAGTTAGGGTAGTGTAAATACATCTTAGGATCATATTCCATTGTAGTGCATCAGTGTAGAAACTTAAACCACAAGAAACCTTAGTTTCAATACACCACTTTGGAGTGCCATGTTTGCGGCAGGATGGGACATCTTAATAAGTTTTTTTAGAACTTCTCATAGTATAGTAATGGTAGGGGAGTAAGATAGGTACTAGAGTCTAGGAAGGACTCAAATACTCCTCATCAGATAGGTAGCTAGTGTTTTATATTACGTTTAGGTTGAGGCGGGAGATGTGGTACCCCATTGTAATGACATAATGTTTATTAGTAAAATTTGTTTCCTGAATAAATGTGTGTTGTATTATATTATATATTATACACATAAAAATATAGGGAAACCGATAAAAAAACTATATTAATAAATATTGTGACATTAATCAGAAATGAAACAAATTAAATTTCCATACATTACAACTGGCCAAAGAGTATAAAATAGAAAATTTAAAATGAGAAAATATGGATCGACCTAATCTACTAGAATTATTGGCCCCACTAACAACACTATATAAAAGATAAAAAATAATAGTAAAACAAGAAAAATTATTTAAAATGGAAATATAGGACCTTAATAGAAATTGATTTGAATATTGAATTAAATAATTTAGTGGTATATATATAAGGTAATGTGACCGTTGGAATAGTAATGTGACTGTTGGAATAGTAACCTGATCGTTGGGAATAGTAACCTGACCATTGGAATAGTGATTTTACCAAAAAATAATAAATTATGACATAAATAACATTTATCATGATTAATTTATGTAAATAAAAATATTATAATTCAACAAAATAAATATCATGATTAAAAACCTCAAATAAAAATAAGCATATTTTTAATAAACTGTATTTTATTGTATTTTGTAAAAATCATTATTTTCATCTTAAAAAATATATTTTACCTATTTTAGATATTTATTTTGATTAAATTAATATTATTTTGGAAATTCTCATTTTAAAATTTTACTTGGGTGATTTTTTGGTAATTTTCTGAAATACTTCAATTTTTAGGTGAATAATAAAAATATAGTTTTTCACATAATCGATGTATCTTAAATTACAAAATTCATGATGTAAAAATGACATAATCATTTATAGAAATTTATTTTCTGCCATTATATATTTAATTTCATAAATGAGTCATTAAAATATAATAAAATTAATATTAAAACCTAGAAATCACTTTCTAAAACCTAAATTCAAAAGTGATTCATTAAAATATCAATTTCTTTTTTCTTCATCACTTTTATTTTTAATAAGATAATGAATTAGAATTATAAAGGGTATTTATAGTCTTAAACCCATTATATTATATTTATATATGATTTGTTTTGTCAAAAATTCACTATTACATGTTTTCCTTTGATCTATTATTTTATTAAATATTTTATTCTAAAAATACCCCTCTCTTAAAGTATAAATAATCCCTCTCCCTTACCTTGGAAACACACTCCTCTAAAACACTCAAAAGTACAATATCTTCCCAAATACTCCCTCTAAATCCCCTTACATTACATAGGGACATTTTGGAGCAATCCAAATTTAATCACCAAGGGTGTTATAGCGTCTTACAAGAGAAGGTACATTGAAGAGAGAGTAAGTCTCTATTAACATTTCCCTTTTTTCATTATTCTCTTTCTTATTTTTACCAATTAATTTAAAAACCATATACTATAAAAATAATTATTCAATAATTTAAAATTATATTATTTATGTTAGCATGATGTAATTGTCATATTTATGAAAAAAAAATAAATGCAATACTTCTCTTTCCCTCTCTTTTAACTACGTCCCGTTAAAGGTTGATTAACTACCTACAGAGACATTTCTAAGACAATTATTATAACCAAATTCATGGATGGTTTTTATTAATTATATATAATATATAAATAATTAATTACATTTATTATAATCTACTGGATTTAATCATACATTTCTATAAATGACTCTGAATGAAAATTGAGAAATCAAAGTGAATCAAGAAATTTTTAGGAAAATCATGATATCAAAACACTTCAATTTCATCAATAGAAATTAATAAATATAATAGAATGATTATAATTGAGAAATAATTGTATAAATGTATATAATTAACATATTTATTAGTTTTTTAATAAATATAAGTTTATTATTCAAGAGGCGCAAAAGTGACGAAATAAAGGAAGAATTATGGTAAGGGGATTCTTGAACCCAACTCTTTTTCATTGGGTTATCCATATTTCATGACATATTTGGAATAAATAGTCTTCTAATGTTCTTTAAATATAATTTCATTATTCCCCCCCCCCCTCTTCTTTTTTGGAATATACATGTTTTTTATCTGATTTTATGGAAAATACAATGATTTTAAAAAATAAATCTTCTTTCCAAAACATATATTTGACTCCTATTGAGTTGTTTATTCTTAACTAACGAATGATGATTCTTCTAGAAAATATGTTTTTCCATTTTTCATTTTATAACCCAATGTTTATTTATGAAATCATAATTTTTGAAATCCTCATGAAACCCATTCCTTTCCATGGGTTATTTCATGGAATGATTGTTACACATTCTATGTGACATGCATGATTATGTAAATATTATGATGTGATGACTAGACCAAAATTATATAGCCCTCCAATCCATTGGGTAATGTGTTGTATCTCATGAGATAATTTTTATTATATGTGAACATGATGCTATATTTTTTTAATGTGATGATGTTATGATTATTCACATATGTTATGTGTTAACATGATGCTAGATTTATTCACAACTATATGTGGCATTTGAACAATATGAGATGATGTTTCATTTTTATGCATCTCCACATTCGATGAATTTATCACATTTTTACCTCAAGATATTGATAACGATCCTAGGCTTATGATATGATGATTATGCTCACCCATGCTATATTGATTCAAGTTCCTTATTCATCCTCTTACAAGGCTTTTGTCTTACCCCTTTCATTGATGTATATCCTTAGGTAATTGAATGTACTAAGGATAATGTGAGATTTTAGAAGGATAATGAAGAATTATTTAAATAAATTTTTATGTTTTATTTTGTACAAGTTATTTATGATCTTAATTTCTCTAAGACATAAACCTTTGGATCTTAGATTTGTAACTCTATTATGTTGTTTATCTTTAAAATGATGTAATAGTTATTTATGAAACATTAGGGTCACTATAGTTGGTATCTAAGAATGGGTTAGTTATTTTGGGAATTTTGATTATAAAAGAAGATTAAAAACCATTAGTATAAGTCTATGTATAGGTAAAATATCCTAGAAGACTATTTTTAGAAAAGTATAGACATAGGGATCCCATAAAATATTCCTTTAGTGTTAATTTCATAAAGGAATAAATTACTCATGATTTATTGACTTATGTTTTGTTCTACCATTTTCTATTCTAGAAAATGGTAAGAACCAGGAGAAACTAGGCCTAAAACCTATGTGAGTGACAATGAAACAATTATCCAAATGAGATGCCCAATTCCATGGGAGGTTGAGTTCAAAACTTTGTGGAAATGATTACCTAGTTGTCTCGAGATATGAATAATAACATGAACTATATGGAATGTCCATATTCACCCAATAAGGATCAATTATCCTTTGAGTCCTTAACGCAAAAATGACCATCAATGTTTAGTGGAACTTGAAATATACTTGATGTGGAATAGTGGGTTAACTCAATAAAGAATATATTTTCTATGATCCATTTCTCTAATAAGGAGATGGTGACTCTTGCAATTTATCATCTATATGGAGAAGCTATTCAATAGCAAGATTTGATAAAGAACAAAAATCCAAAGGATTAAATGGAAGAGATGGAGTGGGAATAATTTAAGAAAATATTTCTTACAAAGCATTTCCCTTTAACTCTTCAAAAAAAAGATTCAAAGAGAATTAATATAGCTAAAGAAAAAGGAAGGTGAAGTTGTCACAGCTTATGATGAAAACTTCGTAAGGTTTTAAATGTATTCCTTGGGTTTTTTTATCTATAATGATAGAAAAATAGATATGTTATTTATTATTTTAAAAATAGACATTCGAAACGATCTTGAAATATAAGAATTTGGGAGTTTTGAAGATGTGGTTAAATTTGATCTTAAAGTATATATGGAGTTCAAAGAATGGTCCCATGGTTATGGAAATAATAAGAGAAGAATGAGGTTTCAAGATTTTGGGTCAAATAAAAAATGTGGAAATAGGATCCAACTACCCACATGTCAAAAATGTGGGAAGAAGCATCATGTTAATTTCCTCAAAGGGAAGGGGAAATTCTTAAAGTGTGGGAGAGAAGGACACCAAGCTAATGAATATTGAAGATACATGAAGAAGCTGACCAACATGATAGAGGAAAGGAAGTAACATCCTAATGCACCTCCCATGGTTCAGTGCTTCAACTATAGGGACCAAGGTTGTTATGCAAGCAAGTGCATTAAACCACATGTCCATGAGGGCAACCAGTGTCAGCAATCACCAAATTCAAAGAAGTAAGGGAAATATTATATCATCACTACTAATAAAGTGGACTGTAAAAATGAATTTATACATGGTATGATTCCTATTCACTAAATAATAGAAAAAGTATTATTTGATTCTGGTTCAACTTATTCATTTATATCCTAAAAGTTTTTTAGAACTATTGAATTGAAGCCCCGATACCTTTAAGTGGATATATCCATAAAAAACATAGTGGTTTTATCATTACAACCCAAGTGTTGGACTCTTCTCTTATAATCATATTTGGGATGATTCATCTTGAAAATCTTATTATATTTCCCCTCTTGAAATTTGATACTATATTGGACTTGTATTAGATTTCAATATACATAGAAGAAATAAACTATTGGAAAAAATCTATTTTTATATTCTGAACCATCCCATGATCCTCAAAAAATTCATGGAATATCCTGAATCTTCTTTGGAAAATCCATAAACAGTGTGGGTGTTGATACCCTATAGAGAAGCATACCTTGCCCAAATGGTTGTGTCAAAGGAAGGTATTAACCTGGAGGAAATGTCCATTGTTAGGGAATACATTGATGTGTTTCTCAAAGAGTTACTTGGAATCCTCTAATCTTGAGGTAGATTTCTCAATAGATCTCATACCCAGAGCCACTCCTTTCTCAAAATTCCCATATAGGATGGCCTTGATTGAAATAGAGGAGTTAAAGAAGTATTTACAAGAGCATTTGAAAAAATGGTTCAAACGCCCTAGTACATCACCTAGGGGTGCACCAATGCTCTTTGACAAGAAGAAATATAGAACAAAACAGGTGTATATCAATTACCAAGATATCAGGAAGATCACCATAAATAAAAATTATCCTCAACCAAGGATTGATGACTTGTTCAAAGGAGTGAAATAATTCTCAAAGGTTTATCTTTTTTATGGATATCATCAACTAAAGTTGAAGAAAGAAGATATTCAAAAGACTACTTTCCTTACAAGGTATGGGCACTATGAGTTTATAGTAATTCCCTTCAGACTTACTAATTTTCCTACAATCATTATGGATTTTATGAATATATTATTTAGAGACCACCTCAACATATTTTTGGTAGTGTTAATCGATTATATTCTCATTTATCCCAAGATTAAGTAGGAACATGAAGAGAATATAATGATTGTGTTGGTGATATTAAGGAAGGGGAAAAAGTATTCTAAGTTCAAAAAGTGTGTCTTTTGGATGCAAGAAGTCACATTATTAGGGAACGTGATCACAAGTGATGGAATTTATGTGGACCCTTCAAAGACAATGGCAATTGAAGAATAACCTAGACCCACTAGTTTCATAGAAATCTATAGTTTTATAGATTAGCTGGTTACTATTTACATTTTGTGATAAATTTATCATTGTTATTTATCCAACTAACTAATTTACCAAAAAATGGGGTAAATTATTTATGGATGAAAGATATGAGGAAATCTTTAAGGAGATCAAGAAGAGGCTAATCACTGTTCTTGTATTGTAATTTCCCTATCAAGATAATTGTATCACTGAGAGGGGGAGAGAGTGAATCAGTGATATATTTTTCTTTTATATTTCCTTAATTATGTAATAACCATAGAATACTATTAAATATTTCTTTCCCTATTGAAAACAATTAAAACACACATCTATAGGAACACATGAATTTATAAGTATCACTATTCAACAAGAATAGCTACATCCTTTCTATGATTTTGAAATGATCTAATACCACACAATCTATTAGAAAATAATCCTATTGTGTGGAATACAATGAGTAGGATATTCTATTTCACTCATGTAGTTCTTTATAAACAATTCAATAGTGAATGTGATCCTTCTATAACAAATGATGAAATAAAAAGTTTTGTAACAACACATAATATAGTGATTCTTTATCAACTTTCACAAATGTATTATTTTTAAAAAAAAACTTCAATTTCTTACCTAGAAGTTGGTAAGAACTTTTATAAATTTTGTTAAATAAATCAATCTGATTTCCCAATCCAATTATCCCAGTCAGATCATACCAATTTTATTTATCAATATGAAAAATATATGACTTTTTCAAAATACAGTTGAGAAAATTCTGAACTACTTCTTCTTCAATCCAAAAATCCCAACACTACGAGAAAAATGGGCATTTGCGACGGGTTATTTGCGACGGGGATAAATCCTATCGCAAATAGTCTCGTTAGAAACTTATTTGCGACGGGTTAGCTTTCCCCATCGCAAAAGGACTGGCGTGCTTTGCGCGCCAAATCGCGGGAAAGTTATTTGCGACGGGAATATACCCTCGTCGCAAATAGTATGTTGGCAGGTTATTATTTGTGACGGGTCCCGTCGCAAATAACTATTTAACCGTTGACCGTAATAAATGTGGGCTAAGGTATTTGCGACGGGTACCGTCGCAAATAATACTATTTGCGACGGGATACCCGTCGCAAATACACCCGTCGCAAATAATCTAACCTATAAATACCCCCCCACTATCCGTTTTTTTTCATTCATTCTCAAACTCTATCTTCTACTTCTCTCAAAACTCTATTTTTAGAGTTCAGCGTTTCTTAAGTTTAATTTTTTTTTCCGGAGTTGATATTGAAGTTTTCAAAAACGATCAGAGATCAACCTCAGATCAATTTTAAAGGTATTTATGTTCATTTTAATTTAATAATTATTTTAAATTTTTTATTAGTTTCAATTATTCTTAATTAGTTGTAATTTAATTATGTTTACATTGTTTTGTTACTTAATAAATTTAAATTATTAGTATTCATTGTTCATAGTTAATGGTAATTAGGAATAATTAGTAATAATTACCAATAATAAAGAATAAATACTAATAATTAGTAATAAATACCAATAATTAGGAATAATTAGTAATAATTACCAATAATTACCAATAATTACCAATAATTAGTAATAATTACTAATAATTAGTAATAATTTCCAATAATTACCAATAATTAGTAATAATTAGTATTAATTACTAATAATTAGCAATAATTAGTAATAATTACTAATAATTAGCAATAATTAGTAATAATTACCAATAATTAGTAATAAATTTCAATAATTAGTAATAATTACCAATATTTAGTACTAAAGAGTAATAATTAGTAATAATTACCAATAATTAGAAATAATTAGTAATAATTACCAATAATTACCAATAATTAGTAATAATTAATAATAATTACCAATAATTAGCAATAATTAGTAATAATTACCAATAATTAGTAATAATTACAAATAATTACCAATAATTAGTAATAATTACCTATAATTATCCATAATTAGTAATAATTACCAATAATTATCCACAATTAGTAATAATTACCAATAATTACCAATAATTACAAATAATTAGTAATAATTGGTAATAATTAGTAATAATTACCAATAATTAGTAATAATTAGAAATAATTACCAATAATTACCACTAATTAGTAATAATTAATAATAATTACCAATAATTAGTAATAATTAGTAATAATTACCAATAATTAGTAATAATTATCAATAATTAGTAATAATTAGTAATAATTAGTAATAATTACCAATAATTAGTAATAATTACCAATAAATAGTAATACTTAGTAATAATTAGTAATAATTAGTAATAATTAGTAATAATTAGTAATAATTAGTAATAATTAGTAATAATTACCAATAATTAGTAATAATTACCAATAATTAATAATAAATACCAATAATTAGAAATAATTACCAATAATTAGTAATAATTAACAATAATTAGTAATAATTACCAATAATTACCAATAATTAGTAATAATTACCAATAATTGGTAATAATTACCAATAATTGGTAATAATTACCAATAATTGGTAATAATTACCAATAATTGGTAATAATTACCAATAATTGGTAATAATTACCAATAATTGGTAATAATTACCAATAATTGGTAATAATTACCAATAATTAGTAATAATTACCAATAATTAGTAATAATTACCAATAATTAGTAATAATTAACAATAATTAGTAATAATTACCAATAATTAGTAATAATTAGTAATAATTACCAATAATTAGTAATAATTACCAATAATTAGTAATAATTAGTAATAATTAGTAATAATTACCAATAATTAGTAATAATTAATAATAATTAGTAATAATTACCAATAATTAGTAATAATTACCAATAATTACCAATAATTAGTAATAATAAGTAATAATTAGTAATAATTAGTAATAATTACCAATAATTAGAAATAATTAACAATAATTAGTAATAATTACTATTAATTAGTAATAATTACCAATAATTAGTAATAATTACCAATAATTAGTAATAATTAGTAATAATTAGTAATAATTAGCAATAATTAGAAATAATTAGCAATAATTAGAAATAATTAGCAATAATTACCAATAATTACCAATAATTACCAATAATTACCAATAATTACCAATAATTACCAATAATTACCAATAATTAGTAATAATTACCAATAATTACCAATAATTAGTAATAATTACCAATAATTACCAATAATTAGTAATAATTACCAATAATTAGTAATAATTAGTAATAATTACCAATAATTACCAATAATTACCAATATTTTCTAATATTTACCAATATTTTCCAATATTTACCAATATTTACCAATATTTACCAATATTTACCAATATTTACCAATATTTACCAATATTTACTAATATTTACCAACATTCACCAATAATTACCAATATTTACCAATATTTACCAATATTTACCAATAATTACCAATATTTACCAGTAATTACCAATAATTTGGAATAATTACCAATAATTTGGAATAATTACCAATAATTTGGAATAATTACCAATAATTTGGAATAATAACATTATTACATTATTTGTATATTTTATTATTAATATTAAAATAATATAATTTTCTATATTATATACAATTCTCTTTTCATCTATGTTTTTTTGTCTCCATATGTAATATTTGCATTCTTTTTCAAAATTATTAACCTACTCGCCAATGGAGAGGTGAAAGTGAATGCAAATATTACATGTGGAAACAGAATGTTAAACATACAGATGAAAGGAGAATTATATATAATATAGAAAATTATATTATTTTAATATTAATAATAAAATATACTAATAATGTAATAATGTTATTTTTAAATAATTACTATTTATGAAAAAATTATATTAGTATTATTAAAAAAATCAATATAATATTAAAATTATCAATATTTGTAATAGGTTTTGCTTTATTCTCAACATATTCAATCCTTGCTTGAGTGTTTTTTCTAACAAATTATTCAAAACCATTAATTCTTTTATATTTTATAGAAAAATATGGAACAATGAGGTCATCAACAGTCATTATTAGATGACCGCATATGGATAAATCAACGTAGAAATCCAAACAGTTCTGGTTTAAATCTAGTATATATAGAGGGAGTGGAGACTTTTTTATCATTTGCGACATCAAATCCAAAATTTGTTTCAGAAGGAAAAATAAAATGCCCTTGTAGAAAATGTGCATTGAGAATGTTTGACACGTTTGACGAAGTGGGGGGATATCTATTGCGTTTTGGTTTCCAACCAGATTATGTTTTTTGGTATCAACACGGTGAATGCAGTTCCAGAGTAGGTGATACCAACATGATTCTGGATCCATCCCGGTTTCAAGATTTAGTACATGATGTTGCAGGTTCATCTGTTCAACATACAGAAACTCCGGCTGATATAGATTAAAATCCTGAGTTGGCACCGTCTGAATTTTATGAGTTGTTGAGGTCTACTGAGGATGCATTATATCCTGGCTGCAAGATGAGAAAATTAGAAGCAGTTGAAAAATTTATGGCGATCAAATCAGATAACGGAATGTCAAACACCTGTTTTGACCAGATATTTTCTTTGCTTAAAACACTGTTACCCGAAGGAAATGTTTTGCCTACAAATTACTATGAGAGTAAGAGGCTGGTTCGAAATTTAGGACTTACTTGTCAGAAGATTCATGCATGTTCAAATGACTGCATTTTATATTCTGTGGAAAATGAGTCGTTGGATAGTTGTCCCACATGTGGGAAATTGAGATATAAAGAAGGGCAACATGGGAAGTCTGGTTTGATTCCTGTAAAACAGTTGAGATATTTTCCGCTTACATCCAGACTTCAGCGTTTATTCATGTCTAAGAATATAGTGACAATGATGTCATGGAATAAAGCGAATATTTCAACAGATAAAAGCTTGAATCATCCAGCCGATGGTGATTCATGGAAACATTTTGATAGTGTGCATCCATCCTTTGCTTTAGAAGCTAGAAATGTTCGACTAGGGCTTTCCACTGATGGTTTCTGTCCGTTCGGATCTTATGGTAGTCAATATTCATGTTGGCCTGTTTTTTTAACTCTGTACAATTTACCTCCATGGATGTTGATGAAGGAGCCATATATCTTTTTGACTTTACTAATTCCAAGACATTTGAAAAAAATATTGATGTTTATTTGAAACCATTGATTGATGTATTAAGTTTATTGTGGAGTACTGGTGTCAGTACATATGATGTTGCTACGAAACAGAATTTCATACTGAGAGCAGCATTGATGTTGACAATTAGTGACTTCTCGGCTTATGGGGTGTTATCTGGCTGGAGTACACATGGTCAGAAATCATGTCCTTACTGTATGGGAGAGAACAAAACATTTATGATCATTCATGGAAAGAAACCTTGTTATTTTGACTGTCATCGCAGATTTCTTCCAGCTGATCATCCTTTTCGCAGAAACAGATCTCATTTTAGAAAAGGAACAATTGAAAGGGATGGACCTCCAAAAATTCTATCATGTTCAGAGTTAAAATCAGTTGTATTTTCATTACCTCCCATCACTTTTGGTCCCACAATAAACCAACAGAAAATTTCTGGTTTTGGGAAAGAACACAATTGGATTAAACTTTGCATATTTTGTGATTTTCCATATAGGTCTGATTTGATGGTCTGCCACATGTTGGATGTCATGAATATTGAGAAGAAATTTTTTTTTAATATGTTTCATACAGTTTTAGATACGCCAGGAAATAGCAAAGACAATGTAAATGCACGTTTAGATCTTGCCCAAATTTGTAGGCATCCAGAACTGGAACTGTTTGAGAATGTCAGAACAGAAAGGTTACTGAAACCAAAAGCAGCTTATACATTGTCTAAAGAAAACCGTTTATTATTTTGTCAGTGGATTACAGATTTGAGACTTCCAGATGGTTGTGCTTCCAATTTGGGTAGATGTGTAAAGAATGGTCATATTACTGGATTAAAAAGTCATTATTGTCATGTTATAATGGAAAGACTTCTACCCATTGGATTAAGAGGTCTGTTGAATTCTGTGATTCGGGATTCCATAAAAGACATGTCTCATTTTTTTCAGGAAATTTGTGCGGCTACAGCAGATTATGATGCTCTATGAAAACTTGAAGAAGATGTTGTTGTAATTATATGTAAACTAGAAAAAATATTTCTGTCATCTTTCTTCGACTCAATGGAACATTTGATGTTACATTTTCTATATGAATCCAAATGTGGAGGTCCAGTACAGTTTTGATGGATTTACCCATTTGAAAGATTCATGAAAAAATTGAAAAGAAAAGTACGTAACAAAGAATTCGTTGAAGGATCTATTGCAGAAGCTTATTTGCAAGAGGAAATATCTTTTTTCTGCTCCCATTATTTTGAATCTGAGTATCCTTCAAAACACAACCGAATGGGAAGGAATGAGAGAAATATTGATGAAATCGACAATCAATTATCTGTTTTTAACCAGCCAGATCTTGGTTTTGGTGGAGTTTATGAACGCTAGCTTTTGGATGATGAACATCACAGAGCTCATACGTATGTTCTGCTCAACTGTGAAGAGATGACATCAGTTATACTATAAGTGTTTATATCACTTATTTTATCATTTATGTTACAGTAAATAACTTTTTTTATAGGTTTTATGATAATCATATCAAGAAACAAATTCCACAAATTACAGCAGCTTCTCTCAAAGAACGCCGACAGAAAAATTTCTCTCAGTGGTTTCAAAAACTGGTAACATAAATTCTTTATCTTTTAGAAACTCATTCAATGTATAGATTACTATATTGATAATTATTTCACAAATTTTTAGGTGTCTCGAAATGCTGATAAAATTGAAAAACGGATGTGTATATTGAGTAACCCACCTTCAAAACTTGTTAAAACTTATAATGCATATGTGGTGAATGGATTTCAATTTACACACATGTACATGGGGAATCAAAAAAAAACAATGAACAGTGGAGTTAGCTTGAGAGGATCTCATCATCGAGAAAATGAAGTTGACTTTTATGGCATACTTGATGAGATCATTGAACTCTGTTATCTTGGACAACATTGCATAACCATGTTCAAATGTCGGTGGTTGGATACAGAGAGAGGCGTGCGTGTTCATCCGACTCATGGAATCATCGATATTAAATGTAAAAGTGTTCTCGTAGTAAATGAACCATTCTTATTAGCTCAACAGGCACATCAAGTTTATTACGCAAAGTACTGTGCTACATCAAGAGACTTGACTAATTGGTGGAGTGTAATAAAAATCAAAATTCGAGACAATCAGTTTAGTCAAAGTGAATGTGCTTTCACTGATGTGCAAAGAATTGAAGTTTTTCAAGATAGTACTCAAAATCAATCTTTTTTACAAAGAGACATGAGTATCGATGACGACGCCCCACATTTAAGAGTCGGTGATGACGATGATGTTGAAGATGTCACATATGAATTTGAAATGGTAAGAGATGAAGCAACTGGAACTCGAATGGATATCGATGATGTTGAGGAGGAATATGAAGATGACATTGACATATATGAAGATGATGATGAAGATGAACATTGATAGAATTCCATGGTAGTTATATACAATCCTAATATATATATGTGTATGTATATATAATAGTAAAAAACAATCATTTGATAACAACATTAACATTTTCTGTTTCAGATGGACGACGACACATTTCGTGAGTTGGCAGATGCTGGCCTGCCTTTCGATGCGGATGAGTTGCTGGAAGATGACCCTCAGCCTGCAGGCGCTCTAGGGAGTACGCGGAGGGGGCGCGGTCTTGCATGACTGATGATTCCTGACCCCATCCCCGAGCGACGTCCATGTCTTGGGTTTGATCCACACACACGGAGGTGTGATAACCTGTTTGATAACCTGTGGATTTGACTAAGATTTCATTAATCTACTCACATAATAAATGTTTATTATTTTTACAGTTTTCTACATATAGCAGTCGGACAGGGCAACGCTATTTTGAGCAACTATTTCTCTCAGCCGTGGACCACATGGGAGCAGATTCCCATTGATGTGCAGCAGGCCATGTTCGGCCATTGGTTGGTACGTACGTAAATAAATAATTTTTATTTTGAAAATTATTTCATTTCTAACTTGATATTTTTATTTATTTTTAGGGTTTATGGTTTCCGATCGAGGATACCATGTGTGACGCCATCCACGAGTCATGGGAGGTGGCCATGCATGATCGCTTTCGTCAGTTTTTGCACAATTTAAGAAAAGTTGCCACGAAAAAAGCAGGAGTGTCATATTTTGACGAGTCATGTAGAGCACACCGACCAGAGTACATTTCATCCCATGTTTGGGATGGATTATGTGCACACTGGTTGAGTGGTTTCTTTCAGAGGAGATCATCGGTGGAGAGGCATATTCGGGGGAGACAGGAGGTGACTCATCGAGCTGGGAGTCGTTCTTTCAGTACTCATACACAGCATCTGGTACGTACATTATTTATAAATATTTTATATAACTATAAATATTGACAGTTTATTTTATATTCTTATAGGCTGTCAAGCACCCCGATATTACAGAGTACGACGTATATCGGAGGATGTATAGTGATCCTACTACTGGGGAGCTCAGAGGTGATCGTTAGCATCACATCATGGTCAGTATTATTTTTTTTCAAGTTTAAAAATTAACATTATATAATATATTCACAATTTTAATATTAAATTGCAACTACGGGAGTCATATGAGGCCGTAGCATCACAAACTTGGCATGAGAGTCAGGCCGAGTCATCAGATCAAACCACTGGTCGTCAGTTTGATGAGGCGGCATGGATGCAGGCCACCCAGTATGCCTTCGAGAAGGGCCGGGTAGTTGGTATCAGCTCTCGACTGACTCCCGGAGATTATTATGGCAGTGCTGCGATGTCGGCGTCCAGATCGAGAGGAGCTCGTGCATCTTCTTCTGCTACACAGTATGATGATCAGTTGCGATCTCAGACTGCACTGATAGAGAGTCTCCGACAGGAGCAGGAGCAGATGCGTCAGCAGCAGCAGCAGGATGAGGAGGAGCATCGACGCCAGCAGCAGCTGTACGAGGAGCAGATGAGTCGGTGGCAGCAGCAGCAGCAGGAGCAGATGTAGTACATGCGCCGACTCACTCATGCTTTAGGGATGGAGTTTCCTCCACCAGCATCTACAGATCCCCCCTCCCCCTCCATCAGATTAGAGTTTGTTTTTATGTTATAAAGTTTGTTAAATCAAAATATGAATTTTTTTCTATTTGTAGTTTCTGTCTCATTATAAAATATTAATAATATTATATTTTGAAATAACAATATTAAAATGAATAATATTATTATTTATAGTTTAAAATATTAAATTATATATATATATATATATATATTAAAATTTTATAATATTATAATTTAATTATATGTTTTTGTAATATTTGAATTATTTTAATATTTGAATGTAAAATAATTCAATTATTGTTATATTAATTATAATAACTTATTAATATTTTTTTTATTTATGAATTATAATTCTAATATTATTATATTAATTAAATCATTTATTAATATTCTATTATTTTTTATTTTTGAATTATAATTCTATTATTATTATATTAATTAAAATAATTTATTAATAATTTATTATTTTTATTTGTGAATTATAATTCTATTATTATATTAATTAAAATCATTTATTAATATAGTATTTTTTTTGAATTATAATTGGATTATTATTATATTAATTAAAATAAATTATTAATAAATTATTTTTTTATTTTTATTATTTTTTTATAGTATTTGTGACGGGATACTATGCCCGTCGCAAATAGTATTATTATTATATTCATTAAAATAATTTATTAATAGTTTTTAATTTTTTTAAAAATAGTAATTGCGACGGGAAGGATTCCTGTCGCAAATAATGTCTTTAGCGACGGGCTCGTCGCAAATAATTGTTGTAGCGACGCCGTTTTCCGCAACGGGCCATTGGTGACGGCCCCCCGTCGCAAATGACCCGTCGCAAATACCTGTTTTTCTAGTAGTGCAATATGATTTTCCCAGTCTGATGATTCACCCCAATATGATAGATAGTTGAATACAATAATACAAAATATGGAAACATATTCTTCTCTCTAGAGCTATGTCTTCTCTATTCTTCTATGTGAATAGTACATTTGTCAAAAGTACAAAGTACTTTCCCTTTTATACTCACCCAAAAAATGGTTTGGGTGGGATTCCTAAAACATTTCCCACTCAATCAAATTTCTGAATCTACACGTTCCTTTGAATTTTGTGTTCATATTAACTTCATAATCTCTTCTAAACACTTATTTAACATTCTCAAATCTTCTCACAACTTCAACTCTACTTTAGAATTTTTGTAAACATCATTCTAATTCTAATTTCCTATTTCAATTTGTTCTTATGACCTGCTTCATTATGATGAATACAAATTTAAAACAATATATTATTCTTCATATCTTCTCTTGACCCACTTGAATTGTAAACAAAGTAATTCAAACTATTTTAAATGGTTAAATAAATAATTGATATAGCTATTAGTCTCTTCTTCATATTGACCACCACATAATTTTCCTTTTCTTTTCATTCATTAGTTCAAAAAAATTATTCCTCCGATGATTATTATGGCATACTGAGTATGGATGGGTATCACCAGCTTCAACATCAACAAATTAGTTCTCTTCTGAATATGATACCAATAAATTTTTATAACAAACAATTCTACCTCTAATTAATATGATGACGTACTGAATTTGATGGATCAACATTAGTAACTTATTTATTTTTTGAATACGATTATCAAAAACGTCTTTCTTCAAGGATTTAAATCTTCTAGATTTTTGTCTGACCAAAAACTAGAATCTTTATTATGACTATTCTACCCTACCTTTAAACAAATATGTATCCAGAAATATCATTACGATGATCTTTAGACTAGAATGATTAAAATACAAAAACTTTATTCTTTCATAAACTTTTAACATGTATCATGACTTTCTTTATGGCTTTTAATACTTTGAAGATCGAATTTAGCATCATCTCACTTACCAAGTAAATTGTTGCAACTTCCCTATCATTCATAAACAAATTTATTTCATATTCATCATGAATACGATAGGCATGATTACAATCAGACTGAATATGATTGGAATAATATTTTTCTCCCATTTCATTCATCAAGCTTTAATCACAAGTTTTACAACTTACTTATGATTTAGGAGAACTCCAAGATAAGAAAAGCAACATCACATTTTAATCAAAGTTAGGTAGACTCAAATTATTCCCCATTATGATCAAACATTTCATTCCAAACTTTGGCTGAGTTCGATGATCCTCTTTATCCAGAAAACATATTTCCAATGTGATGGAATTTCTTAACCATTGTGAGTCTAATTTTATTGAATATGATGTTCAGTCCAATATTTTTCAATTACAAATTTAGGTGATTTATTTTCTTCTTAAACTCCGCTGAAAACAAATGAAAATACCTGAATATGATATTCATCTTTATCATTTTGGTCCTAAGAATCTCCCACTTTGGATTTTTTTGTCAACCAAGGTTCATAAATCACTGAACTTTTTATCCTCAAGATATGTATTACTTATCAATAATTATAAGACTACATGTACTAAATCATTGTAGGAAACAAGAATTATTGACATAAAATTCATGATGTCCAAATGTAGTGATTATGAATAATTTCCTCATCTTTTCTTCCTCAAATTCTAAACCTCCATAGAATACAAAACAAATTGTTTCCAACAACAACTCCAACAAATAGTTAGAATATTTCACACACTTAGATTGATGAATTCACAATTTACCCACAAATCTCTCTATTTACATGCTTCTATAATGATAGATTTATAAAACAATTCCCCCACTTGAAATCACATTCCAAAAATAATATGAGAGAGGGAACAGAAACACTTACCTCAACCTTGACGGGAAATAGGATAGATGACCTTGTTCAAGCTCAATTTAGAGAATACTTCCTTGGGTAAAGGTTTTGTGAAAATGTCAGCAGCTTTTTCTGATTTAGGAACATACTCCAACCTAAAATCATTATTCTACACATGATATTTGATGAAATAATTGTTGATATCAATAAGTTTTTAATGAGAATGTTTTACTGGATTCTTGAAAAGGTTGATTTAACTTTTATTATCACAACCCAAGATAAAGGGTAACTTTAATTCAACAAGTTAGTATTATAACTGATTCTTCATCCACATAAGTTGGGTAGAAGATTGTGTATTATAAAAATATTCGTATTTTTTTGTAATGAGAGTTACTGAATTATATTTCTTTATATTCCAAAAAACATAACTTTTACCTAGAAATAAAACTCCACCTGATGTGGATCTTCTATCATCAATATTTACTGCCCAATCAGCATATGAATAACCAAAAAAATCCATACTTTCTAAGCTATCATACCTGATTGAGAAATTTTTTGGGCCTTTGATGTATTTTAGGATTCTTTTTCTAGAAATTAAATTTGATTATTTAGGATCACTATAAAATCTTTCACATAAGGTAACATAATAAACAATATTGGGTCTTAAGGTAGTAAAATATAAAAACAATTCCAATCAACTTTGGAAACTCTTTCTGATCCACTTTCTTGTCTTCTCCATATTTACTCAACTTTGTTCCCACTGATATTGAGGTGTAAACTAGTTTTTAATTTTCTATACTAAACATTTTAAGAATTTCTTTATCATACTTCTCTTGAGAAAAAAAATGTGTTTCTTCTTTTATAAAATTTGTAACCCAGTAAAGTATTTCATTTCTCCCAACATGGAAATCTCAAACAACTTTTTCATTAATTTAGAAAACTTTTCACAAGATCTTTCATTATTCCTAGTAAAGATAATTTCATTAATATAAATAATTATGATGAAGGAAAACTCTTGAATTTATTTGATGTAAAAATTGTTATCAACTCTTCCTTTCTTAAAACCCATATTCCTTAAGAAAGTATCCAGTTTGTAATACTATGCCCTCATAGATTTCTTTAGTGCCTACAAGGATTTATTAAATATGCACATATAACTTTCCTCTTTCCCAACCAAAAATCCACAAGGCTGTTCAAAGTAAACTTCCTCATTAAGATCAACATTTATAATTGCAGACTTTAAATCAATTTGAAAAAATTTGTAACTCCATTGTGTAGAAATAAAAAGAAAAATTATGATTGTTTCTAACCTTTCCACTAGAGAAAAGGTTTCATCAAAATCAACACCTTCAATTTTAGAGTAACCTTTACGTACTAATATTTTCTTGTTTGTTATCACTTCACAATATTCATTCATTTTGTTCTGGGAAACCCACTTTGTACCAATAACATTTTTTTTATCTGGATTAGGTACGAGTTCCTATGAATCATTCTTTTCTATCTGGTCTAACTCTTCATTCATGGACTGAACCCATTCTAGATACATGAAATCTTATTTCACTTCATTCGGCCCAATTTTTTAATACAAATAAGTATGTGTAATTGAATGTGTTGTTCTTATTGTTTGAACCTTTTTATGTTGATCACCAATAATGTTCTGAGTTTCCACTAGCTTTCTCATCTTGGGATGAGATTTTAGAGATTCTTCTCTATCACTTGAAATAGAGGAGTCTGATTTAGTAGGATTTCAATTGGATGTGTCCTTATCAGAAATGTTGACAAAACCTTCTTAATCCTGTTCAAATTCCTTATCTGTTTGATTATATTTATCCTTAATATATTTTTCAGTAACTTTCAAATTATTAGAATAAAAAATTATTTCTATTTATTTGTTGAAACATCTATATCCTCTTCCTTCTAGAGCATAACCAAGAAAAATTACATCTTCACCTTTTTGCTCAAACTATCCCAAATTTTCACCTTTCTTTTTTATAATGCATGGACTCCTGAAAACTCTTAATTGTTTGAAACATGTAGTTTTTCTGTAAATTTTTTTTATAGAGTCTTATACAAACTTGGCCTATAGAAACATCAGTTTTGAATATAAACAACAGTACTCAGGGGTTGCCTCCAATATGAATGATAAAGACCTTGTTCAAGTAACATAGTTCTCATCATTTCCACCAAACTTCTATTCTTCTTTTCATCAACCCCATTTTTTTGAGGTGTGTATAGGGAACTATACTCATGAAAAATTTCATTCTTCTCATGATAACTTTCAAATTATTCATTCTTATACTCATCACCATTATTAGTTTTCAACTTTTTCACTGAATACTCACTTTTCTTCAAAGATTTTCTCCTAAAACCAATAAACATTCTCAGAGCAAATGATTTATGTTTTATATTCATAACACATGTAATGTGATTTAATTCATAAATGAATGTTATGAAGTAATTATCTTCATTTTTTTATCCTTGGTCCATAGATGTTGGAATGAATAAGTTCCAAGGGTTGTTTTGAACAAATATCAACTTTCTTATACACAGACTTTGTAATTTTTCCCGTATGAAAAATAGTGCAACAAAAATCTATTATTCATTGAAAATCAAGAATATCTTGAATAGAATATCGCTTTCATAACTTACAATTTTTTATTTGACACATGTTTCCCATCCTTTTATTCCATAATTAATTTTCTTCTACCATACCCAAGTAACAAGAGTTTTGTACCTCACCAACTTGAAATAAGTTTCCCTTTGTATGTTGGCCTCTTGTAAATATTTTTTCAACCTTATCAATTTTCACAAAACATATATATCTTTCCTTAAGGTAACTTTGTTACCTTCATCATAGAATTGTGAAACACTCAACAAGTTATGTTTCAACTCATCAATATATAAATTTTTCTCATATTTAAACATTTCTTTCCCAATGATAGTTGATCCAACACCTTTTATTATTATTGTTTCATCCTTGTTGAATGTCATAGTTACCTCTTTGAAGCCTTTTAAATTAGTCAAAAAATTACATCTCCTTTCATGTGTGAGGAACACCCACTATCAAGAATCCAAGGTTGTTCACCTTTAAATGATTTGAGGGTAGTTTTAACAACAATAGATTTTTCTTTCTTCACCTTCTGCTTATGAGAAATGTTAAGAAAATTATATTGGGCTGGTAACAAAAAAATAAAACCCTTAGAATGGTTACCTCGTTGTTCACATCTTCCAAAAATAGTTTCTTGGGGTCGGAACCTATTTTTAATTTTAAACCATCATTATCAGGTTTCTTTAGAACTTCTTTTTCATACTTATTCTTTTGAGAATATTGAATCCCCGTAAACCTATGACTTTCATAACCTATGGAATAGTAGTAATGTTATTGGTTGAACCAACACATATTTGTTTTATTTATGATTCCATCACAATACTAGTAGTAACCATAGAAAGAATATTTTCCTCTATAGCTTCCATACTAACTGAAGTTATGAATATGTTTCTTAGTAACCTTCTTATCTAAATTTTATTGACCACCAACCTTTCTATTATCTATCAGAATATTCTTTTTTAGTTTATTTCTCCTTTTATCCTTGCCATAACTTGAAATAATAGAAACATTTACATATTCATAATTTTAAGAAATATTTTTAGACTGAGGTTTTTCAAAAACATATGAATTCTCAACCTTGTTAATCATAGCCACATATATAAATTTCTAATATTTCTTATTTTCAGAAATAATTATATCTTTCTTATTAACTTTTGATTGTTAATTTTTTTATCCTTATTAGTTTTTTCCTTATGAAAACTTTCACCTACTTCATATATCGAATTTATGGAAAATATAATTTTATTTTCATCTTTACAATGTTTTTACTAGACAAGTTCTAACTATAATTTTTATTCTTTTAACTTCAATTCCAGATGTTCATTTTGATTATTTTCTTCCTTAATATATTTTTTCAAATCACTAATATCCAGTTGCATCTTTTTCTTCTCATCTAAAAATTTTTCATGAATTTTTTATGAGGAACATTCATCTTCCAACTTCTTGTTTTGTTTTTAAAGACTTTTAATATTTCTCAAATATATTTTAAATCTTATTTTAAAAGAAATTTAAGTTGTGTTTCTTCTTATTCAGAACTGCTGATTCTGAATTCTTTATCATTCATTATTACACTAAAATTATTCTTACCAACATGCTCAGTAGAATTTTTTGATTTAGCCTTACTATCTTCTTATTCTTTATCTTTAGATAAAAAAATACACCTTTTAGATATTAATAATTTTTTACCCTTCCCTATGGAATAAAATTTTCCATTCCACCCTATTTTTTTCATGACCTTATTGGCCTCATTTCTTCTTCATCACCATCTTTTTCTTTCTTTCTTTGTGTAAATTTTTTTGTAAAGTGCCCAATGAATCCATATTCATAACATTTCAAGGGAAATTCCCTTTATATTTACCTATACATATTCTCACATTTTTAGAAAAAAAAGGATAAAATATCTTCAAGATTTTTACATACCTCGTTTTCAGAATCAAAATAACCATTGTCTTCTTCAATAATAATATTTTTTGAATTCTCTTTCTTCGCAGTATTGAACAAAATTTCTATATCAAATTTTATTTTTATTTTCATATCTTTGTACCTTATTATTTTATAAGTGATGAGAGTTCTATGAAAATAATCTATTGATATTTTTTTATGATATCTATCTTCTAATTAATAAACTTTAGAATTAAACTTGTCAAGAATAATTCTTAATATCTTTTCAACAAATATAGAATCCTAGAACTTTTAACTAAGACATCTGATAGTGTTTTTGATATTATTTAACCTGGTAAATAAGTCCCCAATTGATTCATACCCACCCATTTTCAAGTCTTCATACTTCAGCCTCTAGATTTGTAATTTTTCTTCTTCACTTTTGTATTACCTTCATATATGTTTTTCAGCTTATCTTATATACCTTTATCTATGGCAACACCCTTCACCCTTAAAAATTCACTTTTAGAAAGTGATGATAGTAAATAATTCTTGTCCCTTCCATCACTCTCAAGATTATTCTTATCAATAGATTAAGATGAACTTTATCAGCAATAAGAGGAAATACATCTATTTCTTCTTTATGAAAATTGTATCTAATAGACATAAGTTTGGGAAACATTATATCTTTCTAGATATGATAATTCTTACCATCGAAAACCAGGTTTCCTTTATTGTTGACACAATTCAAATTATCCATCAACTTCTCTTCAAAACTTCAATAAAGAGTAAATTAAGGGAACCTGTCTTTGATACTAATTGTAATTCCCCAGTCAAGATAATTGTATCACTGAGTGGGAGAGGGGTGAATTAGTGATATATTTTTCTTTTATATTTCCTTATTTATTAAAAAACATTTACCTCTTGTAAAATATTTTTTTCCTATTGAAAATAATTAAAACCCACATCTATAAGAACACAAGAATTTACAAGGTTTATTAGTCGACAAGAATATCTAAATCCTTGGTATTGTTTGAAAATGATCTAATACCACACAATCCACTAGAATACAATCATTTTGTTTGGAATACATTGAGTAGTATATGACCTTTCACTTCTGTGTCACTATGTAAACAATTCAATATTGCATATTATCCTTCCAGAACAAATGATGTAATAAAAATTTTTGTAACAAAACAAGTTATTATTCTTCTTTATAAACATTCACAAATGTGTTATTTTTTATAAAAAATACTTACTTTCTTACCTAGAAGTTGGTAAGAACTTTTATGGACTTTTTTATAAAACATAGTCCGATTCTCCTAGTCTAATTTATCAATAAAATAAATATATGACTTTTTTAGAATATATTTGAGAAAATTATGAACCATTTCTTCTTCAATCTAGAAATCCCAATATAATTTTTCCAGTCTGATGATTCAGCCCAATACGATGACCAATTGAATACAATCTTGTCTCTTCTCATATGCTTCTTCTATACAAAATACTTCTTCAACAAAATTCAATCATGAAACCTCTTATTCTCTCTAAATCTCTGACTTGTCTCTTATTCATCATGAATAGTACATATATCATAAATTAAAAAGTAATTTCTCTTTTATACTCACCCCAAAAATAGTTTGGGTGGGATTCCTGAAAATATTTCCTCTCAATTACATTTTATGAATCTATATATTCCTTTGAATTTCAGGTGCATCTTTCTTTCATAAACTCTTCTCAACACCTCTCTAACCATCATGAATCATCAAATAGATTTATCTATACTTTATAATTTCTTTAAAAACATTAGTCTGATTCTAATTTCCCATTCTGATTTGTCATTATGATCCGCCTCATTACGATAAATACAAATGTAAAATAATATATTCTTCTTTATCTCTTTTCTTGACCCACTTGAATGATAAACAAAAGTATTAAACCTATTTTAAATGGTTGACTAAATTATTGATAAATATCTGAATTTATTCTTCATATTGTCCACCAAATACTTTTCATTTTTGTTATATTCATCAATTTCAAACAATTCTTCCTCTGATAATTATGATAGAATACTGAGTCTGATGGACCGGTATCAGCAGCTTCAACTTCAACAACTTCTTTCTCTTCTAAATATGATACCGGTCAATTTTTATCACAAAAAATTCAACCTTTAATGAATATGATGACATACTACATCCAATAGATCAATATTAAGAGATTATTTCTTTTTTTAATATGATGCTCGCTAACTTATTTCTTCTAGGATTTAAATATTTTTGGCATTTAGTTTAACTAAGAACTACCACATTAATTATGATCACCCTCCTTGGTCATTAAACAATTATTCATCCAGAAATATCATTATAATGATCTTGAGACTAGAATGATTCAAATTCATCAAATTTATTCTTTCATAAACTTTCAGTAAGTACCCTTAATTCCTTCATGACTTTGATTATGTTGAATATCAACTTCATCATCATATAACCTACCAAGTAAATTGTTTCTACTTACCAATATGTTATCAACATCTTTCTTTCCTTCTCAACCTGAATACGATTGGTATGTTTATGATCAAAGTGAATATGATGCATATAATCTTTTTATTCTCTTTATTTCATCAATGATTAATCACTAGTTTTATAACTTACTAATGATTTATGATAACTCCACGATCAGCAAAGCATCATTATATTTTCCTCAAAGTTAGGAAGACACTGATGTTTCTCCATTACAATTAAACCTTTCATTCTAGACTTAGGGTGAGTATAATGATCCTCTTCATCCCGAAAACATATTCCCAATAAAATGGACTTTCTTAACCATTGTGAGTCTTATTTTCTTGAATACGATGGTCAGCCTGATTTTCACCAAATAAAAAGTGAGGTGATTTATTTTCTTCTTAAACTTCCTTGACAACAAAAAATAATACCTAAATATGATAGTCATCCTTATCATCTTGGTCTTAACATGTACTCACACTACCAATAATTGGAGAAGGTTTTGTGATATATAGTGATGATTCAAAGAAAGTATTGAGTTTTGTACTCATGTTGAATGATAAATTGATATCATATTCCTCATGATAGTTAAATATCCATGAGAAGAACTACCTGGGGAATGATCTCGAGTTAGAAGATATGATCTTTTCTCTAAATATTTGGTCGCAATATCTTTATGGTGAGAAGTTTGACATATATACCCATCATAAGAGTCTAAAGTATATATTCACATAGATGTATATCAATATTCATCAAATAAAATGGTTTTATCTAATCATGGACTACGATTTCCCTATTCACTACAATCCAAGAAAGGATAATAAGGTAGATGGTTCTCTTAATAGAAAAAAACATGCTACTATATCCATGATGCAAATTGAGAGAGACCTTATCTTCTTGTATATAAAAAGGATATATCTTGAAATCATAACGATATGGAATACATCCTACCTCTCCCAAATTATTTCCCAACCATATATCTAAGAGAAGATCAAGGAGACATAAAGGGATGATCTGGAGCTAAAAAAAGTTGAAATAAATAAAGGAAGGGGATCTACATGAGTTCCAAATTGACGAGGATGGTGTAATTTAGTTTTTAATGAGGCTTTGTGTTCCTTAATCACTTGAGATAAAGACCATGCTATTGTATAATTCACATAGCCTATCATTCTACACCACCCCAGAAGTACCAATATGTACCATGATCTTTGAGAACAATTTTGATGGGACTACATGAAGAAGGAGATTATGGATTATATATCAAGGTGGTTGGTATGCCATCACATTAAAGTAGAGTGAAAAAATTCTAAAGGGATGATGAAACCATTTCTTATAACCATGTATAAATGGGTGAATATCACCATGGACCTTATCACCTATCTCCCAAAATTATCCATAGAAAAAATATGATATGGTTCATGGTGGATTGACTAACCAAGACTGACCACTTAATCACTATTTGGGAAGATTTCTCACTTGAAAAATTTTCCATGATATATTTGAAGGAAATGGTGAGGTTTCATGGGGTTCCAATTTCGATCATATTTGATTGTGATCCAAGGTTCACCTAAAAATTCTATTGAAGCATTCAATAATATTTTAGTACTAAATTAAATTTTAGCATGACCTATCACCCCCAAACTGATAGAAAATCTAAAGGGATTGTACAAACACTTGAGGAAATGATAAAATCACACTTGATGGAATTTAATGGAGGATTTGATAAACATATCCCATTGGTTGATTTATCATATAAAAACAACGTCCACTCGAGTATTTAAATGGATCTATATGAATCTTTGAATGTAAATCAATTTAGAACTCAAATTTTTTTGGGATGAAGTTGTGGAATGAAAGATACATGGACCTAATCTTGTTAAAGTGATGACAAAGAAGATTATATCCATACAAAAACATATAAAAGCTAATAGATTCGATAAAAGAGCTATACTGACTACTAAAGAAGGGAATTTAATTTTGATGTTAGAGAAAAGGTTTTCCTTTGAATATAACCATGGAAGAGATTCAAACACTTTGTAAAGAATGGGAAGTTTTATCCCGAGGAATATTGGCCCCATTGAGATCCTTGATCGCATAGTATTAGTGACATATCAACTTTCATTTCCACAAAGTATGGCTCAAGTTCATGATTTTTCCAAAACCAATTTTATGGAAATAATATCGCCATTAAGCTTACATTTTTTAGTTTGGTTTGTTTTTTATGAATTTTTGTTAGGTAAAAATGTGGGTAAACCGAACTTGTTTTCAAAATACCAAGTGATTCATTTTCCTCACTTATAAAAACTCACAACCTCTCTTCATTCCTCACACCTCTCAAAAATATTAGTTTCAACAAATATCTGCCCATATAGATTCCCACAATCCCTACCCTAGACATTTAATCCTACATTTGGTTAGAAATCCATACAAGGAATCCTTTTGGTACAAACCAAAAGTAGTTACCGGATTAAGAGGTAACATCTTCTCTAAAGATTTTTAGTTTTATTTCCATTATCCGACCCATCATATCTTATTATTTGATTCTTGTATAAAAAACCATATCCTTAATATAATAGTATGTTTTATTCTATGGGTAAAACCTACACATACACATACGTACATTTAATGGGTAATGAACATATTGTGTCTGTGTATAGTGAAATACTGCCTCACAAAACGACGATTGTTCATTTTACTTTACCAAATTTCATAGTTGGCCATTATGATGGAAAATATATTTTTATATGATATAAATGATATTTATTAATTCTTTATTCTAATTTAATAATTTTATAATACACACCTTTAATACATTCTATTTTTTTTAATATGATAACATCATTTGAGGAAGTGTGGACTACTGCCCACTCAAAGCAATGTGATTCATTCACACGGTCCATAGAATGAATAAAGAATGATTATAATTAAAAATATGTAAACTATAAAACCTCTATATGATATAAATAAAATAATTACCTTTCTAGAAATATACTATATATATCTATATCAATTTCTTTATTACCCTTTGACACACTTAAAAAGTGACAACGTCATTCATAGATGTGTGGACTACTGCCTCGTCGACACGATGTGATTCGTTTTACACCACAATAATTATATATATAAGTATATATGATCAAATAATATATTATTTATGTTATATTGGTCATTCTGGAAATATTTGGTGTTACTTACCTTCTTTCCATAACGATCATTGAAAAATAAGAACGTCACTCATGCGTGCGTACGGCCTACCTTCACCATGATTGTAATGTTGGTTCATTTTTCATAACCATATTTCATAATTTATTTTAAAGGTATAACTAATTAATGAATATGATAATTTTTTCATGATTATTATTCTGTAGATGTCATATAATGACCCCTTTGATAATAGTTGACCTACCAATGTTGTTTTTGATGCATAATCCAAATTTGGTGTAAACAGACGATGTAAACAGAATTGTTTAAGTAGTTGTATACAACATAGTATAAAGTGAAATAAAAGTAATGTTAAAAATGAAAAAATTTCTCAAGAAATTATAAAATTAACATAAGTTTATTATATAGGAATTCAAAGGACGTTCACCCAAAATAAAACTCAAGGTAAGGTATTTACATATAACTTTTTAAATCTATGAGATAAATGTCATGTTCACAATTTAATTATTTTGTGTGGAGTATCTACTAATAATTTTGATATATTATATCATTAATTATTTTATCTTTATGGTATTTAAAATATTCATTCAACATTATTCATTTATCAGGCTTATGATTTAAATTGTTTTAGAGTGTTATGGGACACTTTGTGATGTTTAAAGATTATTTTACTTATGAATAGTACTAATGATCTTTCAATGGAATTTCCATTCTAGGATATTATATATCCATTTTTTCAATAAATACTTTCATTATTATCTGGTTATTCATGACCATTTTCAAGTATTTGTACTATTTTTTCCACTCTTTGTTACTCAAAATTTTTTAGAAAATGTTTTTAAGAAAACTCAACTTTATTTATCTCTTTAGTTAGAGAACCTGTTTTCTTCTAAAACCCATTTTTTAATAAAAAAAATTCAAAAATGTTTTTAAAATGATTTGTTAAAGGAATTTTTACCCTTTTTTCTTTTACCATTGTTTTCAAAGGAATCTTCTCATCACTTTATGAACAATTCATTTTTTTAACCTTTAACAACGAAAAAAGAATGTTCTTTTACCTCATATGACAAGTACAGATTTAACAACCGTCATTTATTTGAAGATTCATTTTCATGTATAAAAGGTTAATTTTTAAAGAAAATGTTTTTAAAATTTATTTTCTAAGAGAAAATTTTCCAAAAGTTTTTTCGTAATAAAAGGATATTTTCCTCAAGGATTTTTCTTAAATATCATTTTATAGTATTTATATTCATCATCAACAATAACCATTTATTTTTACTCCATTTAAGATTTATTTATTGATACCATACTTATTCTTCCTCTAGGTGGCTTATTATTGATTTGTCCAAGGATAGTATTCACATTCACATATTTGAATCATTTGTTATTCCCCTTGAAATATTCAATCTTCTATGATCATTGAACATTTAATTTCCCCCTAATTATCCATTTCATTCATCATGTTTATTAATATTACCTAAACCTTATACCATTTTGCATACAATTTCTACTTTGATAGTTATTTTATTATTTGGGAAAATATTGATAATTTCATATCCTTTATTCAATATAGATATTTGATAAGGCATATTATTTATTTTGATTATTCAATATGAGGAATGATTTGGACAGTCCATGATGGGAGGAGCCTGAAATTTATATAGGTCCTCAATGAATCAATAGGTTCTCATGAGAAAAATTATTTTCACAAATTATAATTGTTTAAACCGTCTTCTGAAAGTTATTAATGGTATAGGTTTTCATGTGCCTCAAACATGATGTTTATTAATAAATCATTTCCCTCGTTTAGTTTTAGTTATTATTCATCCATGATATTTTACATTGAAATATCTATGGATACATTTATTTTTCATTTATTTATATATAATGTGTTTCAGTTTAATACCTTTCTATATTTATTTTTCCTTATCTAGTTATTTAAATGGAATGTGTTTTCAGTTATTACCCTTCCATAATATTTATGAACTTCCTTCTCATTTTATTGATTATATAGTGAACTTCCTTCTTAGATTATTGATTATATGGAATGTGAGTTCAGTTATTCATCGCGTCATAATTATTATCATCATTAATTAATTATTACTTCTGTTGTATTTTTTACTTACTAAGAATTTGAGATCATCCTTTTTATGTTTATTTCCCTAGGAATCCAAGAAGCATACTTTGAAAGATATACATGGAATTACTAGATGGATTAGATTTATCCTTGAAGTTATTTATTTAGAAAGAATAAAAAAGTATATTTTAATTAGTGTATTCTTTTCTCATGTATGTATCTCATTTACCAAGAATAATAAACTCTCGATCCTTCAGGATATAATTCATTGTAATATTTCTAAGGTAATAGTAGAAGAAACTGACTCTGGGCCTTCTGGGGTCAGGTTACTACTATTGGTATCATAGGAAGTTTAGTATCATCCTTGGGAACTAAATTTAGGAAAACATAGGTTAAAGAACATAGACCTAAGTAGAATTTGAGGATAAGTATAGAATAAAATCCTAGAATTTTGTTAAGTTAAAGATTATGTGGTTCTTTATAGCAATTAATCCATGTATGGATAATACAAGTGTATGTGGTTTTGATACATATGTATCTAGGATTAATAACTATGACAAGTTATTTTGATCCTAACTTGGGGTAACCTGATATACAACAACGGGCCTTACTGCACAACTACTTTGACATTCTTGGGGGATATGTTTAGGATAATTTATATTATCTTTAAAAACCACCATGAAGGATTTTGACAATGAATAACCTAGGTTAAAACTATAGTGTTTAGATTGAAAATAAGGTATCTTGATTTATAAATCCTATAAATGATATTATGGATAAACTCTAGACTAAGGAATGATCTATGAGAAAATAAGTGGATGAAGTATTTATGTATTAGGGTTATATTGAAATATTTAGTTAAAAGTCTATTTTGTGATTAACCTAATTTAAAGGATTTCCATCATATTTATTTTAGGAAATAAATTAATTTTTTTTAGAAATGGATCACCTATAAGCTGGGTGACAACCAATCAAATCTGGCAAGGCTGCGGGTCTTAAACCCATGACCAAAGGATGATAAGGGTTTCCTTCCGACCACTAACCTATGAAATTTCCTGGTTATTTTTTCATTTTTTTAGTTAAACAATTTGATGAATAAATGTTAATGATAAACCAGTATTTTCACTTTTGAGGATTAGATAGTAATCTATTAACCATATTGGTTTTGGAAGATAGTTAAAGAAAATAGTTAGAATTTTCACTCTTTTATAGGCCTCTCGATCCATTAAATGTTTATTTTAGTGCTTCGGGCATAAAAAATCATTATGGGTAATTAATTTCTATGAGTATAGGAATGAATTAGAATTTGATCAAAGAAAAACCAAAATTCGGGATTTTTCATATGAAATTGAAACCTATCGTGTATGAATATTTCATTATATTCTAAAGTAGTAAAATATTTACCCAACATTATGAAAATTTCTTAAAAATAAAATGATTTCCTAATATCGTAATTTATATTGAATTTGTGGTCTTCTAAATCATCACAGATTTATGGCTTCGACGTCCTCAACTTTTCATTGATCATTCACTTGTTTGTGATTGATGACCCCATTCACTCCTTATAAATATTTACATTTTTCCTAAAAGTATGTATCTCTACTTTATACTGATGTTCTCCTATTAGAGACCCAGATACATGGTAGTACATGTGACCTATATACTTTTTATTCTCTCTTTTATAGAAGATGACTTATAAACCCTTCTCAAGATGTGGGATTTCAAACATAGGATGTATCAAACAGTTTATCACCATGATCGAGTTTAAATTGCGAGGATGTAATTTAAATAAGGTGGGGAGAATGTGATGAACTGAAAATCTAAAGTAAGAACCTTTTATTCGATAGCATGTATGACACGTGACACCAAACACATAAGGTAATATAATATCTTGGTACTTTATAAAATATTTACTATTTAAAATAGATTCTATGTATTTCAATACATCCAACACTGAGTTTTCTTGTTTTTCATGAAAGAGAGGCCTTCCTTGATTTATTATGTTACATGCAATAGTGTCCTTCCTCGATATCTTGCGTTACATGCAAAAATGACCTTCCTTGATAGCTTTCATTACACGCAAGACCGATTTTTACCAAATAATAATGTATTATTAAAATATTATTATTTAATATAATATGATATAACCTAGCCATTATGTTAGAAGTTATAAATAGTATTAACTAACTTTTGAAAATTTATGGTTTATATAAATATAAAATGAATTCATTGGTTACCAACTAATGATAAATGAAAATAAGAACCAATTCGATAAAAAAAAGAAATATTATTATTTATATACATCCAAAGGAGTTTTGTCTTAATAAACATAGTTAATTAAAATTAATGAATGATTTTAATGAAATATATTTTTTATATATTAAAAAAATATTTTTTATATTAATACATTATGTTTGATATGCATAAGATAAGAATAAATCCTATTTTACATATAAAACCTATATTTTTATAAAGGCAATTTTACCACCTTTTAATAGGGAACCCATTTTAAATTAGAATTTTGACACATTAATTGATTTAATATGTAAAAATAAACTTAATCTTGGAAATATAAATATAATAATTATTTTAGGGTTAATTTTTTATATTTTTCGGAAACATTTCATATTCAACGAATAGTTAAAAATACTGAATTTTAGTTCAAAAAATCTTTTTTATCTAATTTATTTATAATGTTAATTTATATTTATAATTTGTTTTAAAGTTTAATTAGATAATATTTTATTAAATTAATACAATCTATGTCATTGGAATAAATTTTAATTTTAAATTTATTATAAAAAATAGCAAACTTTTATACCTTTTTACCTTAAAACATGCATTGTTGTCATATCTTCGGGATTAAATTTAAATTAATTACTACCACATCTATGATTTTAATTTGTAAAAATGTATTCCATATTTGGAATAAATATAATTTCTAATTTCTAATAAGACCAATTCTGTTTTTTATAAAAATATTAGTGAAAGCAATTAAAATTAATTAAAATTATTAAGGTAAAATTAAGCTTAATAAAGGACTAAACTGTTAACTTAAGGGTCCAAATGACCTAGAAACTTCTCCAAAACCCCTTTTTTGGACATAATTAGGACATTAGACTTCCATTATTGAATTTGGTTGGTTTTTTATGATATTGTTTTGGTTAAAACATGGGTACACCTAACTTGATTTCAAAAGATCAAGTGAGTCATTTTACTCCCATATAAAAGGCCGCCACCTCTCCCCATTCTTGACACATCTCAAAACACTTAGATTTGAAAAATATCTTCCCATATATCTTCCCAAAATCCCTCCACTACAACTTTAAGCCTACATTTTATTATAAATACTTCCAAGTAATCCTTTTGGTAGAAAACAAAAGTAGTTGCCCGATTAAGAGGTAATGTCTTCTCTCAAGCTTTCTAGTTTTATTTCCATTCTTCAACCCCTCATATATTCTTATTATATTATTATATAACAACACACTTAACCTTAATATACTAGTATTTTGTTATGCTAAATGTTATACCTACACTTACACACACTTCCATCTAATGGGTAACGAACATATTGTTTCTGTGTACGACAAACTACTACCTCAAGAAATGATGATTCTTCATTTTCCTTTATCAACTTTAATGGATGGAAATTATGATGGGCACTCTGTTTATATATGATATTTATTATATTTATTATTTCTTTATAATTATTTAATTTATTTATAACACATACCTTTAATACTTTCCTTTTTTTAATACGATAACTTTGTTTGAGGAAGCGTGGATTACTGCCCCCTCAAAGCGATGTGATTTGTTCACACGATCCATGGAATGTATAAATGATGATTATAATTAAAAATATGTGAATTAAAAAAACTTTATATTATATAAATGAATTAATTAACTTTCTGTATATATACTATATATATGTATATCATTTTCTTTATTACCCTTTCACACACTTAAAAAGTTATAATGTCCTTCGTGGACATGTGGACTACCGTCTCCTCAACACGATGTGGTTCATTTTCATCACAATAATTCTATATAAAAGTATATATGAATTAATAATATGTTATTTATGATATAATGATCATTTTGGAAAGATATTTTGTTACTTACCTTCTCCCCATAACAATCATTGAAAAATAAGAGCATTACTCATGCGTACGTACAACCTACCATCTCCATGATTGTAACGTTGGTTAGTTTTTCATATCCATATTTAATGATTTATTTTAAATGTATAATTAATGAAAAAACATGATAATTATTTCATGAGTATTTTTTTTTGAGATGTTGTATAGTGACCGATTTAACCATAGTTGACCATCCAATGTTGTTTTTAACAGATAATCTGAATTTGTTCTAAACACCCAACGTAAATAGTATTTTTCTAGTAGTTGTATAAAACATAATAAAATTAATTATAAACTTGAAAAAGTTTCTCAATAAATTATAAAATTAAAATAATTTTATTATACAATAAGTGAAAGGATGTTCAGCCAAAAGTAAACTCAAGGTAATGGATTCTCATCTCACTTTTTACATCTGTGAGATAAATGTCATATTCAAAATTTGAGTATTTTGTGTGGTGTATATACTACCCATTTTGATATATAATTTCATAAATTATTTTATCATCATTGTATTTGAAAATTCCATTCAATATTATTCCTTCATGAAGCTTATTATTTAAAAAATTTTAAAGATGTATGGGACGCCTTGGGATGTTTAAAGATTATTTTTCTCAATAATAGTACTAATGATCTTGCAATGGAAATTCCATTAGAGGAAATTGTATAACAATTTTTAAACAAAACCTTTCATTATTATCTATTTATTCATGACTATTTTCAATTATTAGTACCATTTTTACACTCTTTGGTACTAAAAATGTTTTAGAATAATTTTAAGAAAACCCAACTTTATTTATCTCTTTAGTTGGAGAACCTGTTTGTTTTTAAAATCATGTTTTAATAAAGTGTTTTCAAAAATATTTTTAAATTTATTTGGAAAAGAAAATTTTATCCTTTTTGTCTTTTACCATTGTTTTCAAAGGAATATTCTTTTCTCTTTTCAAACAATTTATTTTTCTAACCTTTAACTGTGCAAATAGAATGTTCTTTTACCTCGTACAACAAGTACGGATTTACCTATCGTCATTTCTTTAAAGCTTTCCTTTCATGTCTAAAAGGTTACTTTATAACGAAATTTTTTTCAAAAGTGATTTTCAAAGAAATTTTTTTCCAAAAGGTTTTCATAATCATAGGATATTTTCCCCAATTTTTTTTAAAGATCGTTTTATAGTATTTCTATTCATCAGCATCAATAGAAACTGCTACAAAATTTGGTTTATCTAATACTAGGGCTTTAACTGTGCTAGCTAAAAATGATGTTAAAGACCCCCTTTGTCAGCTCTAAAAAACATTATTAAATGAGTTATTTAATAATGATAAAAAAAACATTGCTAAAGGGGGACTTTTATCATTACTTTTAAAAAATCACTGATAAATGGGATCTTTTAACAGCACTTGTAAAAAAACACTGTTAAAGGGGGGCCCTTATCAGCGCTTTTTTAGAAGCGCTGATAAAGACACCTCTTTATCAACGCTTTTTTAGTAGCACTAATAAAGGTATACTTAAATAAATTCAATAAGAATAATATATTAATATATCAATATATTTATAATGATATAAATATAATATATATATTTTAAAATATGTTTTAGATAAGGTAAATAGAATTTTACACTTAATATATAAGATATTTTGTGAGAATGGATTACAAAATAAATAAAAAAATATTTTTAATTAATAATTTTCTTATTATTTCCGATTAATAGTTATTTAATATCAACTTGAAGATAGAAAATCAAAAAAATAATAAAATATCTAAAATAAGTTGAAAACGTAACTCAAACTTCAAATAGTGATAAATTTTGATATGGGTGTCCATTTATGCACCAACACATATCAAAAAAAAATTGATGATATCTACACCCTTAGTGACAATGGTAAACCTCTATCACGTGTTTAAAGGCCAAAAAATCCCATAAGATCTCAAAAATAGAGTTTTTAGTCAGGGTAACCTGATTTTTTGACATTTGATGGATTTTCAACCTATTTTAAGGGGCTCTTATTGCCTTTTTTAGTGGTGACTAATTTTATTCCTATTTATTACATTTATTTTGATATTATGGTTTTTAAATTTTATCATTTTTCATAATTTAATGTTATTTATAATTAAATATATGCATGTTTCTTATGTTTACTTATAATAAATCACTCATATAAATACATATATAAACATATTTTTGTAAAAATGTATATGCTAATATATGTAAATAAATTAATATTCTAAAGACGTATTTAAAATAATATCTAGCCATTTTTACATTATATATACATATACATATGTTTGTATTAATAAAGAGATATATATTTATATTCTATTCTATTATATATAAATGAATATAATATATAATATATTTAAATAAATATATGTATATATATATCACAAACACACATATATATTTTTTAGATGTATTTTAAAATAATTATATAAATATATGTAAATATATAAATATATATATATAAACAGAAATATCATTAAATAGACATCAAAACAACATAGTGTAGTGGTAAAGGTGTTCCATCTTCGAAGGAGAGGTGTAGGGTTTGAATCCATGAAGATGCGCATAAGGATATAAATTCAAAAAGTGATGATAAAAGGTGGTGGGGTGGAAAGCACTGATAAAGGGGTGGGGGAGAACTATTAAAGGGTTCGTGGAAGTGCTGATAAAGGGGGTCAAGCTCATAGGTGTCCAAAAAAATATAATTTTACCCCCTTTAATAGTGCTGCCTTTATCATCACTAAAAAAGTGTTATTAAAGGCCCCCTTTAACATCACTAAAAATTTGTTGTTAAAGGGCCCTTTTAACATTGTTTTTTTATCATTGTTAAAGGGGGACTTTAACAGTGCTTTTTTAGCACTGATAAAGTTTGGAACTTTTAACCACGCTCATATTGTCAGTGTTTTACTAGAATTTATAAAGGACTATTCTAGCACTTTTAAAGGCATATTTTGTAGTAGTGAACCCTTTATTTTTACTCCACTTAACATTTTTTTTTGTTGATATCATCTGTATTCTTCCTTTGAATGGTTTATTATTCATTTTTCTAAGGATAGTATTCACATTCACTTTCTTGAATTATTTGTTATTCCCCTTGAAATATAAAATCTCCTTTGATCATTGAACATTGAATTTACCCCTAATTATCAATTTCATTCATCATGGATGATACTATTTCCTAAACCAGATACCATTTTACATATGATGTCTACTTTGACAGTTATTTTATTATTTCAGAAAATATTGATAATTTCCTCTTCTTTATTCAATACATATATTTGATAAGGAATATTATTTATTTTGATTATTCAATTTAAGGAATAATTTGGAAAATAAATTATGGGAGGATACTAAACATTATATAGATCCTAAATACATCGATAGGTTCTCATGAGACAAATTATTTGTGCAAATCAGAATTTTTAAACATCATGTGAAAGGTCTTGACGATATAGGTTTTCATGTGCCTTAAACATGACGTCCATAAAGAAAGCATTTACCTAATTTAGTTTCATTTATTATTCATCCATGAGATTTTGTGTCAACATATCTATGGATACATTTCATTTTTAATTATTTAGATAGTATGTGTTTTAGTTTCTTACCTTACCATATTTCTTTTTTCTTGTCTAGTTATTTTAATGTCATGTGTTTTAATTTATTACCTTGTCATGTTGTTTATGCACCTCTTTCTCAGTTTATTGATTATATGGCATCTGAATTTAGTTATTCACCACCATCATCACATTATAATTTTATTATTAGGCCAAAAGGCTACATGAAAAGAGAACATCCAAGACATATGGAGGCTGAAAGTAATGCAAGCCAAGGGCATCAGCCTAAATCAAGTTCACCCCCTCATGTTTATGTAAGAAAGCATAAGAAAGGAAACTAAATAGGGTACTCGGAGCAACCAGGGAGGCCAAATAGTCCGCCACTTTGTTCCCCTCCCACCAAGTGTGGGTGACCAAAATGTTGTCGCTTAAGAGGGCCTTACATTGCTAAATGATGTAAGAGATTGAGTAGGGGATGGATCCTTTACCAAGTAAAGCATCATGGATAATCATAGAATCATTCTCCACCTAGGAAATAGAAATGTCACATTCCCTGCAGATGGACAGACCTGAGAGAACAGCTCTAGCCTCCGCTCAAACAGAATTGCCACTCCCAAAGTGAGCTGTGAATGCCAAGACGACACTTCCCCTGGAGTCACAAATCACCCCACCACCACGCATGTCCCCCAGGACACAGGACCCATCCGTGTTGAGCTTCATGCTGAACTCAGGAGGAACTCATCGAACCCAAAGTCCCCTGAAAATAAAGGGAAGAACTACAGCCACAGGGACACCTAACAAGCGAATGGACGGAGCCTCCTTCCAGTTACCAGAATGGAAAATCAGCTCAACCATCATGCACCAAACCCTTCCAATGATGGACCAACCAGTGGAACTAATCCCCTCGAACCTGTCTCAGTTCCTATCTTGCGATAAGCACCAGCAGCCCACGTTAAAGATTAAGGAGTGTGCCATCTTTTCCACCTCTGAACCCTCGGACCCCTGAAACCAGTGCTCCAGGAAGACATCAATGCTGGACAACTATGGAGAGTAAACTATAAGCACCCCAAAGGTACTCCAAACCAAGCACTCCCAATCCCCTTCAAAAAATATGGCTCGTGTTCTCTTATTTTATGTCCATACAACACTGACAATAGGAGTCCATAGAGATACTTAGGCGTTTGATGTTGGAATCAGATGCTACAACATTGTTCCGAATTCTCCAGGAGAGGAAGTTGAGTTTAGTAGGGATTTTTTTGCACCAGATGATCTCATTCCATCTATTATACTGATCCTGGGAGATGGTCATCCTAATATAGTCCTTCGAGTTAAATTTCCCTGAGACATATGGGGTAAAAACACACATATCCTGCTCTGACGTAATGAGAATGGAGTCAAACAGTTCCTGCTGAGATGTATTCAAAACTGATCTTAAAAATAATGGATAGTGGATCAATTCCTTGAAGGAGATCATAGTATCAGGACCCCCGGGAAAGGCAAGCATGTTACCCGACCAGTTATGAAACCAGTAATGTATGTTGCCTTCACCAATGATTCATTGCAAATAAGGAAGGAGGTTAGAAATGATACTACACACAGAGGACCATAAGGAAAACCCATTTGTGGAAGGAGAAGTAGAACTGGTTCAGTGCTTTTCTGACATAAGTTTCCCCAACAAGGTACGCTCCTCGATAATATCCCATGCGAGCCTCGCATGCATGAACTGGATTATGACCACCAAGCTGTTGACACTGATCCCTCCCTCACGAACTGGCCTTTCCACCTTCCTCCATGAGACCCAATGTCTCTTCCCCTCTAAATGGGCATCCCAGATAAAACAATCAAGGATCCTATTAATGGACTGTATGACACCCTTCGGCATAGTAGAGGCGGCAAGAGCATTCACTGGAATTGCCGAAAGAATGTTGTTGACAAGAGAGATGTGGCCGCCGAAGGATAGGAAGTGTTTTTTTTAGCTGAAAATATGGTCGGTGATTTTGTGAATCACTTTGTCGAAGTCCTTGATACAAAGTCTGCCTAGAGACACAGGGGTGTTGAGATACTTCATGGGGAAGACTCCACACTACATGTTCAAACTGATACTCAGATCATGTACTCTTCTTTCATATCATGAATCAGAAACATAAAAGTTGCTCTTCTCTCTGTTGATGATATGGCCACTCCAAGAGCAATATTCCTTAAATAATTTGTTAATTCCTTGGACAGAGCTCTTCCCTACATTCATGAAGACAACTGTATCATCAGCAAACATCAAGTGCGACATGGAATGGAGCCCAAACTTCCTACGAAAGGTAATGATGACCCCATCAAAAATACCCTTGTTGATCAACCTACTAAGGGTATCTTGCATGAGAATAATGATACTCAGAGACAGAGGGTCACCTTGTCGTAGTCCTCATATGGCCTTGAAAAAGTCGTGAGTAATCCCCATGAATGAAACAGCCATCCATGAGGAGCTAACTCATCTAAAGATGAGGTCAGAGGCCCAAGATGAAAAACCCATCATTGTAAGGACCCTATTGATAAAATCCCACTCCATCCTATCATACGCCTTTCTCATGTACAACTTCATGACCATGTTGGAACCTCGATATTTAATGTTAAGATCTTTTAGAATTTATTACACCAGTGCCATCGCACCCTAAATGGAAAGTTCCTTCACAAACCCCTGTTGCTCTATGGAAATCCACCTGGGAAGAAGTCTGGAAAACCGCCTGTTGAGGACAGATGACAAGATTTTTCAAGGGAAATTTCACATGCTTATAGGATGATAATGGTGGAGAGAGGAAGGATATTTGATCTTTGGGAGAAGCACGAGTGTCGTAGCCGAGGGGATCTGAGGAAGGCCACCCCCACGGAAGAAGTCATGGATGGTGTGGATGATATCACTCCTAAAAACCTCCCAAGATCCCATGTAGAAGGATCCAGGGAACCCATTGGGACCTGCTTCACTCTATGGATCTAGGCTCAGTATGGCCTCATGAATATCCTCCTCCTCGGGAATACCTTCTAGCAGGTTGTTGTCCTGGGCAGACACGAGTCTTGGAATCCCCTCCCATAACAAGGCTTCCCCAGAGGGATACCCTTGGGCCATGAACTCAGATGGACCATCAAGAAGATCCTTAAAATGAGAAAGAGCCAATCCCCTAACCACCTCTCTGTCATTTGTGAAAGATCCATCCACCAGATCTAGGTTTGGTTTGATAGCACGCCTCCTCTCCCGAAGGCATTCATGTAAAAAAGTGGTATTCTTTTCCCCTTCCTTGAGCCATTTGACCCGCAAGCTTTCCCTTGCCTTTCACTCCTGTGAGAGAACCATGACTTCCATGTTTTTCCTTTTCTCCACAAGTTCTCCAAAAATAGAGTCGTCCAAGAGCTCCTCAAGGCTAGCCTCAAGCCAATCGACTTCAAGCTTGAGCACATCCAACTCCTGATCCAAAGAAAGAAGGGACTGAGCCCAGATTTGAAGTTCCTGCTTCAGGCACCTTAACTTGGAATGAAAATCCATCCAAGAGTGGCCCTGAGACGGTTTGGCCTTGATGTTCCTAACCAGCCAATGATAGCTAGGGAAACTCAACCAGTAGCTAGGGAAGTGGAACCTCTCCTGCAAAACCTCCCCCCTTCACAAGGATAACAAGAGAGGGGAGTGATCAGATATGCTACGAGTCAAGTGGGCGAACTTTTCATTTGGAAACAAGTATATTGTGTATACGTTGGTGATACAACAGTCGAGTATACTCTAGGTTTGACTGTCACCCTTGCGGTTGTTGCACCAAGTAAAGGGGTCTCCTGAATAGCCTATGTCTGACAACCCTTTGTGAGCCATGAATTGAGAGAAGGCCATGATAGACCTTCTTGGAAATTCCTCGCAACCCTTCTTCTCATCTTGGAGGGAAACAACGTTAAATTCCCCCCCCCCCCCCCCCACAACCCAGGGCTGGTCTCCAGGATCGAAAGCATTCAGCTCTAACCACAAAACTTCCCTTCTCTGAGCGTTGCAGCTTCCATAGACAAAGGAGGAAAAAAGAGAGTCCCTGCCAAACGTAATTTTAATAGTGATATATTGGACTCCCGCAAGGACCAAGTCCACATTTACTTACCTGTGCCAAAAAATCCATATATGTTTGCTAATCGGGTTCACATGCATGGAAGCATGCATTTTCACCTTACGAGTGAACTCAAAAATCTTTGTAGGGGCATGTTTGTGTTCGAGGATCACTTCCATTTTGGCTTTGTGTCTTTTATATTTTGAGGATATGAAATCTATTTTCACCCTTTCCCCAACACCTCGGGCATTCCAGATGAGAATGGGAATCATTGAAACAAGAGAGGCTCGGCTTTGGCCCCAGACACTATGGTCTCTTCCAAGTGGAGAAAAGGACATTCCCTGTCCAACATCTTCTTTAACATCAACCTTGTACGCACCCCTAGACACATATCGGAGAGATCTGAGAATTTTGAAAGGAACCTAGAAGATGAATTAGGGGATTTCCACCTCACCTCGCAGGGTGGAAACCCTGCCTGGGGACCCACTTCCACTGGCACATGAGTGCCATACATAACAGAGGATGAAGAACTGGTACTAAAAATCAAGAAAGCTGACCTTTTGAGAGCCCGGTCACCGAAGGCTTTGCGAGCTCTGCTTGGTCTCCTCCTGGGACTAGGGTGAGAATCCAAAGAAAGGAGGCCAACTCCCTGAACCCCATCAACCTTGGCCCACAGCGCATGGCGAGAAGCCGGAGATGACAAGGAAATGGTCCAGAAAGAAGCAGTCAGGGCCCTGAAGGAGGACCGCAAGAAGAATTCCAGCAACGCCCCTGCGAGCAGCAACTGATAAGAATCCCATGATCACTCAAGAGACACCAAATAACCCAACCACTTTCCACTCGGCTTGGGGGAAACCAGATCTAAACAAGGGAGTGCCTCCAAGCTTGGGGATGGTGAAATGGTCTGCAGCAGAGGACAGGCCATTGGGGTGAGGGAAGGAGAGCTAGACGCCAGGAAACTGGGAGAGGGCATGCAGCGGGAGGGAGAAACAGGAGAAAAGGAGACATTTGAGGGATAATGCTGAACCGAGGTAGAACCGGACCCATCGCAAGGCTGAGGGAGTAGAGCTCCATGCATTGAGCCACTGGAACGAAAGAGGGGGCCACCGAGGCAATGTCTCCTACAGCTCAAGGCCGAATGACCTTAGAGAAGACACGACGAGCAGAACCTGGGAAACACTGGGTAAACAATGTCCTGGGACCAGTCTACGAAATCCTGCACCTTCAGATAGAGCTTCTCCGGGATCGGCAGAGATAGATAAATATTAACTCAGATTTGAGCCACCATAGATTCCTCCCCGCGGCGGGTGCTCTCATCCACACAGAGAAAACCCCCCAAAGAATCACCAATGGCCCTGAGGAAGGTGCCATTCTGGAAAGGAAGAGGTAGCCCTAGAAGGCTGATCCAAACCACAGCCCATGATATTTCTTTCCCTCTATGCACCTCCATAGACCAATGCGAAAAATTGAAATGACATCGACCCATCACCTGAGGGGATTTTAACCAAGCCTGAATGAAATTCGCCTCAGAGGAAAGAACCAGATAGGATGACTTCTGATGAATCATCGAGATGCGAGTCACCGCTTGCAAACCCTAGAAGGCCATGAACCACTTGAAAGTCAAGAGGGGAGGAATCCCCACACCAAACCTCGCAACCAGAGACCATTTCAAACCAATCGAAGCAGCATTGAACGCATAGGCCGGGGTGACCAGCAACAAGTGAGAACCCTCCCTCAACACCAAATGAGAAAATGGATCAATATCCTGGAAAAAGGGAGAGTAGCGCTAGAGGCCTCCCCACATAGAGCCTCCTTGAAGGACACCACCGGGCGTCGCTGATGAGGAAAAGATCCTGGGGACCCTTGGGGGGAAGGGGAGGAGATTGGAGCCAGAGGCCCTGAGCCCAGATCGATCGCCGGAGCCAAGGCTGCCGAAGGTCCATGGGTGGAAGAATCAATGGTCGGAAAAGATTCAAAAACCGCGAGCACGTGGGGCGCGTTCTTTAGGAATGTCATTTCCTTCAAAATTCACTTTTCAGTTATTCACCATTTCATAATTATTATTCTCATTGATTCGTTATTTCTTCCACTATATTTTGACCTTACTAATCATTTTATCTCACCCTAATTATATTTATTTACCTAGGAATCCAAGAAACATACTATGAAAGATATGTAGGGATTTACTAACTAAATTAGAGTTATCCTCAAAGATATTTATTTAGAAAGAAGAAGAAAAATATATAGCAATTAGTTTATTATTTTCTCATGTATATATATATTTTATCAAGACTACTAAACTCTCAGTCCTTTGGAATTTAATTCCCTGTAATCATGTCAATGCAATAGTAGTAGACACCATCTTTGGGCCTTCTGGGGTTGGGTATCTACAGATCTCCTCTTATGGACACTTGGGTTAGTCTTTTGAGAAGACTAGAAACTCTAATATGTGTATATTGAAGTTAAGAAGATAAATGGGTAGGGTTTGGTCGATCTAGAAGGTTCAAATTGGTGTAAGGAAGTGAGGTAGAAAGTTCCCTTTTATAATTTAGGTGGGGATTTTTAGAAAACTCCCAAAATATTAAATTAATATATATAATTTTTTAATTAAAAATGTATTAAAAGTGAGTTATTTAAAACCTAAGATGATTATGGGTCTTAATCCTCTCAAAAAAAAAGTTTTTAGACATGTTTAGGTCACAATTCTAACCTTATAATTTTTCTTTAACCCTTAGTTAAACCCTTTAACTCTTACCATGACAAATATTTTTAATCTTTAGGGATAATATATTTACTATAAAATGATTAACGAACCCCAAATGTATAATTGATAACATATTTAACCTTATTGTAGTTATTTGGCCAAATTTATATTTTTATGAATTTTATATCATTTAATAAAATATTATTTATTTTAAATCATAATTTTTTCATTTTTGATACTATTCAATATTTGTCTTTTTAAAAAATATCCTAACATCATGATAACTTCGAACCAAAACTTATAATATATCACTAACATTTCTAAATTATCTATAAAATTCATGGATGTCATTAATTATGTCAAATTTTATTTATTTTAATGTTTTTAATATCATTAATTTTTAATTTCCATTTATTAAACAATTACTACATCATTATTCTGAAAGCGTTTAATTAAATTATTTCTTCTTTAAAAATTTTAAATAAATTATCATGATGAAGATAAATTTATTATCTTTAAAATTAATATGTATAGCCTAATTTATATTTTCTATAACCATGTATTAAAAATGTAATACTTATTAAAAACATGAGTATGACATTTTTAACTTATCTTTAAATAAAATATAATAAATGTCTTATTCTCATCCAAGTGGCTTAAAAAGAGTATAATTTCGGCCTAATGATAATTTTGGTAGAAAACCACTCATTAAATGAAATTAGTAAAAGTGTTGGTGTAATTTTATAATATCATTTATATACATAATTACCTAATTTACCCTTAACTGTGGTAATTTAAATATTACTAAATTTTACTATTCATATGACCAAAAATAAAAGAAACCAATTTACATAATTTGGACCAACTAATTAAAAATATAGAATCCATTTTTCATAATTCAAAACATAGAATTTGTAGTAATTAATTAAAAATTAATCTTGTTGATGGCGTGAGAAAACGAGTTATTAAAGTTTAAACCTGCAGAAGATTAAAAAATTTTAATATCTAAATTCATTGTAAAATTTATTACTATAACCTAAATTGTATTAAATGATAAAAGTAATATTTTTATACTTCAAAAAAAATCAATAATATAATTTAACACTATAAATTTTTTTGATGAAAAAAAGTTGATTTCAATTAAAATTTATTATTTTTCACTATTCATCAAAACATGAAACTTATCAGAAAAATACGAAAAATTTAACTAACATAAAATTTTATATTTATATTTAAAATATTAAGCTTATTTTTTCAAATAGGACTCATAAAATTGTCAAAAATTGGATTTAAAATAGGTTCTCCATTAAAAGATGATAAAACTGTTTTTATAAAATAAATAGGTTTTATGTGTAATATTTGATTTGTTATTATCTTATACCTCTCTAATATATTATATGAATATAAAAAAAATTACTTAATATAATATATATATATATATATCATTAATATCATTCTATAATAGTAATTAATTTAATTTATTAGAATAAAATGACTTTGTGAGCATAAAAATAGTTCTTTAAAAAAACATCACATATATATTTAGTTGGTTACTATATTCATTTTTAATTAATTTAGAACCAATGAATTCATCCATATATTTTGATAAGTTAGTTAATACTATTCATAAAAACTAACTTAATGGCTAGGATATATTTAATTATATTGAATAATAATATTTTAATAATATATTGTTGTTTGGTAAAACTCAGTCTTGCATGTAACACAAGCCAACTCATTGTTGTGTGTATCATAAACATATTTTGGTATTGAATACAACATAATCTATCAAAAAAATGAATTTATTTAAGAATTGACATACTGTAAAATCTTGGGGTGTTACAAGTGATGTAGGGACATCGGGTGTTTATCTTAATTCATTTCATCTCCAAGGTGGAGATTTTTTAACTTTATTCAGTCAATATTGTAAATTAAATGATTTTAATTCCAAGCATTATGTGAAGACACGACCCCAGAAAAACTAGGATTCAGTGCCTTCTGAACATGATGTGTCATTTTAAAACAAAAATATGCACTGATAAACACACATCATGTCCCATATAGAGGATCGATATCAGTTCGGGCTCTGGGAAACCGGTAACTTCAGAAATGCTTCATATGATAAAAGTTGTTACCTGAAAATTTAAAATTCAAAACGTAGGGTGAGAATAAGAATTCCTAGTAATGGGTTTAAAATAAACCAATGAAACTTTTGAAATAATTTTTTAAAAACTTATCCAAATAAAATTCTCTTATAGAAAACTGTAACACATGTAACATAACATAAATGTGATCAACTAATATTTTCATGGAATACATGAATCAATTAGAACATTTTCAAAAAGGGGTAGTAAAAGATATCATGATCAAGTATGACGTATGAATGTTTAAGCACAAATTAAACCATTAAGAGTAATACATAATCAGAGTTATGCGTGAAGGAAAAACATCAATTTCATATGTTGGTTACTATTTTACACGAATTATGACCCAAACTTTTACTTGTTGTAACACCCCAAGCTTCTACGGTACGCTTCTCTTTGAATAATGTGATAGCGTGTGTTGTACGCAACACCGAGTTCTAACACACCATAACTAATCAAACTAGCCGCTATGAATAGTAACACCTACGTTTTGAAATTATATATATTTTATATTTGAAAATGGACTTCATTTTTGGATTCGGAATATCGAATTTAGCCTAAGGTGAAATTTTGGTACATTTCGGATAACTTTCATATTTTGATGAATAGTGAAAATTACTAAATTTTAATTAAAAACAACTTTTTTAATCAAAATAATTAATAGTGATAAATTGTGAATTTGAGTGGTTTTAAAGTATATTTAGAATATATTTTTACCATTTAATATAATGTTGGTCATTGGACATAATTTTACAATTAAACCGAACATAAACAAGTGTCAATCTTTTGATAGTTATTATCTCTTAAAAACACGCTTTTTGTTTTGACAGCGGGAATTAATTTTAAATTAATTTCTGCCACTTCTGTGTTTTGAATTTAGAAAAATGGATTCCATATTTGGAATCAGGATGTCCAAATTGTGTAAATAGGTAACTTTTATTTTTAGACATTTTGAATAATTACTGTGGTAAATATTTTATTTACCATGGTTAAGGGTAAATCCGGTAAATAAGGGTTAAAAAATAATATTATAATAATACAAAATTACCCTAAAACGTGTCCTAACCTTATTGGTGGACACATACCCGACCATGAGCATCCTTGGGTAAATTTGGGGACCCCTTGGAGCCACTTGTATGTGGTAGGGACACTTTATATTAATAAAGTTAAAATAAAAATAAAAATGGCATAAGCTTACATCTTTTAGAAGAACAATTTTTACATAGGGTTATACATGTTGGATTTTCGATTATAAATATTCATTAGAAAGATAAAAAGATTTCCTACATAATGATATTTTATTTATAATTTTTAGACATCAAATAATTTAAATTATTAATGACACAATAATGATGCAATGTTTACCTCATTAAAAAAAGCATTTTAATAAATAAGATTATAATGATTAAAATATTATCTAAAACCTGTCCAATTCTTATTGGTTGATGTTATTTAGAATATGATTCATCTTATCTTCGACCTCAATGATTTTTGGACCATTATAAACCGAATATAATTATATTATAAAGTAATACTTTCACTCTTTCCTAAAGAGCCCCTCTTCTCCCTTATAAAAGGAGACCACTTCTACTCATTCCTCACACCTCTCAAGCCACTTGGCTCGTCCAAACTCTGCCCAAATAATCTCCCCACATCCCTCTCCTCCTCCTTGAAGCTTCCCCTTAAGCAGAAATCATTTCAAGAAGTCCTTTGGTTCCAACCAAAGTGAGTTACCTAAATTAAAGGTAACGATTTCTCTTAAATTATTTTCCTTTATTTTGCTTCTCCAACCCCCAAACTCTTTTTATTTCCTTTCTTTTGTAACAAAACCAGTATCCTCAATATACTAGGATGTTGTTATAAGAAGTATTCAAACTACATATACACACAACTCCATCTAATGGATGATGAACATAATGATTCTGTGGATGGCAAACAAACGCCTCACGAAACGATGATTGTTCAAATACATCTTACCGCCTCTCATGGTGGCCATTATGATGGAACTGTAATTAAATATGATATTAATGATATATATTTTATATATAAGCTTCTGTAATTCCATTTTATTTCATACCATTATTCGTTTCATGTTGTATATACATACGATAATTTAATTTGAGGAAGTGCGGACTACCGCCCCCTTAAAATGATATGACTCGTTCATACCACACATGGAACGTATAAAGGATGGTGTTAATGAACTTAAGTAACATATATAAAATATTATATTATACTGGAATAGTAATATACCTATGTATCATTTGGATTCGATTCTTTTAAAATAAAAAAATTAAATGGAAGTAGCGTTCGTGCGTACGTACGGACTACCGTCTCCACGAACGCGATGAGATTCATTCTCCATCGTATCCATTCAAGTATAATTATCATTTGATGATTTAAAAATGATGTTTAAGGACTGGATATCATTCTGGATATGAATAAGATACAACAACCATGGCTTATGTAACAAAACATATAAAAGAGAATGAATAAGTTAACTCCCGAAACGACGATAATTCTAAGATATTATTAACAAATCAATGTTAAAAGATCATATATGATATCATATTAATATATATGATTCTTGTATAATTTAATAACAACTATTTCACCATTATACAGGAGGTTAACCTACCCCAACCAAGGAAAAGTACAAGGTAAGGGTTTACTTTACAACCTCTTCATTATCCAAGGTTGTTTATACGTAATAATCTACTGGGATCTCTTTATCATCCACATCCATGTTTCTTAAAAATGCATTTCAAAACATTTTTACTATTTACAAGAATATGGGTTAAAGTCATTTATACCCTTGTTTGACTTTTTATAAGAGGTTTATAAAGGAATCTTTCCGTCGTTTTCAAAACAAGGTCCTTTTTAACCTTTTCGACAGAATTGAGGTAAGAATGTTTTTTTTTAACTTATACGGCGGGTGCGGTTATTTTACGCCGTTATAAAATCTTCAAAGCTTCCCTTACAAGATTATAAGAATATTTTCAAAGAAAATGTTTTATTTTATATGGATCTTAAATGATTTCAAAATAAAAGGAGATATTTCTTTTAAAATAATTTTGATTTCATCTATGTCAATATCCTTTGATGGATTTTAAGATTATTTGAAGTTGATTTATTATGATACAAAACTTCTATATTGTATTGAAGGTTTTGTGATATGTTTGACTGTGGATGTGCTATTTTTATACCATTCATAGTTTATGGTTAAAGTATTGACATTTCGTATGCTAGTTTTAATACGAATGTTTATGTTATGTTTAAACCTTTTCATATGGGAATGCATTGGACTTAATAAGTGACGGGTGGAGCCCGCTATAGCTCCTCGATGCATCGGTAGGTCTCATGAGACAAACTAGTGTCTTGGCACAAGGCCTTGGCAAAAATCTTATTTGTAGTCTTGGCACGAGGCCTTGGCTATGTGGTTATGATAGTCTGGCATTATGTATTCCAACATTATGAAAGTGATTATTGATTTTGCATGTGATTATTCGATTAGTAGAATATCCATGTGAACAAGTAAATGGCATCATTTCATTTTACTTTTTCCATACTATGTTGAAGTTCAAGTTTAAAAGGCTTTTGTTTTAGTAATTCATTGCCTTAAATGTTTATGCTTATTTTTGAATGTTCCGCTATATTGTTATCCTTACTGGGCATTTGAGCTCACCCCTTTTCTATGTTTTATTTTTCCCAGGATGTGAAGATGTAAGTTATGAATGACCTGCAGGGATATTATGAGGGGATTATAGTGTGGACTATGGAAACATTATGTTGTTGTAGTAGTTTTTCATTTTATGATGTAATGTAAAACTTATGAATATATCTAGTGTTTCCAAGGCTACTAAACCAATCGGTCTTTCGAGATTTGATCTTTCTTGTGATCATGCCAATGTTATGTAATAATGCACCGACTCTAGGCAACTAGGGTCGGGGCATTACACTTGTGACATCAACAAGAACTTGATAAAAACATAAGGGAAAGAGTAGTGAAAGAATAGGCATATCATCTTGAAAAAGAACTTGTAACACGACTTGAATATGTGGCTTCAACATTTCATTTATAAATTCATGAACATATCACCGAGGATCATCACCATGGTGTCAATAAAGAAAAATTAATGAGGTTATTCACCAGGGTATCGTGAAGCTTGTAATCTCTAAAGATTAATTCTTTACCCAATGCATTGGAGCGCTATCAGGGTGCACCCTTAATATATATTTACTTTTATGTGAGCCACATAATTCAATAATTTACTTAAAATGGGTTTTATATTCAAGATATCCCATACCACATTGAATGTTTCATTCTTAGTTGGTCATAGTAGTTGAATTTACATATCTTATAAGTGAGAAAGGCATCTAGAAGATTAAAAACCAAGCTAACAATCATCTAGATATTATTAAAAGGAATGAAGAAAGGCAGAGTATGGCACATACAATGACATCTATGGTACTGAAAGAGGAGAAAACTAGAATTTATCACATGCAAGTTTGTTCTTGAAATTATAAAATTTTATCATCCAATTGATTACAAGGTGAACCAAAAATATCAAGTAGGGTTTTGAGCTTGCACATGCTAAATCATTCAATATTGTTAAGCCTTTGCATAATACTGAATAATGTCCATGATAGAAAGAAAGAATCTTCACCATAAAAAACATCATTTAAAACATATGGAAAAAAATATGTTACTCTTAAATGTGGATATAAGTTTTGTTTAACACCCTATTTCTTATGTTTTTAAAACTCCACCTAAACTCGGGACTTAATGTGTAAGGACCTTAACAACTGAAATCAAGGCTCATGCAACATATAAAATATATGTATGTACCCGAACTCAAACTGAAATATTGGAACACCCATGTGTGTTAATCCCCTATGAATATTAGTTCAACAACATTTTGAATAGGGTAGGCCATTCCCTTAGTCATAAAAATTTGTTTATGAAAACCTACAAAAAAATAATTTTATAAAAACCTGATCATATATATAAAATTTTCAAAATTTATTTATTATTTAAATATGAAATTAAGTGTATGTGAATATGTGTAGTGGATGAACAATTATACATAGACTTCATACATATAACCGAAGTAGATAGGTCATGCCCATTCCTGCATATAACCAACGTATATACATATAACCAAATGTATATATGTATTTTTAAAACAACAAAATGAGGCTAGGAATAATCCTTACATTTTTTATGCTATTTGAATGAAAGAGAACCTGAAGGCCTTGGTTCAACATTTAAGAACGTTTGGACTGAACCGTAAGGTTAAAAAAATATATTTTTTCAAATATAAAAGTGTATATATTCTCAAAGAAGAAAAACAAGGAAAAACTAAAAACCCTTAATTTAAAAACTAGGGAAAGGGGGACTTCAGTGAGGTTTGGTCGGGCTTGCTGGAGACTTGAACGAGAGAGAAGAATGGAGTGGTCTTGATCATTTATATACAAAATCTCACACACCAACTTCCATTCAAAAATGTACCCACTTGCATTGCATTCAATGGGGGGTGTCGTGCTTGAATAAAACAAGGAGACATGGGGGTCCCCGGTGGTTAGAGGTGAAGAAAACGAGGGGTGTGCCATAGGGTAGGGTTACTGGTGTAACCCATGCATGGATGAAGAAGACGACGCAGCTAGGGGAAATTCCGGGAAAAAACGGACGGTCCAGATCGATCCCAACGTCGATCGAAGGGATGAGATGTGTCTGCTGTTTTAAAATAATTGAGAGGCTTAGATTAGATCTAAGTTTCATCAGACAGTCTAAGTTCAATGCGACAATTTAAAAACCTCAAACGGCCACAATTAGATCGTTTCGGATCGAATGGTTGACAAAAATCTCAGAGAGAGACGCGGTCACTGAGGGTCGAGCACGGGATCAGAAACAATGGCCCAGATCACGCACGACGTGATCCAACGGTCCAGATCACGTTTCGCCTGAAAAACTGCTTCCCACTTCGAAATGGAGAGTGGTTTTCGCCTCCCTTATCACCCTGGGCCTCCCAACGAGTGCTTAGAAATCACACAACACCCACGAAGGGGGCCCTATACATGGGATCCCACCCGCAGGCCTTGGCCTACCCAGACCCTGCCACGGCCTCACGCCTGCACTGGTGCGTTTATGCGCTCTTGCTCGCTCCTGAGTGCCCTTCGAGGAACCTCTGCCCGAGCTTGGGTCGGCCAAGGCTTGGGGCTGAGGGTCAATTTCAGCCACTTCGTGTGAGATGCCTACCTCGGTCCTAGACAAAAAGGGCTGGTCCTAGTGGGCCAATTTTTTTTGAAAAAGCTACACTAAAAAATGTTTTAAGAAGAGGAAACTATCAATTTATTAAAACTATATAGAATTTAATATTATTAAACTTTAATTAATACAAATTAAACTAGTTTTAGTTAGAAGTATTTCTAAAATTAAAAATACTAAACCCCTTTTTTAACACAAAAAGTTATGAAAAGGAAATTTTAATGTACCTAGATTATAATTTATATACTAGTATCCACAAAAACTTAGTTCAATCAAAACATAATTTAATTTGAAAAACTTAAACATAGTCTATAACATTATTTATGAAATGAAAATTGTTACATTGTAATTCAAAAATTCACAAAGTCTTTTGAATTCTTTAATTCTTTTCAAAATCACTTAAGGGTGAAATGAAGTTTTACACCATATCCTTTTAGAGTTTATAAATGATGGTTTAATTATAACCTTAACCATAACTCAATTATTTGGAAACTAATTGATATTTAAATAAGTTCATTTATCCTAACAAGTTCCAACAACTATTTTTTTATAATCATTAGCTTCCAACGATCACTAGAGCAATGGGTGAAAAAAGTGTCCAATAAAACCAAACCTTACGGTGTCCTAAAACTCAAAAGGAAGAAGATGGTGATTCCCATTCCGCTGATGCTCAGCATGGATTTTATGATCACAGTGGTGATTTTTTTTGCTCTATTTGACTCGAAGGATCTTTTTTACTTACTGGGCCTCATTGTGGTGATTGGGGGTCTTCTAGTAGTTCTGATAGGGTTTTAATAGGTATATTTGGTTAGCATGATTACTCTTTTGATCTCAGTGTATTATAGACACTATGGTGTTCCTATTTAAATAAAGAGCCCTATGTTTATCATTTAAATTTTTGTTCTATTAAAATGGCATTAACAAAAGTAAATGCATAATATCATCATTATATGATACCCAAAATTCGGGGTGTTGCATTACTCCCCACATCAATGAATTGCGTCCCTGTAATTTCTTTCATAGAAACTTTCTACGAGTAAGCTCTCATTTGTTCCTACCATATCCCCCATCATAGAGGATCCTTAGGTGCGTTCAGTAGAACACCCAAATTGATGCTCAAATCCTTTAGTTCTCTGATCCAGATACACTTCGGGAAGAAGGGGTTGAACTCATGCACCGCACACTCGGGCTTCCAGAGGGAGGCTCGAATGGTACAAAGTTTGGAAATGTCCATATGGACCAACGTACGAAGGACTTGTCAAATTATGTCTCAATCAAGAACATCTAAGTTATAGACATTATCGTACAGGCTAACACTGAGAAGTTGGTACATATGGGTCGCATAAATGTTTCCCTCTAAAGCACCCTCTTGAAATTTTACTCTGGTTGTGTGCAGTTCCAGCCTAGGGTGAAACACAGGAAGATCCCTTCGTGGTATTTTCATCCCCACTTACGCATGGCCAATTGTGCTGAGCCTATGCGGTAATAGATGGAAGCATTCCATTGATAGGTTCAGAGAATCCTTGGACCATTTGTTACCTCAAACAATTTCTTGCACATTCCTCATAGGTTTGCGAGGGGACGATACTCATCTTCAGAGGTTTTAATTGCAATAATATCCAGTATATCAGTAGGAAGAGATGACATGTGGGTTTTTCCTTCCATCCGAAAGTTTAAAATGAGATTTCAATCACTTGAAATCCATCCAAAAGTATAAACAAAGTAAAGACATGAGAAATAAGAGATAACAAAATATGTTCTTTATATAACTACTGGTGTACAATGTAAAACGGGGCAAACGGTTTCCTCAATTCCCTAACACACGAATTCAAAACACAAGCTCGAAACTCTCTGTCTCCCTAAACTATATGCAACCCGACCAATCAGGTTTGATGTAGTGGGAGCACATATGGTATCTCCATAGTCTGACATGTGGGGTTTACAACTGTGAGACATCCCTATGTACATGTTGTCTATACATAGAACGAGAGACTTTGTATTCAAGGATGCCAAAGTCCATCATTTGACCAAAATGGCCATAGGAGAAGACTTGACACATGTATGCTGCGTGGATATCTCCCTCTACAGCAGCCTCTTGGAAAGCCATGAGGGACGAGACACCTTCCGCTATGGTGAAGCATCTAAAAAGTCCCTCATAGTACTTCCCCCATCGTGTGTAAGATGGAAACTGGCCTTTCATCATAAAGATGTAATCCAGACCTGCTCTTCGGTGGAGTTGAAGTACTCGGGGAGAGTTTGACATATCATAGAGATGTCTACACGACATATGAATATGGGAATAGTTTATAAAAGATTCGAGGATGGCTATGGAAATTATGATTTCTAAGGCCTCATTGGGAACAGTAAAAATATTAGTACCTTTGTTTTCCATCTGAAAATTAAGAAAACTCAATTTTAGTAATGCTGAAGAATATTTTTCTTTGTTTCAGTTCTGGCTTTCCAGAGTTATCCAAACTGAATCCTCTGTTACCATCTCTGAAGACTTGACCCCAGAAAAACTAGGAGTCGGTGCCTTCTGAACATGATGTTTCATTTTAAAATAGAAACATGCACTCATAAACACACATCACGTCCCATACAGAGGATTGAGTTCGGTTTGGGCTCTAGGAAACCAGTAACTTCATAAATGTTTCATCTGATAAAAGTTGTTACCTGAAAATTTAAAATTCAAAACGTAGGGTGAGCATAAGAAAGCCCAGTAAGGGGTTTAAAATAAACCAATGAAACTTGTTAAAGCATTTTTTAAAAACTTATCCAAATAACATTCTCTTATAGAAAACTATAGCACATGTAACATAACATAAAAGTGCTCAACTAATATTTTCAAAGAATACATGAATCAATTATGACATTTTCAAAAGGGGGTAGTAAAATATATCCGGAACAAGTATGACGTATGAATGTTTAAGCACAAATAAAACCATTAAGAGTAATACTTAATCATAGTTGCGCGTGAAGGAAAAAAACTTCAATTTCATATGTTGGTTACTATTTTACATGAATCATGCCCCAAAAATTTACTTGTGACATCAATATAAACTTGATAAAAACATAAGGGTAAGAGTAGTGAAGTAATAGGCATATCATCTTGAAAAGAACTTGTAACATGACATGAATATGTGGCTTCAACATTTCATTTAGACATTCATGAACATACCACTGAGGTCCATCCCCAAGGTGTCAATAAAGAAAAATTACTGAGGTTATTCACCAGGGTATCGTGAAGCTTGTAATCTCTAGAGATTTATTCTTTACCCAATGCATTGGAGCACTATCAGGGCATACCCTTAATAAGTATTTACTTTCATGTGAGCCAAATAAATCAATACTTTACTTAAACGGGGTTGTATATTCAAGATGTCTCATACCACCTTGAATAGTTCATTCATAGTTGGTCATAGTAGTTGAATTTACATATCTTATAAGTGATACAGGCATCTAGATGATTAAAAACCAAGCTAACAATCATATGACCATTATAAAAGGAAATAAGAAAGGCAGATTATGGAACAAACATTGACATCTAAGATTTTGAATGAAAAGAAAACTAGAATTTATCACATGGAAGTTTGTTCTTGAAATTCTAAAATTCTGTCATCCAATTAATTACAAGGTGAACCAAAAATCTCAAGTAGGGTTTTTAGCTTTCACATGCTAAAACATTCAATATTTTTAAGCCTTTTAATAATACTTAATAATGTCCATGACAGAAAGAATGAATCTTCACCATAAGAAACATCATTTAAAAGATAGGGAAAACAAATAAGTTACTCTTAAATGTGGATATAAGTTTTGTTTAACACCCTATTTCTTATGTTTTTAAAACTCCACCTATACTCAAGACTTAATGTGTAAGGACCTTAACAACTGAAATCAAGGTTCATGCAACATATAAAATATATGTATGTACCCGAACCCAAACTGAATGATTAGCACACCCATTTGTGTTAATCCTCTATGAATATTAGTTCAACAACGTTTTGAATAGGGCAGGTCATGCCCTTAGTCATCAAAATTTGATTATTAAAACCTACAAAAAAATAATTTTATAAAAACCTGATCATATATATAGCATTTTCAAAATTTATTTATTATTTTAATATGAAGTTAAGTATATATGAATATGTGCAGTGCATGAACAATTATACACAAACTTCATACATATAATCGAAGTATAAAGGTTATTCCCATTCCTGCATATAACCAACGTATATAAATATAACCAAAAGTGTATATATATTTTCAAAACAACAAAACAAGGCTAGGTGTAATCCTTACATTCTTTAAGCTATTTGAATACAAGAGAACCTGAAGGCCTAGGTTCAATATTTAAGAATGTTTGAACTGAACCGTAATGTTAATATATATATATTTATATATTTATTTATATCGAATATATAAGTTTATATATTCTCAAAGAATAAAAACAAGGCAAAAATAAAATACCTCACTTTAAAAACTTGGGAAACGAGGACTTCAGGGAGGGTTGGCTGGGCTCGCAAGAGACTTGAACGGGAGAGAAGAACCGAGAGGTCTCAATTATTTATATACAAAGTCTCACACACCAACATCCATGCAAAAACGTATCAAGTTGCATTACATTCAATGGGGGGTGTCGTGATTGAAGAAAACGAGGAGACATGGGGGTCCCCGGTGGTTAGACGTGAAGAAAAGGAGGGGTGTGCCATAGGGTAGGGTTACTGGTGTAACCCATTCACGGAGGAAGAAGAAGACGCGGCTAGCGGAAATTCTGGGGAAAAACAGATGGTCCAGATCGATCCCAACATCGATCCAATGGATGAGATGCGTCTGTTGTTTTAAGAGAATTGAGCAGATTTGATTATATCTAAGTTTCATTGGACGGTCTAACTTCGACGTGGAAATTGAAAAACCTCGAGAGACCATGATTAGATCATTCCGGATCGAACGGTTGACAAAAACCACAGAGAGAGACGCAGTCGCTGAGGGTCGATCGTGGGATCGGAAACAACGGCCCAGATCGTGCACGACGCGATCCAATGGTCCAGATCACGTTTTTTCCCAAAAAACTTCTTCCCACATCGAAACGGAGAGAGTTTTTCACCTCCCTTATAACCCAGGGCCTCCCAATGAGTGCTTAGAAATCATACATCACCCACAAATGGGGCCATATACAGGGGCTCCCACCCGTAGGCCTTGGCCTACCCAGAACTCGCCACAGCCTCACGCCCACACAGGTGCGCCTATGTGCTTCTGCTCACTCCTGAGCGCCCTTTGGGGAACCTCTTCCCAATCTCGGGCCGGCCTTGGCTTGGGGTTGAGGGTCAGGATCAGCCACTTTGTGTGAGCTGCCTCCCTCGGCCCTAGAAAAAAAGGTTTGGCCCTAGTGGGGCAATTTTTTTTTGAAAAATCTACACTAAAAAAAATTTTAAGAAGAGTAAACAATACATTTATTAAAACTATATAGAATTTTATATTCTTAAACATTAATGAATACTAATTAAACTTGTTTTAGTAAGAATTATTTCTAAAATTAAAAATACTAAACCCCTTTTTTTATCTCAAAAATTTACGAAAAGGAAATTTTAATAAACCAACATTATAATTTATATACTAGTATCCTTGAAAACTTTGTTCAATAAAAAAATAATTTAATTTGAAAAACTTAAACATATATTATTACATTATTTAAGAAATGAAAATCGTTACATTGTATTTCAAAAATTCTTAAAGTGATTTTAATTCCTTAATTCTTTTCAAAATCACTTAAGGGTGAAACGATGTTTTACACCATATTCTTTTAGAGTTCATAAATGATGGTTTAATTATAACCTTAATCATAACTCAATTATTTGGAAACCAACTAATATTTAAATAAGTTCACTTATCCTAAAAAGGTCCAACATCTATTTTTTTATAACCGTTAGCTTCTAATGGTCACTAGAGAAATGGTCGAAAAAGTGTCCTATAAAGCCAAACCTTATGGTGTTCTAAAACTCAAAAGGAAGAAGATGGTGCTTCCCATTCTTCTGATGCTCAGCATGGTTTTTATGATCGCAGTGGTGATGTTTTTTTCTTTAGTTGACTCGAATGATCTCTTTTACTTACCGGGCCTCATTGTGGTGATTGGGGGTCTTCCAGTAGTTCTAATAGGGGTTTTAATAGGTATATTTGGTTAGCATGATTACTCTTTAGATCTCGGTGTATTGTAGTCACTATGGTGTTCTTATTTAAATAAAGTTCCTTATGTTTATCCTTTAAATTTTTGTTTGGATAAAAGGGATTTTACAAAAGTAAATTTCTAATATCATCATTATATGATACCCAAAATTTGGGGTGTTACGCATTGTTTTTTTTACTTGTCATAATATTCATTTTCGTATAATTTTTGGTATATTTATATGTTGGATTTATGTATTATTAAGCCTGATCTTCTTTTATTAGTTCATGTTGGCCTTTTGTTCGATTTATACATTGGGAATGTGCCATTCGCCTTGGTCTGCTTTCCCATTTGATCTATGTCATCCTCATACCTGATGTTGATCCATTGATCCTTATGATCCTATGGTTTTCTATTCCTCCCTTTTTTCATTCTTCATGAAATGGATTGGCTTGATCAATGGGTGACCCTTGATAGCTTATCCTATGATGTCATATGTCCTTATTTTGTTGTTTAGGTGGTTATGTTGGGACACTTATCTAGATTTTTCATATCCTTGGTCATATTCTCTAGTATTCCTCTACCCCTACTAGAATGACTCCTCGATTTGGAATCTACCTCTCCACTTTTGGGAGATTTAGTTGGGCAAAAAATCTCTATCGTTTTGGGAGTTCTAGTTTTCCTCGAGGGAGAAGAGTAGATGAAGGAGAACTGGTGGGATTCCTTGACTTACCAAAGAAAAAATAGTGATCTAGATAAGTTTTTATCATCTTCATCTACACTTGGTGAGCAGCACTGATGAGGTCCTAGTGTTCTGTGGTGTTCCTTTTACCTAGATGGAAATGACGATTATATAGGAGTACAATCTCGATGACCCTAACTACAAGACCTAATTACATAGAGGCTCTATAAAAACACATAGGAGAGATTTATCCCTAGTAAGGGGACTTTGTATGGTATTCTTCTTCTTTTCTATCTGTTATCTATGCCTTGTATTTGATTATTATTTGGTTCTATGTTGTGTGTGTTGTTTGAATTTTTCCAAGGTGCACAGTATATGATGAATCCCCAACTTGGTTATACTATGAGTCCTGGCATTTCAAGAACCTAAACTTTGTATATTTTCCTCATGTGTCTTTTTCTTATATGGTTATGTTTCACTATTTATCAAATATCTTTTATAATCCCATTTTTTCATAGTGGAATCTTGGTACCCCTGCATCATGAATATAGGCCAAATAGATAAATAATGTTTCCACAAATCTTTTCTATATTCCAACCATTTTTCTCTTATATTTATGATTACAATTGAGGATTTTTACTATATTAACTTAACAAAGTTAATAAACTTCATCATAAAATTAACCTAATTTTCTTCAATATAAATTTTTTGCATATCCACTCTAACTTCCTCCACCACATCTCAAAAAATGTGATATTGTACCATAATGTGCTTTATCTTGGAATGAAAAGATAGATTCCTTTTAATTTTCAAGGTGCTATGAATGTTTCAAAAAAATTGGATATACTTCTGTCATTGTCTGGGATCCTCTGGAAACCTTCACATCTAAATCACTTCTTTGCAAGCCTGTGTAGTTTTCATGTACTCTACCTTAGTTGTGGATAAATATATAACTGACTACAACTTTGAATTCCATCTCACAACTCATCCTATAAAATTAAACACATAACCCAAAGTGTATTTTCGTTGGTCATAATCACCTACAAAATATGAATCTGCGTAGGCTCTAATAGTGAAATTTGATTCTCAATAACATAATACAGCATATGAGATCTCCTTGATGTATCTAAGTGTCTTCTTTAATATGTTACAATGCTCCCGTATTTAATTCTCCACATACCAACTAACTTCTCCCACTACATGTGCAATTTCTGGTCTCATATAAACCATAGATAATATCATACTACCCACTATTGGTGCATAAGGTAATTGAGATATCTCGATCCTCTATACTTCTCTATTATCACTGTTAGAATTCATCATAGAGGATAACATAAAATTAATAGTAAGTGGGGTAAATATAGGATTATATTGTCGCATGTGGAAGTATGTCAAGATATTCCTCAAGAAATTCTTTTTTGATTGCTAAATCATATCCTTCATTAAATCTGTATCCCAAGATATTATTTTTTGGTTCTAATTCCTTCATATCATACTCCCATGAAAACTATCAACATGTCATCCACATACAATAGAAGAATGATAAAATCATTACCATATGAACCCATGAAATATGCACAAGTATCTGAATGAAGTATTTTGTGTCCAAATCTCATGATATAGGAATAAAATCTCTTGTACCAACACCTTGGTGCCTACTTAATACCATTAAATTTTTTTTCTCCACCTAAAAACCGAGTTCACTTATCCTTATTTTGAAAAACATTCTGATTCGAAAATATATATTTATTTACCAATATCACCATTTAGAAAAGTTCTCTTCACATATAGCTACTCTAGAGTTAAACTATATATTGCACACATCCCCATAACTATCTGAACAATCGTTATTATAACAATGGGAGAAAATATGTCCTTGAAATCAATAACTTCTCCCAATGCATATCCTTTGACCACCAGTCTTGCATGATATCATTACAATTATTCCTTTTCATCCCAATTGATCTTAAAGAACCTATTTTTACTGATATTCTTCCTTCCACGAGGTAATGGATCAATATATCAAGTCTTGTTATTGTGAAGGGCATCAATTTTCTCCTAAATTGCTTCCATCCATGTGGATATTTCTGAACTCCACATCACCTCCAAAAAAATAATATGGATCACCATCCTCTATCAATAAGTAGTACAAAATATTTCTCCCAGTGATAAATTATGAGTGCCAAATTGGTTCTCTTTTATCTTGAGTTTATCATCAAAGTCCAAAATTAATCATAACTTGATCATCATGCTCCTAAAAGTAAATTGATTCTTCTATGGATTTTTCCTCCACCCCAACTATTATAGTATATGTGTTCTCTTTCTTCAAGTCCCCATTAATCATCACTTGCACCTTATCTTCTAGACATATAACATCCATGCTGATGATAAGTCTATGGGTAGTGGGGTCCCACATACGATACCCCTTCACACCATCAACATATCCTAAGAATATACATTCATTGGATCTCGAATCCAACTTCAATCATTCTTAATCATTAAACAATATAGATACATGACCTCCATAAGTATGTAACCAAGCATAGTCAGTAGATTTAACACTCCACATATTCATTAGTTTTTTCATATCAATCATCACAAAAGTAATTCGATTGATCACATAACATGTGATCTTCATTACTTTATCCCATAACTTCTTGAAAATTCCTACAGTCTTAAATATCTCCCTTGTTCTATCCAACAAGGTTATGTTCACCCACTTTTACACTCCATTTTGTTGAGGAGTGTATGACACCATGAATTGTCTCTTGATGCCTTCTAATTGAAAAAAAACTATCAAAATCCTCACTTGAACATTTTCCACCACTTTCAATCCTTAGACATCTTATCTTCTTTCAAGATTCCATCTTCATCCCGGCTTTGAATGTTTGTAAGACTTTAAAAACACTTGATTTCATCTTGATTGGGTATACCAAACATCTCATGGAATAATCATCAATGAATTATACAAAGGACCTTTCTCTTCCCAGGGATATAAACAGTGATTTCAAAATATTGGAATGAATCAACTCTAAGATATCCTTGCTCCTCATTGCTGACATCACAAAATTCAACCAATGTTGGTTGCAAAAATAATAATGCTCCCAAAATGTAAAGGATACCTTTGTAATCTAGGAAGAAACTTAGGTTTAGTAAGAATATTCAAGCTTCATTCGAACATAAGACCAAGATTTTGATACCATGATATCCTCAATTCTTTTGTTGAGGTAGTTAACAGGTCAACTATTGTAATGTCTTGGAAGTTCCATATAATTTTTGTAAATTATATGGAATTATTTTCAGACCGCAAAATTTGACGGTGTGCGATTCTGAGGCCCAGGGTGCCCAGAATGATCCTTCTAAGTTTTGTTAAGCTTTAATTAGCGCACGTATGAGGTTTTCCTAGAAAGTAGAATAATTCTTAAATGGTTACTCGAATTAAAAATCTGAGGGCATTGTTGAGCTCAGAATGGCGGGTTTACCCTAAGCGGTGCTTATGTTTAGTCAGTGCGGGCCTCCTGTGAGAAAACCTGAAAATGGAATAACCGTAAATAAAATAATTAAATAAAATTATTTTATTTTTCAAATTCTTATAACTCATGAACGGTAACTCAGATTAAAAAACCGAGACCACCACTGAGCTTGTGAGGGTATTCTCTCTTTTTAATGATACTAACTTTGGCCAGTGTGGGCCACCAGTGAAAGTTAGTTTTTGGTCGTAAATAAAATAACTAAGTGACAATTATTTTATTGTAAAATCCATAACTTTTAAAAGGTAACTCCGATTGAAAATCTGAGAGTACCATTGGGTTCGTTGGGGTGTGTTTCAATTAGGCAGATCCTAACCTCAACCGACGTGGGTTGAGGGTGACTGTTAATAATTTTCCAAACTTTTTTTAGGGTACGTTCAGTAAATGCGTGAGCGGCGTTTTCTAACTTTTGAACTGTTGTTCGGCTTAAAAATCTGAGTGGATCGATGTACCCATAGCACCGAGATTCACTTAAAAGAGGCATAACTTCGACCGTAGTAGGTCGGGTGAAAAAGTTATTTTTTCACCACCTCAGAAGACTGCGAACATGTCAATGCACACCACAAGAGGAGAGTCATGGCTCCTCAGCTACGGCGAATGGAGGGGGCGGCCGTCACGATGGCCAACCGCAGGATGGAAGGCGACACGACCGCCGCGCCACCGACAAATGGAAGCTGCGGAGGAGGCCAAACCCACCTATGGAGGGTTCTGCAGCACCCACACGGCGCTGCCGCCTCACCAACAGAATGGCCTCTAGGCCTTTCGGGAATCCGGGTGACTGGGGGGTTACACCCCCCCCACCCCGCATCAGACTAAACTGGGCCGCAGCCCTCAGAGCAGGTCGCCTCCCTCGAGTCGGGGTATTTCCCTCACACCGGGACGCCGCCCTCGGACCAGGCCGCCGCCCTCAGATCGGGTCGCCGCCCTCGGGTCAGGCCGCTACCCTCGGACCGGACCGCCTCCCTCGGAGTGGGCCGCCACCCTCGCACTCGACCCCCACCATCGCACTGGGCCCCCACCCTCGGAGCGGGCCGGTGCCCTCATACTGGGACGCCACCCTCAAAGAAGACAATCTCTGTAGACTGGGTTGTCGCCCCACGTGGGTCGGGTTGCCCCTTTGTGGGCCGCCCCCTTACAGGCTTCCCCCCTTGCAGGCCACCCTATTGTGGTCGTTCCGCCCTTGCGGGCCGTGGTGGTCTAGCCTTGCGGACCACACCTCTTGAGGCTCAGACCAAACATCGGCCCATTGGGCCAAGTCCTCCCCGGCCCAGACCTCAGTGAGTCGGGTCGGGTCGGTCCGACCAAGTTAGACCTAACCCACGCCCAACCGGACCCTGGAACACTAAAAGGAGCATATTTTGAGAACTGGACGTCTGTTTGACGAACCGTCTACAGTGTTGGGATCCTTGGATTTAGACGGTCCTTTTGGTATTCTCCAATTGAGTTTTTTAGATAGTTGGAGTAAGGCTGGGTTGGATCAAACCGGAATCCAACTGGGCCCCCGAAGCTAAAATGCTTATAACTTATAGACCGAGTGTCTGATTGATGTGTCTTCTATCGTGTTGGAACCCTTACGACATGGCGGTCCTTTGAGTTATTCCTTTTTGAAGCTTAGTGGCGGTTGAGGTATGACCGATATCTCAGGGGTAAGATTCTACAGAACTTGAGCATACTGGGTGCAAGGAAACCTGTGGCAGGCTACAACGTGAAGAAAGAACATCGATCCTATGTGGGTCAGATCTTGTGTGGGTCAATGCTCAGTGATTCTGTTTGGGTCAACACATATCGATCCTGTGTGGGTCAGATCCTGTGTGGGTCAGCGGGGGTTAGTTACCTATCGATCCTGTGTGGTTCAGCAGTAGTGCTTCTTAATAGAATAGTATTCTATATTTTATGACTAATCATATATACTTCTGTACTTAAGTTATATCTGATTGTGAGATGAGTCTTTTGCCTGTGTGGTACTTCGTTCTTTGTGGTGTTACTTGTGTGGTACTTATACCTTTGTGGTATTGTCTTTTTGGTGTTACATGTGTGGTATTTATCCCTTTTTGGTGTTAGTTGCGTGGTACTTCTACCTTCATGGAGTTACCTTCGTGGTTTTATCTTTGTGGTGTTACCTGTGTGGTACTTCTACCTTCGTGTTGTATTCCGTTTTCTTTCAATTGTATTGTACTACCAGTCGTACTTGTACTTTTACAGTTGGGCTTGTATTCCGACCCCTTTTTACTTTCATCCCTCTTTTACGACAACAGTTTACTGTGTGGTTGCGTCTTATTGTGTTCTAATCTGTGTGGTTGCATCTTGTTTTGTTCTTGGATTGTGTGTCTATACAGGTTAAAAATGAAATGTGTTCCCGTTTAAGGGAGACACATTTCTGGTGCTAGTTGTCAGCCTCTGGCCTATGGAATACGGGTTTGGGTAGTCCCGACATGGGCCCCGAAGGACGAGTCCTAACAATTATCTCCACCACCTTGTATGCTTTACCATAAAGAACGCATAGATTCTTTGAGATCTTCTTTGTCTTCATCACCACAAGCACACCCTTCACAATCTTCCCCACTCCATTGTTAGTGTGAGTCTTACACCTGATGTCATCAAATCCACCCAAAGAAAATATGTTAATCTTCAGGATCTTCGCATGGCATACTCCTTAGGTGGTTTGAATTATACCATCATGCATCTTCATTTTGTTGGTATTGACTCCAAAGATCTTCAAGGTGTGATTGTTCTCCATATAAACAAGTCCTTTCGAGATATGTTCTTACTGATCAAACCATTCCCTTTGAGCCATGTTTCTATTGAATCAATTATCCATGCGTTGTTGAGATGATGTCTACCTCCATCCATCACTGATGTTTTTCTGACTAGTATGTCTCCATTTCCATAAGTAATCATCATATTTCATTGAGAGTTGTTTCCATCACTCTTATTGTTCCAACTATTCTTTTTGGTGTGAAACTACTTTCCACAACCGTAACATGTGATTTTGTTATTCTTCTTGATTTAGACCTTCCATGATTTTGGCTCCCACTTAGAATCATGCTCCATCGTCCTTCCTCTCTCTATTGACAAAGTCTTCGATTGGTGCAATTTTTTTTTCTGTAACATTTCTCTTTCATTGACTTTTTTCTTCAGGAACCACAGCTGCAACACTTTTGAGCATAAACATGTCCATCATGATATTGTTGGTAAGGTTGATGGTCAACTGATCATATGGATTTGTAAATCTTTAGAGCAGAATACTTTCACATTCAGTTTCCCTAATTTTGTAGCCCAGTGTCCTGAGTTGAGAAAATAGGGTATTGACAGTGTTGATGTGATCAGTCACTGAGGATGAATCTTCATTCAAATTTTGATGCTTTATAGAACTGTTGACCTTTTTTCCGCCCACCAGACTTTTCGGCGTGGTCCCAATTTTAAAGTGTTAATCTAAAATAGATGTGGTAGGACCTGTTAGGGATGACATTAGGTTATTTGAGACACGTTGGTTGTTGTTTCCCCAACCCAAGTCCATCCATGGAACGCGTCGTGCTTTTTCTATGATCTTGACCATTGAAGAACTACCCAGGGGGTGTGACCTCAAGTTTTCATATTTTGAGGAAGCTCAATTGTACCTAAATGAGGCTGAATTACTTGCACAGGAGATTAACGCATGCCTGTCACGGGGCATGGACAAAAACAATTAAATTTTTCCTAGTGCAGCACAATGGCTAATCAGGGTCATCTCTCTTAAAGAGCCTTCTCAATTTAGTCCACTTACTTTATCTAATTCACCTATTCTATCTCTTTTTGTGGTTTTGTTTATTAAATTAAATTGATGAAAATATTTTTGGGTTTTTTATTATTTAAAATAATGACATGTGAAGCAAGAATTATATATTTATACTTAGATGCAAGTCTAAAAATAATAAATTAATAAGAAAGAACTTGGTTTTGGGGGTTGGTTAAATGTTTAATCATTATTCTCCTTTATATGTTTTATTTTAGTTTGATAATCCAAACATGAAATCTCATTTTTTAACTACTATTCTTTATTTATAAATTGTGGAATATCATTGAATGTTTGAGCACTCTCAATTCCACCTCCTCCTTTAATCCAGGTTAGTGACACACCTTTTCTAGAATGTCTCGTCTTCTAGGACCTGGTTCAATCGATGTCATTTCATCCATTTATTAGCTCAACTGAAACATGTTAAGAAATTACCAATGGAGAGAGGTAAAAAATATTAAATAAAAGAATAAGGATAGGTTGAGTTGCATGTCATCGGAGAGAGTCACAAGATCGGGGACATTCACCTTACCCGTGCATGCTACTCAAATCTATCTACAAACATAAAATTAAAAATTAAAGAAAATTCATGATCACCTTCACCTCCCCTCAGGCCAAGTCCCGGGTTCATCATCTAATTTCTGAGAGTAAGAGATTACTTGTTAGAGTGAGTGGAAGAAAAGAGAGAGAAAGAGAGAGAGAGAGATAAATAAAGAAAAGTGGATGGAGAAACCCAAAGGCATGGATTAATAAAACTAAAATTTGAATTACAATTGAAAACTAATAAAAAATAAAATAAAAATAAAATAAAAATAGGAAATGAGGGGGGAAGAGAGGAGAAGCAGTGGACCATGCCCCGATGGGATCCCTCCTTAGTTGTGGGTGTCGAGCTGATGATTTGGGAAGGCATCGAGGGCCTCCTTTTATAGAGTACACCCTATCCCCCCCCCTCACAATGAGGTATAGCCTGTATAGTGGGGTATGATGAAGTATGAATCATCCTTCTTCTAGGTTGCTACTTGTACAACCTCTTCTTCTCTGTCCATTGGTTCCTAAGGTATGATTCATCAAAATAATAGTCAATAGGAAAGTCAGAGTGTAATTCTATTTGAATAATATTAAAACATGAAGTATCAAGATCAAATTCTTCCCCATCAAAGTAAGAATCTTTTATCATGATTTCCTTAGGGAAATCCACTATAATCTCTTCATGAACTTCCTTCAATAAATATTCAACGTGTCCAGGGAGCTCTATATGTTCCTCAACATGTGCACATCCTGGTTCTTCTTCGTCCTCCAAGGCATAGTGTAGATTTTCAGATTCTGTATAATCAAAACCACAAGGAGTGATGTAGAATTCAGATTCAATAAAATTAGAAGGGATAGAGTCAATGAATGGTTCAACTACCTGAGTCGGTTTAGCTTAAATCTCTGCCTCAGTGGTAAGTGCCTCTTGGAGTAAACTCTCTGAGGATGGAGGCAGGTAGTCGGGATCCTCCATCTTGACTTCAAATTCCACCACTTGGGTGGTTTCTTCCTTCAGTGGTGATGAATCTTCTTCTTTTTATTGTATGGGGAGGTTAGGTAGTTCCTCACATTTAATCAAGAATTCATCCAAACTTTTTTGATCTCCCACTTTTAGCTCACCGGGTAAGTCTTCCTCCCTTGACTCCTCGGGTTCTTCAATTTCAAATATAAGTGGTGAAATTTCTTCCACCAATTTCTCAGGTTATTCCTTGGATTAGTTTTGGGTTACTCCATTAATGCACGAACATAATCAATAGCTTTATCATACATTCTGGTTAATTTTTCAATTCTTTCTCTAAGTTCATGCACCTAAGCTCTTCTCAAATATTTATCTTCTTCTTGTTGTTGTTGCTGCACCAGTGTGTAATTTTTCCATTCATAATATTCTGAATTTGAATACATCATGGAAGTATTTTTTTAGTTTTTTTAAATGAAATGAAATCTAACTAAGATGTGAAAATAGAAAATTTAAATAAACTAATGATTGTATCCTTATAAACAACATTAGTTTTGATGCATGCCTGTCACGGGGCGTAGACAAAAATAATTATATTTTTTCTTATGCAATATAGTGGCTGACCAAAGTCATCTCTCTTAAAGATCCTTCTCAATGTAGTTCACTTACTTTATCTAATTCACCTATTATATCACTTTTTTTGGTTTTGTCTATTAAATAAAAGTGATGAAAATGTTTTTGGATTTTTTATTATTTAAAATAATGACATGTGAATCAAGAATTGTAAATTTATACTAAGATGCAAGTCTAAATAGAATGAATTAATAATAAAGAACTTAGTTTTACGGGTTGGTTAAAAGTTAAATCATTATGATCCTTTATATTTTTTATTTTAGTTTGATCATATAAACATGAAATCTCATGTTTGAACTACTATTATTTAATTATAAATTGTGGAATATCATCGAATGTTTGAGAAATCTCAATTCCACATCCACCTTTAATCCAAGTTGGTGACACACCTTTGTCTAGAATGTGTCACTTCCATGACCCAGTTAAACTAAAGCCCTTTCACACATTGATTATCTCAAATACAATGTGTGAATAACTAACCAATAGAGAGAGGGAAAAATGATTAAATAAATTAATAGGGATAGGTTTAGTTGCATGTCATTGGAGTCAGTCACAACATTGGAGACATTCACCTTACATGTGCATGCTACTCAAATCTATCTACAAACTTAAAATTAAAAATTAAAGAAATTTATGATCACCTTCACCTCCCCTCGGGAAAAGTCTCGGGGTCAGCCTCTCTTTTAGGAGAGTAAGATATTACGCAGTGGTGTGGGTGGAAGAGAAGAGAGATAGGGAAATAAATGAAGAAAAGTGGATGGAGAAACACAAAGGCATGGATTACGAAAACTAAAATTTGACTTACAGTTGAAAAAAAAATTCAAAAATAAAATTAAAATAAAATATAAAGAATAAATTTGGGGGGAAAGAGGAGAAGAAGTGTCTCGTTCCATGGTGGGATCCCTCCTAAGCTGTGGGTGTCGAGCTAATGATTTGGGAAGATGGTGAGGGCCTCCTTTTATAGGTAGAATTCATTCCTCTGAAAGTTTTCACATTGTTGGCCTATTAAATGTTAGATTAATGTGTGGAACCCTTCATAAAAGTTATTCAATAATGTGGTTTCCATTCACCCTCCAAATTTCAGCTCATTTAGCGACAAGATTAAAGATTTATGGAATTTTCATTGAATAAGACTTTTTATGGCTGAAATTTCCACGAAGTTGTCTTCAAATTTATAACAATAAATGGAAACCTTAATGACTTCAAAATCCATCAAAATTTGTTTTAAAGTTGGTAATATGTGTTCTAGTGCTATCCTAGGTGGAGTCACCTAAATATGAGGTGAGGAGACTGATTTTTTCATCCGTTATAGTGGTGGAGTCCATTATATTTTCCTAGAAAAATATACATCTTCAATGAATTTTTTGGACTAATAGATCTTTGAATAAACTTTGTGTCCTTAAGATAAATTTTAATGAAATAAAATCAGGATTCTAAGAAAAATAATCTTGAATTATGGAATTATATTTTTAAAAAAATTATAAAAATAGCTTTGTAGTAAAAATCTGTCAAAAATCCAAAATTATGCACTTTTCTCAATTTTACTCATAATCATTATAAAATTAAAATTACCCATTATTTTAATAAAACGTTGAAATAAATTTGTTTTTTCATTGAATAAAATTAAAAAATCCTCATTATTTGATCAGAAATATGCACATAAATTTTCTCTCTCAATTACCCCCACACATAAACCATGCTTTTCCTCAAGCATAAAATCTCAACATAGAAATCAGAGTACACCAATGTTATCAATATTCAAATTCCAATTCAATTAAATAAAAAAAAATCAATGTGAAATCAAACATTCAAAAAAATTCAAAAATATAAATTTAATTTCCCATTTTTCAAAGAAACAAATAATTCACATATTTTACTTTTACCATTTGAAAATTGTTGGAACTTCACCTTTCATTCATTAAAGCTCCCTGATTCATTATTATGAAACATGCCAAGTCATGATTTACCTCACTTTTGATTATTTTCTCTCATTACTCATTATACAATTCAAGTAGAGTTATGCTCATATAATGAGAACATGCTCCTTATCCATAGGCTTGTAAATAAACTACTTTCTCCACATTGTAAAGACAAATTTCACATAAAATCACAAGGACTTGAAATTAAGGTTCTATTGACTTAGAGGTTTAAGGTTGGTAGGATTTGATTCGTTAAAAGTTAATGCTCAAGGAGGAGGCTAATATATTAAGTACTATGCATGATATCAAAAGTAAAAATATAATGAAATTATCCCCTTCATAGTAGCAACACCCACTTCCCAAAACGTAAAGAAAATGTTATGATCAATTAAGAAAAATGAATGATTTGTGCACCCTCTTGAATATTTTATTTTATTTTGTACTTTATTTTATTTCTTTGAAAGTTATGATTATATCAGACCTCACATCAATCACCTAACCACATATGCTCATAAGATCGTTGGTCTAGAAAATGGTGATTTTGGGTTTTCCCAAATCATAACCCATTTTTTCTCTTTTTGTTGGTTCTTTTTTTCATTTTTTCATTTTTTTTTATTCAAGAGGGAAAAAATAGAGTATAATGAGTGATTCCACAAAATTTTATAATTACCACAATAAAACCCCTACACTTATTCCTTACAATGTATATCATCCCATCCACCATGATTCTCTTTACCCGCACACTTCAACTTTAAACTATAATGAAAATACTCAGAGGAGGGTAGGAATGGATAAAAATGGCTTGAAACATGACTCATTCCTATAAAGGTCATTCATGGTCTCCATCTTCTAAAATAAGGATTGATGTAAAGGTATTATTTTAAGGAAAATTATCTTTTCAAAGGATACCTTAATCATTTTAAATGTGTTTTTGCACAGTCATAGATTTGACAAGTTTCAATACATGTTATGGTTGGTTACATGTCCCAAGATTACTCAAGAAATATGCTCAAGAATAAATAAGAAATACCTGGTCTAGAAATCTTCTCGAGAATGGGAAATATAACATTAGACAATCGCTCAGGGAATGACTAATAAATCAATTCACATGAACTTCATAAATTCAAAGCATGAAGGATGGTTGGGAAATTTCATTTAAATGAATCAATTAATTCCTTCAAATCCTGAGTCATTACTTCAATATCCATGATTCATTTTAAAAATTCAATTATTAATTTCAATCATCTAATAATATCAACATTGAAATCTAAAACATGGAATCATAGGATTCCTAAGAAACTCATGTCTCCTAAATAAGTTAAGTAAAACATGAATTCAAGTTTGGCCAGGCAATTTTATCTTTAAATCACAAAACATGTTGTGGACAATAATGTGGAGAGTTTAAAAGATAAAACACTAAAATTGAACACCCTATTTCCATGAAACATGGTCTTTCCCATTCACTGTATGGGGCTTCTTTCTACCGTTATGATCCTACAAAATAAAATTAATCAATTAATCATAATGATCAATTCATTTAAGCTCAAAATGAACAGAGGGAGGGGTCTACATGCTAAATTATTTCAAAGAAAATAAATTGACATCGGAATTCCTAGAAAGCAAGTAAACATAAATCTTGGTATTATCTCTTAAGTTGGCCCTGAATTTTGACTACCTCTAGAGGAAAGTACCGGATATTATCCAAAGTATGATAGTGGATGAAAATTCTTTGATTTGAACCACTACATGTGGATTTTCCCAGCTTGTGCTTCATCCTTCAGGGTGAGTAATGATCTAGGGATAGAGTTCACCATATCCCCACCCCCTTAACAATGAGGTATATCTTGCGTGGTGGGGGTAGGATGAAGTATGAATCATCATACTTCTTGGTTACTACTTGTGAAACCTCTTATTCTCTATCCATTGGTTCCTTAAGGCATGCTTCATCAAAATAATAGTCAATGGGAAAGTCAAAGTGTAATTCTATTTGAATAATATTAAAACATGAAGTATCAAGATCAAATTCTTCCCCATCAAAGTAAGCATATTTTGTCATGGTTTCCTTAGGGAAATCCACTAGTATCTCTTTATGAACTTCCTTCAATAAATATTCAACATATCGAGGGAGATCCATATGTTCCTCACCATGTGAACATCTAGGTTCTTCTTTATCCACCAAGGAATAGCTGAGATTTTTTGATTCTGTATAATCAAAACCACAAGGAGTGATGTAGAATTTAGATTCAATAAAATTAGAAGGGATAGAGTCAATGAATGATTTGACTCCCTAAGTTGGTTCAGAATCACTCTCTACCTCAGTGTTAAGTGCCTCTTGGTGTAGACTCTCTAAGGATGGAGGCAGGTAGTTGGGCTCCACCTTCTTGACTTCAAATTCCACCACTTGGGTGGTTTCTTCCTTTTGTGGTGTTGAATCTTCTTCTCTGTATTGTATGGGTAGGTTAGGTAGTCCTCATATTTAATCAATAAATAATCCAAAAAAAATTGATCTCCCACTTATAGCTCAGTAGGTACGTCTTCCTCCCTTGCCTCCTTAGGTTCTTCAATTTCAAATATAAGTGGTGAAATTTCTGTCACCACTTTCTCAGGTTCTTTCTCCAGCATAGGGTTGGGTTGCTCTATTAATGCATGAACATAATCAAAATCTCTATCAGCCTTTCTGGTTAGTTGTTCATAGCTTTTTCTATGTTCATGCACCTGAGCTCTTCTAAAATATTCATCTTCTTCTTCTTGTTTTTACTGCACCTCTAAGTAATTTTTCCATGCATAATATTCTGATTTTGAATACATCTGGAAAATCTTTTTTTAGTTTTTTAAATGAAATGAAATATAAATAAGATATGAAAATAGAAAAAGAAAATGATCTAATGATTGGCTCCCCGAAAACATCTTCAGTTTTGGCGCACGCCTGTCTTTGGGTGTGGACAAAAATAATTATATTTTTCCTAGTGCAGCCCAGTGGCAGACCATGGTCATCTGTCTTGAAGATCCTTCTTAATGTAGTTCACTTTCTTTATCTAATTCACATATTCTATCTCTTTTTGTGGTTTTTTTTATTAAATTATAGTGATTAAAATCTTTTTGGGATTTTTATTATTAAAAATAATGACATGTGAAGCAAGAATTCTAAATTTATACTAATATGAAAGTCTAGATAGAATGAATCACTACTAGAATTTTACACTTTACCAACGGTTTTAAACCATTGGTAAAGGCATGGAAACCATTCGTATATAGTATATCAACGGTTCCCTCAACTGTGGCCAAGTAAGGCGTGACGATAGGCATATACCAATAGTTCAGTGAAAACCATTGGTATAGGTGTCAAAATAGAAGGTATACCAATGGTTTGCTACAAACTATTGGTATATGTGTGTTAAAGTATAACATATACCAAAGGTTTTTAAAATGTTGGTATATGTGTGTTACACTTATACCAACAGTTATAAACCGTTGGTATAAAGGGTATATGGAAAGCCATATGGCTATACCAATAGTTTTGTTATAACCATTAGTATAAACCTATACCGACGTTTATAACAAACCATTGGTATAGTTATATTATAGTATCTATACCAACGATTTTGAAACTGTTGGTATACAATTGCTCAGCTCCACAACAGCAGGCCCCTCTCCCCTCTCCAGACCTGCAACAACACAGCAACCCCTCTCCAGACCTGCAACAACACCAATAAAAAATCCTCATCCAAAGTATTCAAAATTTAGAATTCATTCCAGAATTTAGAAATTTAGAAATTTAGAAATTTAGAAATTCAAATGTAATAACACCTATAAGAGAAAAGGCCTACATTTTATAAGAAATGAAATAACACCCATAAGAGTATTCCAAATTTATAATTCATTCCTCACTCAAACCACGACACCAACACACATAAGAGTATTCAAAATTTAGAATTTATTCCTCACTCAAACCACAACCCCAATACACACAAGAGAAAAAACCTACATGTTATAGGAAGAACCTGGGATGTTTAGTCATGGTCTTGGGTTTAGTATCTTAAAACCAACAGAAAAACTTGGGTAGAGTTTCAAGGATCATGACACCCATAAGATAGACAATGGTAGTGGTCATGTGCTTAGACCTAGAATGAGTTATAAGAAGCACATGGGATGTTTATATCCCTCTAATGATTATGTATCCATGTATAAATGGTTCTTGATGTGTTAGTGGGAAACATTGTCCAATATCGAGATATGAGATGGGTTACCGGAATAGCCTACATGTTTTTTATAGACTTTTCAATTAGAATAAGGGGGTATGTGGCTAATTGTAATTTGCTCTCCTAGGTGTGATGTGATATGAATCCCCATCTTGGGTAGTGGGTATGAATATTCAATTATGACTTTGGTATTGGGTTCCCAAAGGGACTTTGGTTTGGTCCTAGAACCCACTGTTTGAGGATGGGATTGAGGTGATCCATGGGGCTATGGTGTCACCATATGTATTCCTCACCATTGGAGTATTTTTATGAGACTTTGAAACTTATTTTTCAAGAATCTATGTGTAGCCTTGTTGACCAATTTGTTATATGGTATGCTTGATTGTTCATAGGTTTCATATGAAATCACTATATGATATTTATTTGTTGTATGTTATTATATAGAATGAATGACCCATGATTGAGAATTAGAACATGAGTGTTGGTGCATGTTCGTGATGGGATGTCAAGACTCATTCCAAATATAATTCATGTTTTTCTATATATATTGTGACTCATTGTGTTTCAATATATACCTTGTGAATATTTTCTTCTAATAACTTATAACCAATAGACCATATTTTATTTTTTATCCCTTAATTTCAAGAATATATGTGTAGCCTTGTGAAGATTTTCCGTATGTCAATTGTTGTTTTCACTTAAAATGTTGTCCATTTCAAACAAAAGTGACACACTTTGAGTGATACACGTCGCACCGTGCATCGGGTTGAGGTGGGGTTGACTCGTACCCACCACAAATGATCCATGGATCATTGGGAGGGGGGGTTGTCTGAGGGGTGCGGGGGCTATCCGGGGTTGAGGGGGGCTGTCCGGGGGGGCTGTCCGGAGTGAGTTTTCGACCACCACGGTCACACAACACCTCTGATTGATGTGTCGTCTAGCTGACCATTTCACAACTAACCCACTCTTTGTTGTCATCCGATTTCATGGTATTCTGAGGTCTTTCGACCGGTTTTGACAACCCCACCCATGTTTTTCAAGCGCGCCAAACACCTAAAAAACACATATTCTACCATGGCATGCAAATCGCACGTCCAAATGTTGTTTCATCTTTTCGTACACCTCAAGAATAATAATTAGGGTGTTTTCATGTGATTTCATGTCATTCTGATGTCGTTTGGTATGTATTTGACCATAAAACACATGTTTTGGCCATTTACGACATGCAGAGTGTGTTTTTGACCACCGTGGTCACACGACACCTCCGATTGGTGTGTCGTCTAGGTGAACATTTTATAATTGACCCACCCTTTGTTGTCGTCCAATTTCATGAAATTCTAAGGTCGTTCAGCTGATTTTGACTACCCCACGCATGCTTTTCAAGCACGTCAAACACCTAAAAGACACATACTTAGTCATTCCGCACAAACCGCACATCCTAATGATGTGTTGTCTCCTCATACACCTCATGAATAATAATTATGGTGTTTTCATGTGATTTCAAGTCGTTCTGATGTCGTTCGGTATGCATTTGACTGTTAAACGCATGTTTTGGCCATTTACAACACGCATAGTACGTTTTCGGCCACTGTGGTCACATGACACCTCCGATTGTTGTGTCGTCTAGCCTACCATTTTACAATTCAGTCACCCTTTGTTTTCATCTGATTTAATGTCATTCTGAGGTTTTTTGGCTAGTTTTGACCACCCTGCGCATGCTTTTCAAGCGCTCCAACACCTAAAAAGCATATATTCATCTGTGCCGCACATACCGTACGTCTGAATGATGTGTCGTCTTTTCTTACGCCTAAATAACAATATTTAGGGTGTTTTCGTGTGATTTCAAGTCATTCTGATTTCTTTAGGTATGTATTTGACCGTAAAACACGTGTTTTGGCCATTTACGACACGCAATGTTTTTTTTCGGCCACCGCGGTCACATGACACCTCCGATTAATGTGTCGTTTTTTCAACCATTTTAAAATTCACCCACCCTTTGTTTTCGTCCAATTTCATGGCATTCTGAGGTCGTTCGGCCAGTTTTGACCACCCCACGCACGCTTTTCAAGCGCACCAAACACCTAAAACACACATATTCAGTAGTGTCGCACAAAACGCGCATCTGTATGATGTGTCGTCTCCTCATAAAACTCATGAATAATAATTAGGGTGTTTTCGTGTGATTTCAAGTCATTTAGATGTCATTCAGTGTGCATTTGATAGCTAAATGCATGTTTTTTCCATTTACGACATGTGGAGTGCGTTTTCGGCCACCGTGGTCACAGAAAACCTCTGATTGATGTGCCATCTGGCCGAAAATTTCAAAATTCACCCACCCATTGTTGTCATCTGATTTCATGGCATTCTGAGATCATTCGTCCAGTTTTTACCACCCCCCGCACCATTTTCAAGCGTGCCAAACACCTAAAAAACACATATTCATCCATTCTGTGAAAACCACACGTCTGAATGATGTGTCGTCTCCTCATACACCTCAATAATAATAATTAGGGTGTTTTTGTATGATTTCAAGCCATTTTGATATCATTTGGCATGCATTTGACTGTTAAACACATGTTTTGGCCATTTAAGACACAAGGAGTGTGTTTTTGGAAAGCGCGGTCACACGGCACCTCTGATTAATGTTCCATTTGGACGACAATTTCAAAATTCACCCACCCCTTTTTGTCGTCCGATTTAATGGCATTCTGAGGTTGTTCGACTAATTTTGACCACCCCACGCAAGCTTTTCAAGCGCGCCAAACACCTAAAAAACACATATTCTGTCGTGCCGCGCAAACCACGCGTCTAAATGATGTGTCGTCTCCTAATACACATCACAAAAAATAATTAAGGTGTTTTCATATGATTTTAAGTAATTCATATGACGTTCGGCATACATTTGACTTTTAAATGCATGTTTTGGCCATTTACGATATGCATAGTGCGTGTTCGGCCAGCGCGGTCACACGACACCACCGATTGACGTGCTGTCTGGCCGATCATTTCAAAATTCACCCACCATTTATTGTCGTACGATTTTATGGCATTCTGAGGTCGTTTGTCCAGTTTTGACCACCCCATGCACGCTTTTCAAGCACACCAAACACCTAAAAACACATATTCAATCGTTTCACTCACACTGTGCATCTAAATGACATGATATCTCCTAGTACACCTCAAAAATAATAATTCGGTTGTTTTCATGTTATTTCAAGCCATTCCAAGGTCGTTTGGCATGAATTTGACCATTAAAAACATGTTTTTCCCATTTACAACACGCGGAGTGCGTTTTCAGCCACCGCGGTCACACGACACCTCCGATTGAAGTGTTGTTTAGCCGACCATTTCACAATTCACCCACCCTTTGTTGTCGTCTGATTTCATGGGATTCCAAGGCCGTTCAGCTAGTTTTGACAACCCCATGCATGCTTTTCAAGTGCATCAAACACCTACAAAACACATATTCAGTCATGTCATGCAAACCGCGCATCTGAATGGAATTTCGTTTCCTCGTACGCCTCACAAACAATAATTAGGGTCCTTTCGTGTGATTTCAAGTCATTCTGATGTTGTTAGGCATGCATTTGACCGATAAATGCATGTTTTGGCCATTTACGACACGCAGAGTGCGTTTTCGGCCAGCACGGTCACACGACACCTCCAATTGACGTGTTGTCCAGCTGACTATTTCAAAATTCACCCAACCTTTTTGGTCATCCAATTTCATGGCATTCGGAGGTCGTTCGGCCGGTTTTGACCACCCCACGCACACTTTTCAAGCACGCCAAACACCTAAAAACACATATTCAGTTGCGCCACATAAACCATGTGTCCAAATGACGTTTCATCTCCTCTTACACTTCCAAAATAATAATTAGGGTATTTTGTGTGATTTCAAGTCATTCTGATGTCTTCCGGCATGCATTTGACCGTTAAACGCATGTTTTGGCCATTTACGACACGCGGAGTGCGTTTTTGGCCATCACGGTCACACGACACATATGGTTGAGGTGGAGTTTACTTTTACCCATCACAAATGACCAATGTATCATTTTCCTAAAGTATCAACACCATCCAAATGCATTTGATCAGTTTTACGTATGTCAGTTGTTGTTTTCACTTAAAATCTGGTCCATTTCAAATTAAAGTGAGACACTTTGAGTGGTACCGTCCACATCATACATCAGATTGATGCGGGGTTGACTCTTACACATCAAAAATGTCCCATGGGTCGTTTTTATAAAGTATCAACAGAATCCGAATATATTTGGTCCATTTTTCGTATGTTAGTTTTTGTTTTCACTTAAAATGTTGTCCATTTCAAATAAAAGTGAGACACATTAAGTGGTATCGGCCACATCATGCCTCGGATTGAGGTGGGATTGAGTCTTACACGTCACATATGACCCATGGATCATTTTCCTAAAGTATCAACACAATCCAAATATGTTTGTTCAGTTTTCCGTATGCCAGTTGTTTTTACTTAAAAGGGTGTCCATTTTAAACAAAAGAGAGACACTTTGAGTGATAATAGCCACACCGTGCCTCAGATTGAGGCTAGGTTGACTCGTACATGTCATATATGACTCATGGATCGTTTTCCTAAAGTATAAACACAATATGAATTTTTTTGGTCAGTTTTTTGTATGTTAGTTAGGCAAATCGTGCAACAACAGTGATAATATCTTATACTAAAACTATAGACATTGTGCATGATGTGTATCCCCTGGTGCATGGTTAGGGAAAATCATGCACATTGATTATAATATATATCCCTATATGGTTGGTAGATACCATGTGGGATGGACTTAAATGTTTTACTAACCGTGAGGTATAGTGTTTTTTTACGCCGATCGGGGTTCCGAGCTCCGAACAAGACCCAGAAGCCCCATAAACCATTATAATATCATTAGGCTTCTATATTTGGTAAAAAATAAAGATTTATACTGAATTCAAAAATATCAATACCAGAGTGAAAAACCAGGTTAAAAAATAAAGAGTTATACAAAATTCAAAAATGTAATGGATCAATCAGCCCCTGATCACCATCACCATCACTACTGTCATCATCAGCCCCATCCTCTCCTCCATCTTTATCCTCGTCATCATCGTCTCCATGCTCATCCTCGGCCCCATCCTCGCCCTCAGCCCCATCCTCACCCTCGTCCTCATCCTCATCCTCGCCCTCATCCTCTTCAGCATCCTCGTCATCACCAGAAATGTTATCATATTGACTGCCACTAGAACTATCGCCTGGTGCATAGGATAATGCACCCATCGACAACATATATGTCTAACAAGCCGCGCTGGCCTCTGGTGTAAGTGATGAATATAAATCTTTGATCAGTTTTATAAATTCTTTCTCCCTCGTTTGAACCTGATCTTCCAACTCTGTGACCCTTTTATCAGACATTCTTGCATGCTCCTTGACATGTTCCAACTCTGTGGTACTAGAATGGATACCTGGAGAGGACCAATACCTCGTCGGGACTATATTTTTACCAGGTCGGCAGTATAATCGACCAGAGTGCTCATCTCCCTAAACCTTATATAAATGATCGTGTGGTCCTAAATTGTTAGGCTTCAGGGAATCAAGGTTCTCTAAATCATCCTGTTAAAATTATTAATAGATTATTAAATTTCAAAATATATATTAATCTTTTAGATAAACAAATTAAAACTTACAATCTTTTCTTGTGTCGGTTCATTAACCGCAGTTCCATCTTTTTTCCTTCTACTCGAGAAAAACAATTTTGCTCGAGGGAGACGTCCTTCAATATTCAATTTTTTCTTCTGTAATCACATTGAACCAATATAAAGTGCAAGTATAATCATATATTCAATATTTAATAAATCACATAATTTAAGTAGGAAACAATAAAAAGGGAAAGTCCTAAAGAAAAATTTTAAAAAACTATATCATACCAGCTGCCTCTCATGATCTGACGTAGTAGTGCACCCCAAAGTGTGGAGGTATTGCTTTGAATCAATGTTTTCTTTGTTTTTTTCAGAACATTACTAAATAATGATTTATAATAAATATGATAATATTATTGAAAAATATGAAAATTTTCATTTAAATACCTCAAATGGGTTTAATACCTTAAATTTGGTAGTCGCCCAATGGGTAATCATTTCACGATATTGCTCTATCGGGTAGTCATCCATGATAGGTACTGTCTCCAACTTTGTGCCCACTCTATAACACCATCCAACATACAGATCATGCTTATAACCTCTCCAAATCTCTCCTAGATCCTTTAAATGTGATGGTCGTGCACCTTCACCATCAGGGAAGTTAAACTGAAGCTGAAACCCAATATATTAATTCATATAAATAAAAAAAATACTACATTATATCCAATATATATTTTTACCCATATTTTTGCCCATGAATTATCCTTGACTTCATGTGGAAAAATTCTCCAAGAGAGAGGGCTGGCCGGAATGATGTCGGAGTATTTGGCTAACGTCACCAAAAAACCCTGACATTCCTGCCCAGATTTATCAATCATTTGTCATTCATCATTGTATTCAACCATCTACTATGTCTGGTGGTTCCATACCACATGAAAGCATGTACTCCCCTCCCCCACCTCCTATCATTAGATGAATCAGTTTTTGAAGAAAAAAATAGTACAAGTTATAATAAAAATAAATTTTGGTATAAAAATTTGTTAGAGTTATATAAATATACCTGTGGTAGTCGGATCAATGGGCGTCACTGGATATGCAGAAGCTGAAGGAATATCTTGTACAGGTGAGGTGTCCATCAGTGTACGCTCCTCGGCCACATACTATGTCGGAGCAAGAGTCGAAGAAGGTGGAATATAATAGCTCGAAGATAATGAACCAGAAGCAAAAGATGATTGCACAGACGTCAGGCCAACTGGTAGTGTAATCATCAGAGGCCTAAATATCTCGTGTGTCCATAAAGACACACCAGGATCAAAATGGGGCATAGAAGATACTTATGTGGTAAGGGCATAGTCCAATCGGGTATGACTAGTGGATCGTATAACTCTCACACCACAAGCCCACGTACCACCGGCCTCAGTACTGGGATCACCAGATGATCGTCTAACTCTAACACTACCCCACTCCTACCACCAGCCTCTGTACTGGGAGTAATATCAGGCTCCTCGTCGGATATCTCTTGTCTAGGGGGTCAATCCTGAAAAAACGTTTAACACAAAAGTAAACACATGATATTATAAGTTATTGAAAAATATATATTTGAAATAAAAAACTCACAACAAGGATGAGTGGTGGAACGCTCATCTGTGTCATGCGACGATTATTTTCTGTCGTCTTTTTCCACCACATCTCTTCAATGGGTGTCATTTCCTGCAATGAAAACAAATACGGAAGTAATTAGAAACAAATAACCATTTTGTAACCCAAAAAACATAATATAGAAAATCCATTCTGATAAAACCATAAAGAAACAGAAGATTTATGGTGGTTTGAAGGTAAGTACTAGGATACACACTCTGAATGATGTAGGTGTATTCATTGAATCAAGTCCCAATTGATTCTAGAGAGGGAACTTCAATAGTTATAGGTATGGATTTGATTAGAAACACCTATAAAAAGGATATCCAGGAATTGTGATGTCCCAAACCAGGATGCCACTCATTAGTGACCCAAACCCAGATGGCCACATGGCCTCAAGAACATCTACCAAAATTCCAAATGTTATTGAGTAATTGTGAGATCCTTTTCTATGTCTAGGGGAGACTATTCCCTCATTAACTAAGTTGCACAATTTTAATATTATTAGTTAAAAAGTGGAAGAAAGATAACAGTGGGAAAATATTGGAAATGGATGAAAATAACCAAATCAGTAATACCGACTAATAATAGAATCATAAATCGAATGATGTTAATGTATGTCATGTATCAAGAAGAAAAACATAGTTACAATTATTAGGAAGTAGTACTGTACTAGGGGCTCAATAAATTCTAAAATTAAACCTATCTTTTGAGCTACAACCCAATCATCTGGTTCATCGATGGAAAGAGTGTGAGTCATGTCAATAACTCGAAATTCAAAATCATCAATAAAGGTGCATTGCCTCATCATTGAATCAAACCATTAATAAAGGGAATAGTTTTACCAATGGTTGCACACAACCATTGGTAAAAGAGGACTTCAAGGCCCCTTTATAGGCATCCCAAATAGAGGCACATGCCTCAGTCCCCATTATGTGTTACAGGCATCCCAAATCATTCACTCATGTTCAATAAATCATTCTTGGCACCTCTATAGTCATACCTTTCATTACCCAATTAGTTCCTTAAGTCAAGTGCACCCCATGGGTGGATATTGTTTAGGCTTCTACACTAATAGGTTGTTCATGGCTTGTAAAACGGTTTAATTTCATAATGTATAGACAAAACATTTATTTTTAAATTTGAGAATAATAATAATGTGTGTCAATGATAACAAGATTACTGAATTAATCTTGTGACTTATCTAACATTGTTATGGATTTATACACATGCCAACATGGCTAGTGAAAATCACCACAGCATCAGAAAAGTGAGTATTGGCCAAGAAAGATGCATAATATACAATGTACAGTGAGAGCCATATTTAATTGACCCTAAAGTTATGTTAGTAGATTCATATTAGGAATCCAATTATCACTCATCACTAACCATGCCACTATAAACAACCAGGAGTGTATGAGTTTTCTCTCGGATCTTAACAACAACATCACACATTATTAGCATGATGTGAATCATGTGGAATATGGATGATATTAAGACAAAATTTCCAGCAATACCAAGCCTTCAAAGAATTGAAAATTTATGGATGATATTAAAACATAATTCATTTTGAATCAAATTTGATTCACTGTCAAAGCCCAATACACACACCCAAATCAAATAGAAAACAAAATTCATACACACCCAAATCAAAATAGAAAACCAAAACACTAGATGTAGAACATTTAAATGAAAGTATCACTTACAAATTAGAAGTTTAGAACTAATAAATTTTTAAAATGGATCGGAACGAAGAATTTCCACAATAGGGTAAAAAGAATCCCGCTTCTCATTTTCACCCAAATGAAAACATAAAACCAAAATAGTAGATGCAGTGTCACTTACATAATACAAGTGAAGAACTGATAAATCTTAAAGATAGAAGGATTTTATCCATAGGGGAAGGAAAATCCCAATTCTCCCTTCTGTTTAGGGCTACAGTCACACAGAATGGGGGAGTTCGAGCATCTCTGAATTTGGGGCAAAACTTTCCCAACAGTTTTTAAAAACTGTTGGTAAAGTATGATTTAAACCTCTATATACTAACGGTTTCAGAAAACCATTGGTATAGAGTATAATTTTCCCAACAGTTTTGAAAAAATGTTTGGAAAATATTATTTAACCATATTTTACCAACGGTTTCCTTAAACCGTTGGTAAAAGTACTCTACAGGCATTGGGAAAACCACCCTTTCCAAAAGTGAATTAATATGAAAGAATTTGGTTTTGGGGGTTGGTTAAATTTTCAATCATTATTATCCTTTATATGTTTTATTTCATTTTGATAATACAAACATTAAATATCATGTTTTAACTACTATTCTTTATTTATAAATTGTGGAATATCATTGAATGTTTGAGAACTCTCAATTCCACCTCCTCCTTTAATCCAAGTTGGTGACACACCTTTGTCTAGAATGTGTCATCTTCCAAGACCTAATTCAATCAAAGTTGTTTCATCATTTGATTAGATCAAATCCAACTTGTGAAGAACTAAACAATAGAGACAAGAAAAAATGATTAAATAAAAGAATAGGGATAGGTTGAGTTGCATGTCATCAGAGGCAGTCACAACATCGGGGAAATTCGCCTTACCCATGCATGCTACTCAAATCTATCTACAAACTTAAAATTAAACATTAATGAAAATTCATGATCACTTTCACCTCTCCCCTGGCCAAGTCTCAGGGTCAACCTCTCATTTTTTATAGTAATATATTACTTGGTGGAGTTGGTGGAAGAGAAGAGAGAGGGAGGTAAAGAAATGAAGAAAAGTGGATGGAGAAACACAAATACATGGATTAATAAAACTAAAATTTGAATTACAATTGAAAACTAATAAAAAAATAAAATTAAAATAAAATTAAAATAATAAATAAGGGGGGAAAAGAAGAGAAGCATCGGCACATGCCCTGATGGGATCCCTCTTTAGTTGTGGGTGTTGAGATGATGATTTGGGAAGGATTCGAGGGCCTCCTTTTATAGGAAGAATTCTATCCTCGGAAATTTTGCATGTTGTTAGCCCATTAAATGTTTGATTCACACATGGACCCCTTTATAAATGTTTTTCATAAATATGTTTTCCATTCACCCTCAAACCTTCATCTCATTTATCCATAAGATTAAAGAGTTATAGAATTTTCTTTGAATAAGTATTTTTATGGCCGAAATTTCCAAGAAGATTCCATCAAATGTATAATAATCAATGGAAACCTTAAAGACTTAAAAACTCCCCCAAATTTGTTTTAGAGTTGTTCCGATGTGTACTAGTGTTATCCCTAGTGTAATAACCCAAATGGGAGGTGAGGAGACTATTTTGTGCATCTGTTACGGTGGTGGGGTCCACGTTGTCCGCCAGGAAAAGTTTCCAACTTCAATGATTTTTTTGGATTAATAGATATTCGAATCAACTCTAGGACCTGAAGAGAATGTTGAATGAAATAAAATCAGGATTCTAAAAAAAATCACGAATTTTGGAATTATATTTTTTATGAAATGACAGAAAGACCCTTATGGTAAAAAAATTTCAAAAATTCAAAATTATGCACTTTTATCAATTTTTCTCATAATCATTATAAAATTCAAATTACCCATTCTTTTAATAAAAAATTGAAATACATTGGTTTTATCATTGAAAAACATTAAAAATCCTCATTATTTGATCAAAAATAAGCACATAAATTTTCTATGTCAAATACCCTCACACTTAAACCATGCTTGTCCCCAAGTATAAAATCTCAAAATGGAAATCAGAGGACACCAATATTACCAATATTTAAATTCCAAGGTAATAAAATCAAAAAAAAATCAATGTGAAATCAAACTTTTAAAAATCTGCATAAAATATCAATTTAATTTCCCAATTTTCAAAGAAATAAATAATTCACATATTTTACTTTTACCCTTTGAAAATTGATGGAACTTATCCTTTCATTCATTCAAGATCCTTGATTGATTATTATTAAACATGAAAATTCATGATTTACCTCACTTTTGATTCTTTTCTCTCATCACTCATGATACAATTCAAGTAGAGTTATTCTCATATCATGAGAACATGCTCCTTAGACATAGGCTTCTAAATGAACTACTTTCTCAACTTTGTAAAGAAAAATGCACATAAAATCATGAGGACTTTCAATTAAGGTTCTATTGACTCTGAAGTTTAAGGTTGGTAGGATTTGATGATTTAAAAATTAAGGCTCAAGAAGAAGGCTAATCTCTTAAGTACTATGCATGACATCAAAAGTAAAAATATAATGAAATTATCCCCTTCAAAGTAGGAACACCTAATTCCCAAAACTCAATGAAAAGGTTATGATCAAGTAAGCATAATGAATAATTTGTGCACCCTCTTGATTTTTTTTAATTTTTTGCTTTTAATTCTTTTTTCAAAAGTTATGATTATATAAAATCTCACATCCATCATCTAACCACATACAATCATAAGATCAACGATTTAGAATATTTTGATTCTTGGTTTTCCCAAATCCCAACCCATTTTTTCTCTTTTTGTTGGTTATTTTTGTCATTTTTGATATCTTTTTAATTCAAGAGGGGAAATAAGAGAGTATAATGAATGATTTCACAACCTTTTACAATTAACACAACAATACCCCCCACAATTCTTCCTTCCAATGTATATTATCCCATCCACCATTATTCCCTTTAACCCCACACCTCAACTCTGTAATATCAAGAAAATACTCAAAGGAGGGTAGGAATGGATAAAAATGGCTTGAAACATGGCTCATTACTATAAAGGTCATTCATGGTATCTACGGGATAAAAGAAGGATTTATGTAAAGTTGGTCTTTTAAGGAAAATTGGATTTCCAAAAGATGCCTCAATCATTTTAAATATTTTTTTACATAGTCATAGCTTTGATAAGTTTCAATACAAGTTCTTGTCGGTTACATATCCCAAGATCATCCAAGAAATATGCTCAAGATTAAATATGAAGTACATGGTCTATAAATCCTCTTGGGAATGGAAAATATAACATTGGAAAATCACTCATGGCATGAATAATAAATAAATTCACATGAACTTTAGAAATTCAATGCATGAAGGATGGTAGAGAAATTTCATTTACATGAATCAATTAATTCCTTCAAATCATGAGTCATTACTTCAATATCCATGCTTAATTTTAAAAATTCAATTATTAATTTAAATCATTTAATCATATCAGCATTGAAATCTAAAACATGGAATCACAGGATTCCTAAGAAACTCATGTCTCTTTGATAAGTCAAGTAAAACCTGAATTCAGGTGTGGGCATGCAATTTTATATTTAATGATAAAAACTTTTTGTGGAAAAAAATGTGGAGATTTTACAAGATAAATCACTAAAATTGAACACCCTTTTTCTATGAAACTTGGTTCTTCCCCTTTACTGTTTGGGGCTTCCTTCTACCTTCATGATCCTATAAAAGAAAATTACTCAATTATTCACAATGATCATTTTGTTTAATCTCAAAATAAAAGAGGGAGGGGACCACATGATAAATTATTTAAATGAAAATAAATTTAAATATAAATTCCTCAAAATCAATTAAAGATAAATCTTGGTATTATCCCCCAAGTGGGCCCTGAATTTTGACTACCCCTAGAGTGCAGTACCTACTGTAATCCAAATTTGGAAGGAGGATAAAGCTTCTTTGATTTGAACGACCACATGTGGCTTTTCCTAGCTTTTTATTCATCCTTCTGGGATAGAGTACATCATATCCCCCCTTTACAATGATTATAACATTCATGGTGGGGGTAGGATGAAGTGTGAATCATCATCATTCTTTGATGATACTTGTGAAACATCTTCTTCTCGTTCCATTAGTTACTTGAGGTATGATTCAACAAAATAATAGTCAATGGGAATGTCAGAGTGTAATTCAATTTAAATAATATTAAAATTTGAAGTATTAAGATCATATTCTTCACCATCAAAGCATCTTTTTTCATGGTTTCCTTAGGTAAATACACCAACATCTCTTCATGAACTTCCTTCAATAAATATTCAATGTGTCTAGGGAGCTTCATATGTTCCTCAGCATGTGTACAACGATGTTCTTCTTCTACCTCCAAGGCAGAGTTGAGGTTGTCTTATTCTGTATAATCAAAACCACATGGAGTGACGTAGAATTCATATTCAATAAAATTAGAAGGGATGGAGTCAATGAATGGTTCAACTCGCTGAGTTGGTTTAGCTTCAATCTCTACCTTATTGGTAAGTGCCTCTTGGAGTATACTCTCTAAGGATAGAGGTAGCTAGTCAGGCTCCCCCATCTTGACTTAAAATTACACCACTTGGGTGGTTTCTTCCTTTAGTGGATCTGAATCTTATTATTTGTATTATATGTGAAGTTAGGTAGTTCCTCATATTTAATCAAGATTCCATCCAAACATTGTTGATCTCCCACTTGTAGCTCAGTAGATACATCTTCCACCCTTGCTTCCTCAGGTTCTTCAATTTCAAATATATGTGGTGAAATTTATTCCACCACTTTCTCATGTTCTTCCTCTGGATTAGGGTTGGGTTTCTCTATTAATGCATGAACATAATCAAAAACTCTAATAGCCTTTCTGGTAAGTTTTTCAATGCTTTCTCTAAGTTCTTGCATCTGATCTCTTCTAAAATATTCATCTTCTTCTTGTTTTTATTGCTGCACCTGTGAGTAATTTTTTCATGCATAATATTCTGAATTTGAATACATCAGGGAAGTCTTTTTACAGTTTTTTTAAATAAAATGATATATAACTAATATGGGAAAATAGAAAAGGTAAATTAACTAATGATTGGATCCCCAGAAACAGCGTCAGTTTTGACGCACGTCTGTTGTGGGGTGTGGAAAAAAATAATAATATTTTCCCTAGTGTAGTACAGTGGCTGAACAGGGTCATCTCTCTTGAATATCCTTCTCAATGTAGTACACTTAATTTATTTAATTCACCTATTATATATATTTTTTTGTTTTTTTATTAAATTAAAGTGATTAAAATCTTTTTGGGTTTTTTATTATTTAAAATAAAGACATGTGAAGCAATAATTCTAAATTTATACTAAGATTCAAGTCTAAATAGAATGAATTAATAAGAAAGAACGTGGTTTTGGGGGTTAGTTAAATATTAAATCCTTATTCTCCTTTATATGTTTTATTTCAGTTTGATAATCCAAACATGAAATCTTATGTTTGAACTACTATTCTTTATTTATAAATTTTGGAATATCATTGAATGTTTGAGCACACTCAATTCCACCTCCTCCTTTAATCTAAGTTGGTGACACACCTTTGTCTAGAATGTATCATCTTCCAGGACCCGGTTCAATTGAAGTTGTTTCTTCCATTGATTATCTCAACTCAAATTTGTGAAGAACTAACTGATTGAGAGGGGGGAAATTATTAAATAAAATAATATGGATAGTTTGAGTTGCATGTTATTGGTGGTAGTCACAACATCAGGGACAGTCGACTTACCCGTGCATACTACTAAATTATATCTACAAACCTAAAATTAAACATTAAAGAAAATTCATGATCACATTCACCTCCCCTTTGGCCAAGTCTTGGGGTTATCCTCTCATTTTCGAGAGTAATATATTACTTGGTGGAGTGGGTGGAAGAGAAGAGAGAGATAAGGAAAGAAATGAAGAAAATGGATGGCGAAACACAAAGGCATGGATTGATAAAAATAAAATTTGAATTACAATTGAAAAATAATACCAAACTAAAATTAAAATAAAATAAAATGAAGAAATGGGGTGGGAAGAGAGGTGTTGCATCATCCCATGCCTCGTGGGGAACCCTTCTTGGATGTCGGTGTCGAGTTGATGATTTGGGAAGGAGGCGAGAGCCTCCTTTTATAGGCATAATTCTATCCCCTAAAATTTTACACATTGTTGGCACAATAAATGGTCGATTAACACATGGAATCCTTCATAAAAGTTGTTATTAAATGTATTTTCCATTCAACCTCCACATTTTAGCTCATTCATATATATTATTAAGGATGTATGGAATTTTCATTGAATAAGACTTTTTATGGCAGAAATTTCAAGGAATATTTCTTCAAATGTATAATGATCAATGGAAACCTTAATGACTTTAGAACTCCCCTGAAATTGTTTTAGAGTCATTATTATGTGTCCTTGTGATATCTCAGGTATAATAAACTAAATTAGAGGTGAGGAGACCGATTTGTGCATCTGTTACGGTGGTGAGGTCCGGGCTGTCTGCCCGGAAAAGTTTCCAAATTCAATGAATTTTTTGGACTAATAGATCTTCGAATCAGCTCTAGGTCATAAAGATAAAGTTGAAGAAAATAAAATCAGTATTATAAAAAAACTAATCAGTAATTTTTTATTTATATTTTTTAATAAACAAAAAAAATACCCTTGTGGTAAAAATCTGTCAAAAATCCAAAATTATGCAGTTTTCTCAATTTTGCTTATAATAATTCTAAAACTCAAATTACCCATTAATATAACATTTAAATACATGGGTTTTATCATTAAAAAAATAAAAAAATCCTCATTATTTGATAAAAAAATTTCTCATAAAGTTTCTCTGTCCGAGATGTCTTGCCTCCTTGTCTTGTGTTATCATAATATGTCATGCCAAAATTGATTAAATGCTTAAATTGAAATTGTTAAACGAGTGGGTATACTTTTTATTTGTTTTTAGATTGCTTAAATGGTTTTTTGGTAATTATGATTAATGGGTGGGTATATCCATGTGATGTGTTAAATGGAAATTGGTGATAAGTGGGTGGGTATAACCATGTGATTTGATTAAATGGAAGTGGGGTACATGAGTGGATTTACTCATGAAATGTAATGGTTTAAATGAGTAGGTATACTCGTTGAATGGTTGTGAATGTAATTGCTTATATGAGTTGGTAGACTCATATGGCTGGAAATTGTTAAATGTATGTAATGGTTTATTATTTACATAGATTCCAAGGACGGATCTCAATGGATTTGGAACGTAGTAGTGGACACCTTGGTTGAGCATTCACTTTGGGTCTTGATTCTGTGTGATGTCTCAGGCTTTGTTTTCCATTAGATCGGGCTTGATTGGACTCACGTAGGACATTCTGGTACACATGCTCCTAGGACTCCAACCAGTGCATATACTGAGTTTCTATCGAGATGATACTAGGACTTGATGATGATGCATTTGTCTTAAATACATTGGATTCAACCCTTCATGTTCTACACTTCATTATATGGCATGATCGTGGGATGTATGAATGTGGTGGTACGATAAGGTCATTGGTTTTTTATATGGTTTTCTTTATAGAGAAAGGCTGTGTGGACAGGATATGGATTGTTTTACGATAAGGTTGTGTTGTTTGTTTCTATTTCCTATAGGTTCCTTGTTAGGAGCTGCCACTTATTGTAGGGAGCACCAAGGGGCTATTCGGTATAACTTGTTTGCATTGGTTATATGGCTTGGGCTTTCACACTTACATTACTGCTTACTTGTAATTGTTTCACATATTTTATAGTACAACTTAGAATTGTATAGATCTTTGGGTGGAAACCTACTGGGATGTTTATCTCACACCTTGTTTGGGCCTCCTTGGTGACCCAAACTAATTATATGGTTTCATGTGATAGTAGGGGAAAGCGCCCTAACACTAGTTGTTGTCATTTATTTAGAGCATGGGAGCATGATACCTAGCTGAGGCTTGCGATGCTACTGTGACACTTTTTTATCTTTTTGGATTTTGGATACTTGTATTGTAATTTATTTCCATGTATATTTTTTGGTTGTTGTCTAGATACATGTATCATCTGCATCATGGTATATGAGACACTTATGGCTTGTTATATATTCCTGTCTTGCTTATCTATTTTACCTATTTTCCGCTTATTGTATTTACTTATGCTATTGAATTTGATTGACTTCCACTATGATATACTCTGGTAATGAAGGACCAGTCTCCCCAATAAGTCAACTAGGACCTCACCACTTAGTGGATGTATCTGGAATTTGAGGAGTGCGCTTGAGGCCATGTAGCCAACTGAGATTCGGGCACTATTAAGTGGCATCAGAGTTCAGGACGTTACAAAGTGGTATCAGAGACAATTTCTTTTCTGGTTTGATTTACTGTTTGGAGACAATAGACAGGGATATGAAGGAAAATGGAATTTTTTAATGAGCTATGCTCGAGCGTAGCTAACCCGTGTATAAGAAAAATATAAATTACCCTAAATGAAAATGCTATTTTTTGGTTTTGACTATTACAGTTGATTTTATTTCACCATTAGGCAACACACATGATTTATGTTGATACTATTGATGCAATTGTGGGTTCTATTTTTTTGTAACCCGGTGAGATGAGGGTATTAAATCTCATGCATCATATAGTCTCTTGTTAGAAATCACATATCATGCATTATGTCATTCCATTTAAGATGAATTATTTGACGCATTTTATTGTGATCGGTGCTCTAATAGTTGTTCCTGATTTTGTGATAGACATTGCGCAGAGGATAGGGAAGTGACATTATCTTTCAATTCATAAGGTGTATGGGACCTTATGAAATAGAAAATGACGTACCATTTAAATTAAAATTTTAAAGTGAATTTGATGTGTATGGATTATATGGTCATCAAATTTTGGTTCATGAGGTGTTATGGGTCCTCAAGGATCAGAACTTGGTGGACCATTGGTTAAATCATGCCAAATAATGACTGTTAAGTGAAAATAATTGGAAAATAGAGACTTGGCCCACACCCCGATTTTGAGTGGGTGAGAGGTAGTGATTTTAGTTGTGTTGTGGTTTTTCTTCATACAGTCATGGATTTAGGATTAGGTTGTGTGTTATGACTTGTTTTTAGGAGGGTTTTGACATGTCCTACGCTTTTGAGATGCGACATTGATATCATTCCTTTCTGAGGCTAGTGTTTGGCATTGTAGAGGCATGTCACCATGAAGACCTACAATGGTATTCCAAGAGGGTGGCGATGAACATTCTTTGAAGGTGGTGGACCATGAGATACTAGTGGATCCTCTTTTAGTGCTTTTTGTGGTACAATAGACTATTTCAGACATAGGTACTAAGTCATAGTTCCACGAGGTGTTATTTTGCAATATACAGACTTTCAAGCAGCACCGTAGGCTACCATGACTATGTCCGAGCTGACATGGGTGTTCTAGAAGCAACATCATTTCATGTTTTTGGGGGATGATAGTCCAGAAGCCTCTGAGTTGTGGCTTGAGACCACACTAGCTATCTTCTAGCATCTGGAGATACCTCTTGAGAGGAGGGTCAAGCTCACCACTTATATGATACATGGAGTTGTAAAGTATTAGTGGGATGTTCTGAACCGGGCTGAAAGGCTACGAGATATGGGTTGGACTGATTTCCAGACCTACTTCCTTGACTACTTTTACCCCAAGACATTATGGGAAGAGTGAGCTAGTGAGTTCATGCGTCTAGTGCTGGGCACCATGACGGTTATAGAGTAGTCAACATACTTTATAGAGTTTCATAGTTTTGCACTGATGTAACTTATTGATGAGCTGTCGAGAGTGAGATGCTTTGAGGAATGCCTCTGACATACTTTCAAATCCCAGGTCAATGTGTTCAGGTTGACCTCTATCACTAAGATTGTGAATCAGGAACTAATTATAGAGTAGAACCTAAGAGAATTTGAGGATATAGAGAAGAGAAATGTTTCTTCTCAATCTAGTAGTTCTACATCTTCTGGAAAAAACACCAATTTGATGCTTCCCATAAGATGATCATCACCTAGGCTATGAGTGCTAGTAGCTCAGTGTTTTGTCACTAGTGTGGTAGGAGAGGACACATGAATAATCAGTGTGACTACGACCCTGTCGAGTGTCAAGATTATGGAGGGATGGGCCACACATAATGGTTTTGCAGGACCTTCCCTCCAGTTGTGAATGGTAGGGGGTCAGCTCCGATGTCATGTTTAGGAGTAGTTTTCTAAGATCTATGTCAAGCAGGGAGCTAGAGAAATGCAGGCTGATCAGGATTCAGAAATAGTGGTCTTTGCTGAGGTTGCCATACACCAATTACTCTTATACATCGAAGGAGACCTACTCGGAGTAGTGAGGTTGTTTCACAGGGTCATGGTATAGGTCAATTATATTATGTACAACCTACCCCAAATGAGCAAGGTTTCATACTGTCTATAGTGAGAGGAATGATCTTAGTAGCCTATACTATTTCATCTTCTCTTTTTAATACAGGTGTATCTCATAGTTTCATATTTTCACCTATGGTGAAAATCCTTATCCTTGTTCTGTGGTATTTTGAAAGCGTTTTAATTCTTGAAATACTATTGGGAATCAGAATGGATGATGTGCTCTAGTGTAGGGAGTACCCCCTTGAGGTTGGTGTGTGTCACTTCATTTGAGATATTTATGTCTTTGAGATGATAGGGTTTGACGTCATTCATGGAATGGAATGTTTAGTATATTATTGATTTTACATTGTCTATTATCACCTAATGGTAACTTTCACATCACCATAGGATGCAGTGTTTACTCACAAGGGTGAATGGTGTATCCTGGTGAGTTGAGATGGACTAGATCATCATGATTTGGGCAGAATGACAGCCTACATTGCTATTTTCTATTTTAGATGATCAGGGAGTGAGTCGGGTAGACTTTCCACTAATGGTGGATCGTTTTAGGGACATGTTCCTAGATGAATTTTCTATTTTAACTCTCGAGAGATAGGTTGAGTTCTCCATTTAACTAGTGTTATGAGCTGCACCAGTATCCATTTCTACTTACTAGGTGGTTACGATGGAGTTGTAAGAAATTAAGTGGAAGCTAGAGTATTTGGAGGAAAAGGGGTTTATCCGACCTAATACTTCTCTGTGGGGTTTTCCAGTTCTTTTTTCAAAAAAAATGGATATAACTCTTAGTCTATTTGGGGATTATTGTAATTTGAATCAGGTAATGGTTAAAAACTGATATCCCTTTAGACAAATAGATTAAATGTTTGATAAGATTCTATAATCTCGAGTATTATTGAAAATTGAACTATGGTTAGGATATCACCAGGTACATATTTGACCCATAGACATAACTCGTACAACCTTTCATAGTAGGTATGGTTTATGTGAGTATCTGGTTATGCCATTCAGTCTCACAAACACGATAGTAGTTTTCATGGTGCTGATGAAATGAGTGTTCCATCCTTAATTGTGAAACATCAAGTATTTGGTTGGGAGTAGTGTTGATGTAGGGGGATAGAGTTTTGGCATATGAGTCTCAGTTTCTAAGGCCACATGAGAGGAACTACCCTATGCATGATATTGAGCTAGATGCAGTTGCTCATGCTTTTCACTGTTGGAGACATTATTTATTGGGAGATCATTTTTTGGTGTATACAGACTACAAAATCCTCAAGTATATATTTACTCAGAATTATTAGAATATGAGGAAAAAAGGTGGGTGGAGTACCTATAGTATTTTGACTTCAAGATTGAATACATGACTGGTAAAGGTAATGTAATGTTCGATGCACTGAGAACATAGACTCAGATACAGACAGTGCAGCAGGTAAGTAGCGAGTGGCAACTTATGGTGTTATTCTCTAATATCTATATGGAGGTGAAAACAGTTAGGGATAGGCATATCTAACATCCATAGTTGTGAACTCTACCCTATTTTATAAAGTAAGGATGAGGCAGTTATCGAATTCAGAGGGTCTAGTCCTATGGGAGAGTGTGGAAGGTGAGGACCCTCCTCCTGGTTGGACCATAGGTGTTGATGAGATATTATATATCCATGAATGTGTGTGGGTTCCAGTGGAAATACGTGGGGATATGATGTGGGAGTTGCATGCTTCATCATGGGAACTACATCCCAGAGTCAGTAAGATATATCGTGACTTGCATCATCAATACTAATGTCCATGTATGAAAAGTGAGGTACTAGTTTTGTTACGAGGTGTTACACCTGTCAGCATGTGAAGGAGGAACATCAATGACCAGCCATGATTTTATATCATTTACTTATTCCAAAGTGGAAATGAGATGATTTCATAATGGATTTCATGACTCATTTACTAAGGTCGCCTTGAGGTAACGATGTTGCGTGGGTTGTTGTTGACGGGATCAAAAAGGTTGATCATTTGTTACCGATCAAGTATACCTTCAATGTTAATGTTCTTGGAAGTTTGTATATCCATGAGATAATAAAACTTCAAGGGTTCTCACGCACTATGATTTCAAGTAGGGATTCCCACTTTACAACTTATTTCTTATAGAGTTTTCAGAGGGCACTGGGTACATAGGTGCTACTGAGCACAGTCCACCACCCTTAGACAGATGTCCAATCAGAGTGTATGATACAAGTTCAAGAGAACATGATGAGAGAATTTTTCCTAGAATTTGGGAGATCTTGGGAGAGACACTTTCATCTAGATGATATCTACTATAATAATAATTATTAGGAAACGATACAGATGTCTTTTTACGAGGCTTTTCACAGTATGTTATGCCAATCACCCTTGTGATGGTTAGAGGTAGGTGAGGTAACATTACTGGGACCTTGTCTCATGCAAGAGAATTCTAAGTATATCCAGTTGATTTAGAAGCATATGGATACTGCACAATCTTGATAGAAATCTTATGTCAATTACCATATATGACCTCTAGAGTTTGAGGTCAGGGATCAGGTCTTTTTATGTGTTTCACTAAGGTTGGGACATAGAAGGATCATGATACAGGGTAAGATTTAGCCACTATATGTTGGGCCATTCAAGATTCTTGAGAGAGTAAGATCAGTAGACTATTAGTTTTAGTTACCTCAGAGGTACTGATCCATGCATGACGTCTTCCACATATCACAACTACGCCATTATAATTTGGACCCATCTAATGCTTTTCAACCCGAGGAGGTTGAGCTACAATTTGATGCATCCTTCAAGGAGCATCTAATTCGTGTTGTTGATAGAATAATTAATGTTATACAAGGCTAGTTAGTTCCTATAGTACAGGTTCTATGGAAGCAAGACTGTTTATATGACGATACTTAGGAGCAGGAGGCTGACATACATGCTCAGTGACAAGAGTTTTTTCAAATGGATCTTGACTACCCTTGAGAGGGATATTAGGGGAAGAATTTCATTAAGGGGGAAAGATTGTAAGATCCAAGGTTTTTCTTGAGGTATGAATCTTTTACATTCTTTTTTGTCTTGGACCCTAAGCTGGTCCATGGGCTGGTTGGGTTGTTTCTGGGAAATAATAGGCAAGAAGGTTGTGTACCGGTTACAGGACAATTACACGATGTGTAATTGGATTACACACGGTGTAATCTGATTTCATAACATGTAATGGTTTGTCTAGGACCTTTCACGATGTGTAAGGGTTTAACCCCATTAAAGGAAAACTGAGCATTACACACCATGTAAGGAAATTACTTGTCATGTAATTTCCCGAATATGTTTTTTAAAAATAGTGGTAGGGACCTCTATTTTTTGGACAGAAGACTTTTTTCTCTCTTTTGAAGCCTAAAAACTTTTTTATCTAGCTTTTCAGATCAAGAGCCCATTGGGATTCCATTTCTTTCCCTGTCATTTTTGTTGGAACCACGACGGTGAGATATTGATTCCTTTTTAGCCATTCTTGATTCTTCAGAATAACAGTTGCATTGTTTGGATTTAGGATTTTATGCCCTAATTTCTTATTCTTTAGATTTATTCCCAACCATGATGAATTAGGACTTGATACTAGATGAGAAATACACTAATGAGATAAGTTAGGTGGTTTATACTTTTCTTTCGGCTTTTGATGCTTTATAGATCTATTGACCTTTTTTCTGCCTGCTGGACTTTTTAGCACGGGCCTGATTTTAAAGTGTTAATCTAAAATAGATGAGGTAGGACCTGTTTGGGACTCCATTGGGTTCTTTGAGATACGTTTGTGGTTTCTGACCAAGCCCAAGGACACCCATGGGGTTCACCATGCCTTTACTTTGATTTTTACCATTGATGATCTACCCATGGGGTGTGACCTAGAGTTTTCCTAGTTTAAGGAAGCTCGGTTGTACTTAAATGAGGCCAAATTACATACATAGGAGATATCTTTCCTCCTTACCTTGTGTTATTATAATATTCCATGCCTAACTTGATTAAATACTTAAATGGAACTTTTCAAATGAGTGGGTATACACATTGGCTATTTTTAGATTGCTTAAATAGTTTTGTTGGTAATTGTGATTAATGGGTGGGTATACCCTTATGATGTGTTAAATGGAAATTGGTGATAAGTGGGTGGGTATATCCATGTGACATGATTAAATGAAAGTGGAGTACATGAGTGGGTATACTCATGATATGTAATGGTTTAAATGAGTGGGTATATTCATTGAATTGTTTGGAATATAATTGTTTATATGAGTGGGTAGACTCATATGGTTTTAAATTGTTAAAGGAATGGAATGATAAATGATTTACATAGATTATTTAAATGGATCTCCATGGATCTAGAATGTGGTAGTGGACATATTGGTTGATTATGGACCTTTGGTCTTTATTCCATGAGATGCCTTAGGCTTTGCTACCCCTTGGATCCAGCTATCTTGGACTCATGTAGGACATGTTGGTACACATGCTCCTAGGATTCCAACCAGTGACTATGCCATGTTTCCATCGAGATTATCCTGAGACTCGAAGAGGATGACTTGGTGTTCAGAACCAGAGATCCGGCCCTTCGTGATCTACACTTCATTATACGGCATGACTATGGGATATATGATTGTGGTTGTACGACAAGGTAGTGGGTTTTTGATATAGTTTTCTTTATACGGCAAGGACGTTTTGACATGATATGGATGGTTATGTGGAAAGGTTTTGTTGTTTGTTTATATTACTTGTAGATGCCTTGTTAGAAGATGAAACTTGTTGCAGGAAGCCACAAGAGGATGTTTAGTATTACTTGTTTGTAGGAATTATATGCCTTGGTCTTTCACACTTACATTACTACTTACTTTCACTTGTTTAGAATATTTCATTGTACTTCTTAGAACTGTATAGATATTTAGGTGGAAAGCTACTGGGATGTTTATATCACTTCATATTTGGGCCTCCTTGGGGATATAAATAGATTATATATATATATAGGTGATAGTAGGGGAAATATTCCTAAAACTATTTGTTGATCATTGTTTTAGAGCATGGGAGCGTACGACTAAGATGAGGCTTGCGATGCTACAAGGGCACTTTGCAGTTGTTTTGGATTTTTGATACTTTTATTTTATTATATTTCTATGTACCTATTTTGGATATTTTCTAGATACATGTATCATCTACATCATGGTATATGAGACACTTCTGGCTTTTTACATATTCTTGTCTTGCTTCTCAATTTTATCTATTGCCTGCTTATTGTATCTGCTTCCACTATTTAATGTGATTGACTTCCATTGTGATAAATTATATTAATGGTGGTATAGTCTCTCAAATGACTCACCTAGTCCCTAACTACTAGTCATAAGCCTCTGGAATTTGGGAAGATGTGTTTGAGGCCATGTAGCCAACCAGGCTTGGGGGACAGTTGAGTGACATCCGGGTTTGGGATATTACATTTGTACAATGATTCAATGGTTTCATTTCAAAATTCATTGATGTCATATGAAGATATAATATGATGTTGTGAATGTATGTACTATATCATATTTTTGTAAAATCATGGGACAACCACCATTGTTTTATTTTTTAAGTGTATGCATAATGTCAATCTGATGTGAAGTGTGGTCATAATGGCTTGATAAATAGTTTTTAAATGTACTGAAGCCTTTAAAAACATATTTCGGGGGGTCAAAATCAGGAAAATGTTGTCATATTTCCATGAAATCATAGAAAATTTACCATAGATTTAATTTTGAAATGTAGGAACCGACATAACATCATTTTAAGTTACAGTTTTCCTGGGATGTCTTTAAATGGATTTTTAGTGTTTTAAAACACATAAATGTGTGTGTGATGGTAAAAACCATAGAAAATTTATCCATATTGACATGAAATCATGGGAAAACCACTATTGAGTTATTTTTGATGTATACACATTGACAACATGTCAATCCGACAAGTGTTGTGGTCAGAATGGCTTAAGAAATAGTTTTTTAAAGGTATCGAAGCCTTTAAAAACATGTGATAGAGGGTCAAAACTAGGAAAAAAGCATCGAATTACCATGAAATAAAAGTAAAACTACTATATATTTATTTTTGAAATGTAAGAACTAACGACACATCATTTCAAGTAACAGTTTTTCTAGGATACCTGTAAACACGTTTTTAGTGTTTTAAAACACTAAAACATGCATGTAATGGTCAAAACCATAGAATATGACCTCAAATTGACATGAAATCATGGTACATCTATATTTTAGTTATTTTTTATGTTTACAAATAGAAAAACATCAACATAACATGTAGTGTGATCAGAATGGATCGGTAAATAGTTTTTAAAGGTACTGAAGCCTTTAAAAACATGCATCAGGGGGTCAAAAAAAAGAAAACATCAAATTATTTCTATGAAATCATAGTAAAATGACCAAATATTTATTTTTAAAATTTAATAATTGATGACACATCATTTTAACTTATGGTTTTCCTATGATTCCTATAACATGTTTTTAGTGTTTTGAAAAACTAAAATACGCGTGTAATAGTCAAAACCATAGAAAAGGACTACAGATTGATGTGAAATCATGGTAAAACCTCGGTTAAGTTATTTTGGACATGTAATAGTAGAAAACATGTCAATTTGGTGTGTTTTGTGGTCAAAATGGATCGATAAATAGTTTTTAAATGTATCAAAGCCTTTAAAAACATGTATTGGGGGTCAAAACTAGGTAAACATCCTCAGATTACCATAAAATTAGAAGAAAATGACCATATATTTCTTTTTGAAATTTAGGAATCGAAGTAATTTCATTTCAAGTTAGTTTTTTTCTATGATGCCTACAAATAGGTTTTTAGTGTTTTAAAACCTATAAAGGTGTAGGTAACCATCAAAACCATATAAAACAACCTCAAATTGATGTGAAATCAAGGGAAAACACCATTGTGTTATTTTTTATTTTTAAGTGCAGAAAACACATCAATTTGAAATGCAGTGTGGTCACAATGGCTCAGTAAACAGTTTTTAAAGGTATTGAAGCTTTTAAAAGCGTGTATCGGGGGGTTAAGACTTGGAAAACATCATCGGATTGCAATGAAATTAGTGGATAATGACTATATAATAGTTTTTGAAATTTATTAATTAACAACACAACATTCAGATTTATGGTTTTCCTAGGATTCCCATAAACACATTTTTAGTGTTTTAAAACACTAAAACATGCGAGTAATGGTAAAACCCATAAAAAAACCCCTCATATTGGCATGAAACCATGGAACAACCACTATTGATTTAGTTTTTAAATATATTATATGATTTTATATCAAATTCTTTAAAAAATATTAAGTAAAAATTAAGCACATTGCACATCGATTTAAAAATCAATTAAAATTTTATATACTTCTCCCTTTTTAGTTTCAAGTGTTGAATCATATTTTAAATAGTAAAATTTATGTTTTAAAAGTGTTTTTCATGGTATATTATTTGTTTTATGTTAAAATTTCTTTTGTTTCATTAACAAAATAACAAATTTTATGTGCAAAATTATAAATATATTCCATTTCTTTTCACTTTTACATTTCTTTTCTTAAATTTTATAGTTTTTATTATAGGTGATAGATGTTAACCGAAGGAAAGAGGTTGACCATTCGATTCAACAAATTATTTATAAGGCAGTGGTGATGGTTCTTAGTTTATTTGGTATGTTTAAATTTTATCAATGATTCTATTGTAATTCTGATTTATTATGTTTAGTTTTAATTTTTGTCTTTTTTATTACAATTGATGAGATTATGTGGTATGTTTCAATTGATGAGATTATGTGGAGGTAGAAGGATGAAACATAGGTCATGGGGTCAGAATAAATTGGGCATGGGTTATTTTTGGACATATTTTATATGTATATATTGATAATTGAGGTATGAGTTGACTGAGGTAATCAGTTGACTGAGGTTATGATGACTATGAATGTATATGTATATAACAATGGATGTATCTTGTATTATGTATGTATTATGTGTTTATTGTGCATTTATGTTTTAGTTTATTACATGTCAAAGTTTTTATATTTATATTTTTTTATTAAATATTTTTAAAAAGTATATTTTTAAAAAAATATTGAGAGCTGATTTTTAAGAACCACTGTTAAAAAAATGAATTTGAATCATAATTAACAGTGGTTAATATTAACTACTAATAAACCTAACATCCACTAACATATTAATCGATTGTTAGTTTTATATTATCTATTTTATTTTCATGTTCTCTTTAAAAAATCACCGTTAAATAAAATGAAAATAATTTCTAAATTCTCAAAAAAATCACATAAAAAACAGCTCTAAATGAATCAAACTACTGTGAAATGACTAGAGAACATGCAATGTAGGGAGAGTTTAGTAACCACCGCTAAAAAATTAGGCAAAGGTTTAAACTACATCCTCTAGAAGAAAAAACCACTACTCAGAATGATATTTTTTGTAGTATGGAGATTTTTTTAAATGTTTTTATAATTCCTTCACCTGAAATGTCGGGTTTGAACTGGAGTACTACAAGACCTCATGTATGCCTCCCCACACACAAGAGGTTTCTGACTAGCAGTGAGGGTCTAAGTCCATCAGTGGGGAGACTATACCCATAGTATCATGTCATAATACAAATAATACATAATAAACAATATAATAGCAACTAGAGTAATTATGTGGAAACTTAAAGATGAGACACATGTCATACAATAATAAATGGGATTCTAAAGTGGAAATCCAAACTAGAGTAATAATAGATATATAAATAAATAAATAAAACATACGGGTCCTCCTGAGTCCATCTCGATATACTACCATATCCATTCTCATTTGCTCATCCATCGGCCACAGGTCCCTTTTCCTTATCCAAATCCCTAAACATAAAGTTTGAATGTGCATCGATATTTTTATGCAAGGTGTGAGTAATAAAATTCAGTAGGACACCACTAATTCTTCCTTAACAAGTGTGAGCATGATTAACTGGTGTATTCGGTGATAATAATAAATTAAAAATAAATCATAAAATCTAAAATCATATAATGAGTGGTTGTGCATTAACCAAGCTGCTACAACCCCCGACTATACTTGCTTCAACTCTATGTTGAATGGAAAGTCAATATATCGAAAGTAATGAAGATATGGCCATGAGACTAGTGACCATACTTCTTGTAATTGTGTGTACGTACTACTCGACATCCACTGAGCTCGAACATTAGACTTCTGCTCCCACATATCCTCTTGGATCTATCCATACTACCAAAGGATCTAGAAAAGTGGCGCCTTATGATGGTTCCAGGAGTAGTGGAATCATGTAGTGGTGGGAAATATATTAAAATTTCTTTTAATGTTTATATGCTCAAAACCAAGAGTGAGGAGCTTTAACATCAAATTTTTAATTAATTTATATAATGTCATAAAAAATTATTACCTTATCTTTGGAATATTTCTTCATTAATGATGTTAATCATATGAAAAGACCCTTTCAAATTGTCGTCATTGTGCTATGAGGATCCAAGAATAGAATCCCTCTAGCGAAAATCCACACATGCTCCGTTGATATTCGATAAATGTTAAATGATCTCTATGTGCTAGTGTGGGGAATAAAATGTCTTGAATTGTTAATTCTTTATCACTCATTCTTTAATCTTGAATAAATCTCTCAAACATTTATTTTTCTTGAGAGGGAGAGAGATAGAGGAGTTAAAAGAGAATTCATTATTTGAAACAATTACATATTTTCCATTACCTTCACAATAGCCATAAAAGGATATTTATTGAGGTAGATTTTAGGTTAGGATATTTTTTTATTGCATTATATCCCTTAAAAAATACTAAAACATTTAATAAACCTCATTCTATATAATAACAATATTCTTATTATTATTCTATGGTGTGCTACAATTTGAGCATCAAAAAATATTATCTAACCATCTTTTTAATTAATATTATTTATTAGAAATGGTCTGGGTCTATTAAAACTCTTCTTTTATTTATTAAACACCTAAATATATATTTAATTTAAATATTTCATTAATAAATATATATTTTTGATCAATATAAAATGACTAAAAATATACCTCAGTCTTGAGAATAATATTTATTCAATTAATTAAATTCAAATTGTATTTAATCAAGATCATCAGAAACACTTAGTGAATGACCCTCTAGGATTCTTTATAATTGGCATCAAGAGAGTTTTCCTACTGTCCAAAATTACTATCTAGAAATGAGTCAAGGAACCCAAGAGAAATAAATTAATTTTGAAATGATCAACACCAAAAAATGAACACTCACTATATAATATAATCCCTTTATCATAATATCTCATCAAGAAGATTTCACATCTATGTCACAAACCTATTTTCATGGTACATCTTTCTTTAAATATCTAAAATAAACACATCGTTACACCATGTAAAAGGAATTTAATGAAATGGTTCTATTTCAATCAAATGTATGAGATATCAGCTTCCATAAATATAGAAGGGATAAATCCTTCTTTAACTTATTCATTAATGACATGCGAGTCATGACAAGAACAATGTAACCTAACTTACCATGAATATATGTCATCATGGTTTTCATCATAAAATCTAAGTGCATGAGTTATAAAATTCATTAATGATAATTTTAAATTCCAAGTACCATTACACATGCTCGCATATAGGAATATCTAATGACACCAAAACATGTTGAATTCCTACCAGTGATTCTTTCTCATAATCTCCCATATTTGTGATTACCAAGTGAGAACTTCATGATACTAAGACTCATCCTCTTATGAGTTCTCTCACTTAACATTCTATGAACTATGTGTCCCATCATAGTACATTATCCAATAGAAGAACAATCTTTAAGAATATCATCATAACACTTCAAGGTTCTCAATATAACAAAGAACTGATATGACCTTATCAATGTGACATATACTCTAGGACATTATTACATTAGAGTCTTACAGAACAATGGAAAATATGTAATAATATTTTTTATTAATATTCAATATATCAAACATACTTGTAATTAAAGTACAAATAGCTAATCCTAGGACACCAACTCCAAGAAACTCCCATGAGGAGTAGATCCAACTACCTAAAACTTTCAGTCTAATTGTACTCACTTAATAATCATATTTATGGTGAGTAATGATTTTAGTCAAGGGGTATGATATATTTTCTTCTTTTCTAAATACTACTCACTAAAACCTCACCTCTCTTAAAAAAATCCCTCAAGAGATGATACTTCCAAAGTACATGCTTCGTCCGCTGATGTGTACTTGGCTCATTTACGAGAGACACCACAACAATATTATCACAATAGAGTGTAATAGTATATTTAATATTATATACCAATTCAAGATCTTGGATGATATTTGGCATCCATAATTCTTATTTAGCTGCCTCAGAAGTCACAATATACTTGGACTCTACTGTAAAATCTATGACCATAGCCTTTTTTGAGCTCTTCCAGCTCTCAATACCTCCATTAAAAGTGAATATGTACCGTGTTTGTGACTTCATGTCATCTTGATAAGTTTCCAAACAATAATCTTCATATCTTTTGATGACTGGTTCCCCATATCCTCCATAAACTAGGAACATATCCTCAGTACACCTCAAATAATTAAAGATACTCTTGACTGCCATCTAATAGAGGTCAACTGGATCATCTTGATATCTTATAACTGCACTTGATTCATAAGAAGCTTCTATCCTAGTACATATCATAATATACATGAATTACCCAATCACTAATGCATTTGAAATCCTTTCCATTCTATTTATTTCCCCATGTATCTGAGGAAACATTTTCCGAGAAGGATGAATGCCATGTGACATTGGAAACAATCCCCCCTTGTATTTTTCCATACCAAATCTCTTAAGTATCTTATCAATGTATGTACTTTGAATTAGGCTGATCAACTTCTTGGATCTATCGTGATAGATCTTGATTTGAAATATATATGATTTCTCACCCAAGTCCTTCATAGAGAAGAATTTATTCAACCACGTCTTAAAAAACTGTAAGACTGGTATTTGATTTCCTATAAGTAATATTTCATCAACATATACTATCAATAAAATGAATGCAATCCCACTAATTTTTTTGACACAAGGATCACACTCATTCATTATGAAACAACATTCTATTATAGATTCATCAAAATGAATGTTCCATATCCTAGATACTTGATTAAATCCACAAATGGATTATTTTTCAATTTGTATATATTTTCTTCCTTTGGAGTCACAAACCCTTCAATTTGTTTTATATCAACATCTTCCTGATGGTTCCCATTAATTAAAGCAGTTTTGACATCCATTTCTCAATTTTCATAGTCACGGTATGCCTCAATGTCAAGTATAATTATGATGGATATCAACATAACAACTGGTGAAAAGGTTTTATCTCAGTTAATTTCTTGATGATATTTCAATATATTTACAACTATTTATACCTTATAGGTACTGAATTTTCCTTCAATGTCTAGTTTCTTATTGAATACCCACTTGCAACCAATGGGTTTTACATCCATTGTAGGATCTACCAAAATATAGACTTGATTTTGGTAGATGGAATCCATTTTAGAATTGATGGATTATTTTCACATGGCAACATCTGTGCCACTTACTGCTTCCTTTTAGGTTATAGTATCATTATTATGAACTAATAAGTAGTCACCATCCTTGGTGACAAGAAAACCATACCATTCTGGTTCTATAACCTCTCTTGTACTCCCACACATTACATGTGTCTCTAGAATAGTTTCTTCTTACATGGGGATTTATAGAACCTGTTCCTATGAAAAGTATTATGTACCTTGAGTCTCAACTTCATCTAATTCTATCTCCATCCCACTATCACTTTTAGATATGTTTTCATTCTCAAGGAATCTGTAATGTCTTTCCACTATTACTTTTTTTCTAAGGGTTCATATTGGTAATATCCCAATGTTTCTTTGAGTTATCCAATAAAGTCACATTCTACACCTCAAGGTTAAAATTTCTTCCAAAAATAGGCCTTAAAAACACTTTTCAAACCAAAAAATGAAAGTATGATAACATAGGATTCTTTTCATTTCATAAATGGTATGGAATACCGAATAACCTTGGTGATGTATTTTTTAAAAAGTTTTGTATTTGTAAAAAACTATTCTTTTGAAAAATAATTGTTTTTGAAAAACTGGTGAAAGTTTCTAAATTTTCAAACCTAAACAAAAATAAAAAGAAAAGTTTTGTTTTAGAAAAAAATTTCTTCTGGATACAGATGATCAGACTGAGCAGAACCAAACACAAAGTATCAAACTGTGTAGCACCGATCGGATAAGTTGTTAGAATAATAAAGTTTTTTATCAGACACATCATTGGTCTTAGATCCATTAGCACGAAGTTCAAGTTTCATTTGACTCAGTGTTGGTTATAAATTCAATATGTTTTTGAAGAGTTTGAATGTATATGGTCATGTTAGGAGTTATAAAGTTTTAATCTTTCTAACCTTCAGTCAGATGATGATTTTATAGATTTTAATTCTCAAATATCATAAATTGTATATAAAAATAGTGATACAATACTTATGAAGAAAAGGGGGAGAATAGGTGAAACCATTCATATTGTGTTTTGGTTGAAAAGAAACAAGGTTTTGAAAGTAATAGATGTCATAACAATTTCCTATGTAAGTTAGAAGGTGATTTTCCAATCTTGAATTTATCATAAATCATGAAAATTCTCATGATAAAAGCTTTTGGAGAAATAGAGGAATCATATAGATTTTCTTAGTTATAGGAATCAAGAAAAAGTTTGCATCAGATCCAGATGTTCTAAGCACAGAAGTTTTTAGAAGTATGAATAAGTTATAGAGAGTAAGGTTTGAAGAATTTCAAAGTTGTATAATGCAGTTTCCATTGTAATGAGAATTCCATCAATATGAGGATTCTATAAGACAAAAGCTAAGGATTTTCCATCAGACTAACTATGAGGAGGAAATTCAATCAGACTGACTCTGAGGAGGAAATTCAATCATAATAACTTTGAGAAGGAAATTCAATCAAGATTTCCTTTGATAACAAATGTCAATTAGACTAACTCTAAGAAAAAATTCAACCAGACTAACTCTGATGAGGAAAGTCAATTCAGAATGAGATGAGGAAGTTACATCATAATGAGTTGAGGAAGTTCCATCCTAATGAGATAAGTAAGTTACATCATAATGAGATAATGAAGTTCCATCATTCCGAAGAAAATTTAGGATGTCTGCTAATAATAATTATAAATAAAACTCAATAAGATTTCAACAGATTTGTGAAGAGTTTAAGTGGTCAAAATTCAAATTCAAATATGCCTAGATCTTAAAGTTTTTGAATTTAATTAAGTAGGCAAAGTTTACCAGTTTCCTGCCTTTTTCGTTCTAGGATTCCTATTAATAGAATCCCAATACATTCGTACTTTACATCTTTTTTATGTGATTTGAAAAGGTGGAGCACTATAGAACTCATGTCAAAGTTCTCTTTTTGGACTGAGACCTCCTTATAAGGTTGGACATCTTAATATTTTGTTTACCGAACTAAGGAATATCTGACTGAGAATTTGAGAAGAGTTTGAGTAATATATATTGAGAATTAGTTCATCGTAATATTTCCATCAGACTAAATTCATTGGACTAAGTCCATTGAACCCATCCCCATCGGAATGAGAGAATCAGGCCTTGCCACATCAGATAGAGGATTCCAAATAGAGAATTTGTGGAAAAGTTTCAAGAAAGTCATTACTATTTTATTTGTGCTCAATTGTTTGTAATGAAATTTGTAAGGTGATGGGAGTGAGTATAATAATTTCTACTAAGACATAGAAGCTATCTAGCAGGAGTTGGCATGAGTTGTATTAACTTATTCATTATAGAGAATTTATATAGAGCCACATAAGTGGCTATATAAAGGATATAGGTTCTCACACTGAGGAAAACCCCTTTAAATCTATCGTGATTTGCTTGATTTCCTACATTTCCATGTATGGGTATTTACTAAAAGAAAATAAGGGTATAAACTTTAACAGGTTTCAAGGGTTATGTTTTTTAAAAGTATTGAAACTTAGAAAAGTGACCAACTGATTCAACCCCCTTTTATGTTGTTATTTAATCCTTTGAAACTTTAATTGGTATAATAGGGAAGGTTCCATTATTTAATCCTTATCATGGATAATATCAATTCTATAAATAGTAGAGGAATTCTTACATATGATGGAAAAAATTATTATGGATGGAGAAATTAGATGATTCTTTATCTCCTATATTTTTTCCTAGAAGTTTTTGATGCTACTAAAATTGGTGAAACACCTATTAAGAAATATTCTCCTATGTTTTTTACTAATAAAATAAATATAGGAGTTGATGGAAAGGCTATAAATTCTATTCTTATGTCCTTATCAGAAAATGGTTATATAAAGGTGATGGGTTTCAAAACTTCAAAGAGTATGTGGGATAAGATGGAAAGTATATTCAATGGGAATACTAAAGTGAAGGAAGAAAAGATAAAAATTTGTTATAGTAAGTATGAAGACATAAGAATGAGAGATGAAGAATCCATTGATGAATACTTTATGAGAGTAAATGAAATTTTTTGTGTAAGATGTCGACCTTTCCTGAAGATGACTCGAGATTAATTTCAGGTTTTTAATTTTTTCTTGTTTGAGAATACTTGGGTTGGGTTTTACCTTGGGGTGCGTTTGGGTTAAAATTTGAGAAAAATGTAAGGGAGAAGAGAAATTCATGTTTGGATCTTGGTTTTCCCTAACCTTGTGCTCCAACCCATCAAACTGTGCAACACTAGACAGGGGAATTTCACAGTTAGTGCATAGTTTTCCAAACCATGCACCCTATTAGGAGAAACCGTGCACCCCCATAATAGAGGCGCATGGTTAGGCTCATAGTTAGGGGAAACCATGCACCCCTTCCCATATAACCATGCATGACCTTTTAAATAACTCCAAAATTATATTTTTAATCACTCAAACCCCCGTTTTAACTTTTATTCGACCCCTATTCAACCCTAGATGATATTTCATGATTTTGGAGCCTTCTAGATGGATTAAAAGTCTTCATGACCTCCATTATTTGTGATTTAAAGACTATATCAAATATATGAACCCTTCTTAGTAAGAGGACCTCATCTCACTTGGTTTCTCATTCCTTCTCCATTCTTCTCCTATTTTAGATAGGGTTTTTTATTCTTATTTTGATTGGATATATACCTTGTTTTTTTGATCTAGATATATTATTTTAGATATATATATAGATTTAAGAGATCTTTATTTGTTCAATCTTGATTAAGGGTTTTAGATTCAGATCTTGTTCTATGTCTTTGTGCTGCTCAAATTTTGGGGATTTCTGTTGGACGACCGCTTGTCAACGAATCGAGTTAGTTGGTCTATAATCCAAATCCAAAAGTATTTATTTAAATTATGTATATGTTATTTTATAATTTCTATTAGATTTTTGGAAAATTTTTTCTTGACTAAATTAATTAATTTGGTGTATTAATTAATTAAGGAAATGTGAAATTGGGGATTTTGGAAATTATAGATTGAGATAATTAATTGTAGAATTAATTTTGAGAAATTGAGATTTGAGGATTGAAATATTTAATTTTTTGATTAATTATGATCTATTGAACTTGTTACTGAGATAATTAATTGTGGAATTAATTATGGAATTTTGAGTTTTTGGATATTGATTAATTAATTGAATAATTAATTAATGTTATTGATGTACTCAATTAATTGGGGAATTAATTAAGGGTATTTATGTGATAAACTGATAGTTGAATTAGTAATGAAATTTTTGGGGTTAGTTAATTGTTTAATTAACTAATATAATTTATGTTATTAATTAATTGTAGAATTAATTAATTTACATGATGTGGTTAATTAATTTTTAAACTAATTAATGTTATTTATGTGATTAGTTAATTACTGAATTAAATAATGGAATATTTGTGTTTAAATAATTGTTGAATTATTAATGGAATTTATTTGGATGTTTAACTATTGAATTAATTGTGTGTTATGAATGCTAACATGGAAATTTAGTTTAGAATTAAATAATGTGAACATTTTCATTCTAATGTGTATGTTATGAATGGTAACATGGTTATTTATTTGTGAAATAAAGAATGGGAACATGATCATTATAATGTGTAAGGTATGAATGGTAACATGGTAATTTAGCTATGAATTAAATAATGGGAACATGGTCATTCTATTGTGTGATGTATGAATGGTAACATGGTAATTCAAGTATGAATTAAATAATGGTATCAATGACATTATGAGATAAGATATTCATCGAACATACTTCAAGACCTAGTATGAGACAAAGTAGGTATTGAATGGTAAAAATGGAATTATGATATATGAAATCCATTATACGTACTTTAGGCTTCAGAATGAGCCAAAGAAAGAATTAAGGAATGAGTGTCTATGAGAGTTCGGGGATTTATGTTGTTAAATAAAGAATAATTGATAATGTGATAACTATTTACTTATGAATTGTAATTATGAATTTATACAACTACATACACTTTCTATTAACTATATTTTTTTTATACACCATTGGTGGTGGGCTACTGAGTTGTACTCACACCCAACTCAGGCTTCCTTATTAGTACCCAAATAGACTTTGTGTTTTCTGGATACCTTAAGGGAAAAAGCTCATTGCTATATGGATGATATGGGATAGATCACGGATGAGGGAACTAGAAATGATTCGGGACCCAATTAGGGGTGTCATCAGGGTATTTATTTTGTGATTAATTTTAGACACTTGACACGTACATTGGAATGGCATATTTTCTTCTTTAGTTTTGATACTGTATTTCTACTTTTAGCTATCTCGTGATACTGGTTATTTCAGGTTATGATTACATGTTATTTAGTTATTGTTTCTTATTTTCTTCTAGTGTATTTAATCTAATAAAAGGGGGTATAGTCTCCCCATTATCGATATTTCAGACCCTCACTACTATTCGGTATCCTCTAGCATTTGGGGAGGAACACTTGGGGTCATGTGACTAACCGACTCGAGGCACCTATGTGTGGCACATGGGTCAGGACATTATAAAGTGGTATTAGAGACCATTTTTCTTTTATTTTTTATTTTTTATTACTATTTGGTAAAGGTAGACATGAAACTAGAAAGAGTTGGGCCTTTGTTATGATCTCATTCATGGTAGTATCGAACCCATGTATGGGGTAGAACCAAAGTACCCAGGGTGGGATTGTTGTTATTCCTATTTACTGTTACAGTTGAATATTATTTCAACTTGGGTGAAACACTTGTTGTGTGTTCTGATTATTGATGATAATTTTGTTGAGTTTGGACTCATGGACCAGTATAGAACAAGATTTGAGTTACATGCATCATTATAGGAACTTAGGGTTATTGTTCCATGCATCATTTTAGGCACACATAGAAAAATGGTTTATGGGTAAGTTATTGAACTTGAACTATTTTTCCTCGATTGTGAAATTGAAATGAAAATGGCACCTAACATGAAATTGAGAAAGTTTGTAGAATGATGTAAGATGGGAATAAATGGGTGTCTAAATGAGAAAATTGAATAATTAGAATGTGTTTACCCTTATTATCTAGGACCAAGGAGTAATATTATTAAGGGTAGTGATAACACCTCAGTTTTGACTATGTGGTAGGGTTTGGGGAAATGACTTGTTGTGGAATATTGTATTTTATCTTAAATGTATTAATTTTGTAAAAGGTGTCTTAAGGTACCTATTTGTAATGGTATAGATATTTCCCTATGACGACGCTTATTAAGAGGATAACATGAGGATATGGATAGAGATTATCTACCAGTAGTAGGAACTAAGGCATCAATTGTGTCAGGTGAGGAATTTAGGGAGCAGTTCCAAGAGAACATTTCCCACTTCATGAAATTCAAGGGAAGAGACCCAGGGTGGGTTGTGAAGAGTATGTTTGATCAAAAAATGGAGTTACAAATTCAACACCCTCCTGCTTTTATTGGAGAGGGTGGACCTGAGAGAGATTATTTCTGGGTTGAGTCCATCGAGACTATAATTGAACACTTTGAGACTTCTGTAGAGAGGATGGTCATGTTGGATGCTTACATAATATGAGGATAAATGAATCATTGGTGGTATGTTCAGGCGTGGACTGTATAGGATAATGGTATGTTATGGAAGGAATTGTTGGATAAGTTTCTAGAGAACTTCTATCCAGAGATACGGAGCTAGGAGAGAGTAGCTGAGTTCATGAGGTTTACTTGGAAGAGTATTTTTGTGATATACTATGTTGGACACTTTACACATTTGCAACACTTTTCTCTAGCATTGGCAGTGGATGAGATAACTACAGCGAGACATTTTTAGGATGGGGTTAAATGTGAGATTAAGTCCCAAGTTAACCATTTTCAGTTAAAGGAGTTTGATGAGGTTGTGGATAAGGATCTCATGGATATGGGTAACCTGAAGAGGCTTCTAGTGTAGGAAAGGTGGTTCCATTTGGAAGATTAGAAGGTATGACTTCGGAGAGTAGGAAGCATTTCTATGAAAACATCAACCAAGGAAATGGGAATAGAGTACCTAAAAAGAGGGATCAGTTGCATAGGACCTTAATCGAGTGATCTATCACCAGTGTGGTAGATTAAGAAACTTTTGAAGATTGTTACCTCAACCACCAATATAGTTATAGTCTTGTAGAAAGATGGGATATCTACAAAAGTTCTACAGGACCCAGCGATAGATGAGTAGTAAGGGTATAGCTAGTCAGAATCAGAGTGTAGGAAGAGGATATTCTACACCATATCAGTCTTGCATCTGGATTTCTACTGGACAAGGTGGTAAAGGTAGTGTATGTGGAGCTTCAGCGTAAGAGTGCTCATATTAGTAGAGTAGTGCAGCACAAGGGACTTAGACTGCATCACGGGGAAGTGGGGTAAGACCGTTGCATTCTATTCACCCCACACCTGTGGATATCAAGGTTGGACCATTGACAGTGAGAGGTACTATTTTTATAGCTTCCATGATATCTAGTGCCTTATTTGATATCGGTGCCTATCATTCCATTATTTCTAAAAAACTTATTAATGGTTTGAGCCTGGTGAAGGAGTTTGTGAGTGGGGTGTTGATGACAAACACACCTCATGGAGTTCGGTCAAGCGACATTTTTTTGTGCAAGGGGTGTTCTCTTGAGGTCGAGTAGTATCAATTTCTATGGGATATTTATATCATAGACATTTCAGGATTTGAACTAATTATGGGTATGGAATAGTTAGTATCATATTATCCCCGTATTTATTTTTACCATAAGAGAGTGACCGTTACATCTCCTATGGGTTACAAATATATTCACTGTGGAGAGTGGGATATCGAGGCATTCCGAGTAGGTCCAATTACTCATCAAATAGGAGAGATCACAACCCAGGTTTCTAGTTTATTTTTGGATGATGGAGGTGTAAAATGATATTTCATTCCACACTTAGTGGATAGGTTTTAGGATGTGTTTACTTAATATTTCTCAAGGATTCCACCTGAGAGAGATGTGGAATTTAGCATTGATCTCATACCGGGGGAAGATATTATTTATATTGTTCCATATAGAATGGCACTGAAAGATATTCAAGAGCTCAAGACTCAGCTGAAGGAGTTAGAGGACAAGGTATTTATTTATCCGAGTGTGTCGCCTTGTGGTTTACTAGTGTTATTTGCAAATAAGGCTGATAGGAGTTTATGCTTATGTGCTGATTACCAAAAGTTGAACCAGATAACTGTGAAGAACTAGTATCCTCTTCCCCGTATCAATGACCTATTTGACCAGTTGAGAGGAGCTTGTATGTTCTCAAATATTGACTTGAGATTAGGGTATCATAAACTGAGAGTTCAGACTTTTGATATACCAAGGGGTGAATTTAGAAGCAGGTATGGACTATATGATTTCATCATAATATTTCTTGGGTTGACGAACACACCAGTAATGTTTATGGACTTAATGAACAAAATCTTTAATTTGTACCAAGATCAGTTTGTGGTTGTGTTTGTGGAAGACATCTTGGTGCACTCCAAGACACATGATTATTATGACCAACATCTTGATTTCATCCTAAGTACACTAAGAAAGCATTGGCTATACAGCAAGATATCTAAGTACAATTTTTTGGATTGATTAGGTACACTTCTTGGGTAACATCATCTCAGAGGAATGTGTGTTGGTAAATCTAGAGAAGGATCATATAATGGTTTCTTGAGATCATCCCAAGAGCATGTTTGATATCCATCGATTTCTATAATTTTCTGAATATTATTAGAGGTTCATTCAGGATATTTACTGATTAAAAACATTGCTGATGGGCTTGACCAAAAAGGGATAAAGTTTTATTGGTCATAAGATTGTGATAATTCTTTCTAGGAGATGAAGAATATTTTGGAATCAGTACCAATATTGATCCTACCTGAGCAAGGTGATAAGTACATAGTGTATTTTGACACTTCTAGGATTGTAATTGGAGTTGTGTTGATGCAATGAGATCAATTTGTGGTTTATGGGTCTTTGAAGTTGAGGCCCTATGAACCGAACTACCCTACATATGACCTCATGTTGGCTATAATGGTTTATGTTTTATAGTGTTGGAGAAATTATCATTTGGGAAAAAAATTACTATGTATATTGATCATAAGAGATTAAAGTACATATTTTCACCGTGAGACTTGAATCTTAGATAACAGAGATTGGTTGAGTATATGCATCCATTCAATTTTGAGCCAGCATATATGCCTGGAAAGGGAAACATTGATGATGATGCTTTGAGCTGGAAGACTCAAACACAGGTGGTTCAGGAGTCTAGTGCTGAGTGGAAGATTATGGATTTACTGGACGAGATACACATTGTGGTTTAGGAGAGTTAGGATTAGATGACTCTCGAAATAGTTTCATTGGAGTATAAATTTTTGAGATAGATCTAAGATAGGAAGTATGTGGATTTATAATTTTTTACCTTGAGGGAAAACCTTGAAGGTGGGGAGTCACCTTCTGATTGGAGCATATATGAGGATGAGGTCATCTATGTCAGGAATTTGGTTGTCATACCTAAAAGAATGTGAGACAAGCTTCTATATGAGTTTCATGACACGAAGTGGGTGGTACATCCAGGTGTGACCAAAATGCATTGTGAACTAAAAAGATAGTTTTTATGGTTGGAAATGAAAAAGAAAATATTAAGTTTAGTGACATAATGCTACACCTATCAGTAGGTGATGGTCGAGCATTAATGACCTATAGGGTTACTACAGTCGTTGGCCATTATAGAATGGAAGTGGGACAAAGTGACCATGGACTTTGTGGTGGTTCTCCCGAGGATGCCTTAGAACAATAATTCTATTTGGGTTATTGTGGATAGAATGAAAAATGAAGTGATTTTATTGAATATATGGGAGACTTTCTCAGTGGAGCAGTTGGGATATTTGTATGTTTGGGTGATAGTCTGTAAGCACGAGGTGCCACAGAATATTGTTTCAGACTGAAAGTTGTGTTTTACATCATGATTATTATAGGGATTGTAGAAGGTTCTTGGTATGTAGGTTTTATTGAGTATGAATTTGCACCCCCTGGCAGATGGGTGGTCAGAGAATACTATACAAGTGCTTGAGGATATGTTGTGAGCTTGTGTTCTAAACTTCGGTGGGTCTTGGGAGAATCACCTAGAACTAGTGGGGTTCACCCATACCAATAGTTATTGGGAAACAATGTAGATGGAACCATATGAGGCTCTTTATAGTAGGACATGAAGACCACCTCTAGTCTGGATGGAGGTAAGTGAGTCTAAGTTGTTAGGACCAAGTCTCGTGTAGGACACATTAGAGCATGTATAGTTGATTCAGAAATATATGGATATGACCCAAAGTAGATAGAATTCATATGTTGATAGAAATAAATGACACCTAGAGTTTACAGAGGTTGATCATGTATTCATTTGGGTGTTTCCTTGATTCAATAACTATAGAATATAGAGGAAGGGCAAGTGGGCACCCATATTTGTTGGACCGTTTGAGGTGGTGGAGAGAATCAGGCTAGTGGTGTACCGATTGGATCTTCCACAGAGATACAGTGTTATGTATGATTTTTTCTAAGTGGAAAAACTAGTTTGGTATCACCCCAACCCTTATAATGTGATCGAAATGGATGATGTTAAGATTGAGATAGATTTTTCCTTTGAAGAGCATCTAATACGTGTGTTGAATTTTATTGAGAACGTGTTGCGGGGAAAGACCATGCCTATAGTTTGTGTATTGTGGAAACATGGGAATGTGTGGGAGGAGACATGGGAAAGGAAAGAAGATATGTGGGATCATTGTCCTGATCTTTTTGACTTCGAATCTTAGAGATTCTAGGGAGTTCAGCTCAAGGATAAGATGTTATAATGTGGTAAGATTGTAAGATCCCGACCTTTCCCGAATATGACATGGTCTTAATTTCAGGTATTTATTTTTGCCATGTTTCAGTGTACTTGGGGTGGGTTTTACCTTGGGGTGTGTTTGGGTGAAAATTTGAGAAAATTTAATGGGAGAAGGGTAGTGCATAGTTGGCTCATTTTTTTCCCTAATCGTGCGCCCCTGCCCATCAAACCATGCAACCTTGGACAGAGTGGAATTACATGGTTGACACATGATTTTTCAATCTGTACAACCAATTATGAGAAATTATAAAGCACTATAATATATTTTTACATTTAGGTACACATTTAGGAGAAACCGTGCTCCCCTGCCCTACTAACCATGCATGAATTTTTAAATCACCAAAAATAGATTTTTAATCACCAAAACCCCCATTTAACTCCTATTTGATCCCCATTTAACCCTAGATAATATTTCATGATTTTGGAGAATCCTATATGTATTAAAAGACTTAAAAACCTTTTTAATTTGTTATTTTAAGCCTGGATTGAAGATCTTCACCCCTCCCTATAAGAGGATCTTACCTCGCTTGGTTTCCTATTCCTTATCCTTTATTATCCTATTCTATAAAGGGGGTTTTCTTCCTATTTTGATTGGATATAGACATGTTTTTGTGGATCTGGATCTAGTATTGTAGATCTATATCTATAATTAAGAGATCTTGATTGATTTGATCTTGATTTAGGGTTTTAAATTTGAATTTCATTCTATATAATTGTGCGGCTCAAATTATGAGGATTTTCGTTGGGTGATTGCTCATCAACGAATTGAGGTGGGTTGTCTATAATTCAAATCTCAAAGTATTTATTTAAATTACATGTATGTAATTGTATAATTTCTATTATATGTTGAGAAATTATGTTCTTAATTGATTTAATTATTTCAGGAGATCAGAAATTGGGGATTTTGGGAATTATAGATTGAGATAATTAATTTTAGAAATAATTATGAGATATTAAGATTTTAGGAGTGAGATATTTAATTGTGGAAATAATTATGATCTATTGATAATTTGATTGAGATAATTAATTATGGAATTAATTATGTGATTTTTATTTTGTGGATATTGATTAATTAATTGAATAATTAATTAATGGGTTTTACGTACTCAATTAATTAGAAAATTAATTAAGGGGATTAATGTGATAAACTAATTATTCAATTAGTAATAGAATGTTTGTGCTTGATTAATTATTTAATTTACTAATAGAATTTAAGTGATTAATTAATTTTAGAATTAATTTATTAATTTTATGTGATAAATTATTTTTTAAATTAATTAATGTTATTTATATGATTAGTTGAATTTTGAATTAACTAATGGAATTTTTATGTTTAACTAATTGTGGAATTTGTAATGGAATTGACGTGGATAATTAATTATTGAATTAATTATGTGTTAAAAATAGTAACATGGTTATTTAGTTGGGAATTAAATAATGGGAACGTGGTCATTATAATGTGTAAGGTATGAATGCTAACATGGCCATTTAGTTGAGAAATAGAGAATGTGAACAAGATTATTCTAATGTGTAAGGTATGAATGGTAACGTGGTCATTTAGTTGTGAATTTCAGAATAGAAACATGGACATTCTACTATGGGGTGTATGAATGGTAACATGTGAATTAAAATATGAATTAAATAATGATATCAATGGAATTATGAGATATGATATTCCTCAAACGTACTTTAGGCTCCAACATATTCCAGAGTAGGTATTGAATGATAACAATGGAATTATAAGATATGATATCCCTCAGACATACTTCAGCCTCTGGAATTAGTTGAAGCGGGGATTGAGGTATGAGTGTCTACGGGAACCCAAAGGTTTATACAATTAAATAAAGATTAATCGATAATGTGATAATTGTTTACTTATATATTGTAATTATTTATTTATACAACTACATACACTTTCAATTGATTAGATATTGTTTTAGTTTTCATTAGTGGTGGCATATTATAATGCCTTATATTTTCCATGTACTATTTTTTTGGATACTATATAGATTCTTTGTGAGACTAGGCATTGAGACGATGTGCGATTCTGAGGCCGTTGTTCCTAAAATAAATGTTTGAAATATATTAAATAGCATGCATGCACAGTTTTCCTAAAAAAGTTTAATAACTTCTAAATGGGTACCCTGATCAGAAATATGATGGTACCTTTGAGTTCAGAATGCGAGGTTTACCCTAGGAATGACTTAACATTAGTTGATGTGGGTAATTTGTAGAAAATTCATCACAGGCGTGGAAATGAAAAGAAATAATTTAATAAATAATTTTATTTTATTTTTGTTGATGTAGTGATTGATGGAATTTAAATAGACTATTATGGAGAAATACTAGGGTTAGCTGTACAACCCGAGAACCATTGGAGAGAAATTGGAGATAGTTTCAGTGAATCCCCTCAGATGAATGGTGATAGGATCTTCGATCAATGATCGATGCAAAAAAGATTCAATGGATCTCACCAAAAAAACACGACACAACCCCATTTTTCATTAGTGATCAATTTGAATCAAGGTAGGGCATGTATTTTTATTTTATTCTTCCCCATTATTGATTTATACAATGAAGATGATTCAATCAATGAAAATATTGATCTGTGGTATGATCATTATGCAGGATGAGTTTATTTTAGGAGGTTTTGATGGGAGAATATATTTTTAATTTTATTATTCAGATTTTCATTCTAATAATGATGAGTCAAGATAAACATGAACATCGATCAAGGTTTGATACTCCAATATGTTCTTATTCTTTTCTCCCCCCCCATTCATCATTTGTCACTAGCATTCTCGATCAATCGATCATTGCGCACCCATTTCTTGGTGCAACAATCCGATATCACGGATCTAAGATTGGAATATTCTGACAGAGGTGTGAAGATGTAGATAAAGCAATTTAGATGACATAGGATACCCAATCTACCATTCTTCATCACACAACAAATAATGACAATTTGATTCATTTTTTGAGTATATTTGATGGTGTAATGCATTCTTCATCGACAAAAAGGATTGGACGAGTTGGGATCTTCAATATCATGGTGAAACGATCACCATATCAAAATCTGTAGGCGTTGAATCAAATGCGGGAGTAGATATGGGATTCTGAAAAATCCTGAACAACACAACGTTTAATCTAGATCTATACATTTTGTGCGGCCACATGATCTGTGATTAGGGTTTCCATAGAAAGTTAAATATCGCATGGAATGTGACCCCTTTCACATAGCATGTGGTATCACCTGGGTCACTTGTCATGTACTCAAGAATCACATGGGTTGTTTACATGGGAATATGTTCACAGGATAAGTTGTGTACTGGTACTTGAGAATACATGCATAGGATGGTGGCGTGTACTAGCACATGGTTAGAGTAAATGGGATACATACATTGTGTGTACTACTACATGGACACAGTTTGATGAGATGATCCATTTACAGGGGCAAGACCCGGGTTCAAGGGACATGGATTGTGACCCCTACTACACACTGTGTACTAATTTTTACATGTCTTCGATCCCTTGTACTCTATATCTTGGAAAAAAATTGTTAGGGGTTGTTACCTTTATCTTTTCCATGAGGGTTAGTATGAAATCATTTTTTACTCCTGGGACAATGATCCCTTCAGCAGTAATTCCTAGATAGAGTTGTTGGAATCCCTCTGAGAGGCCCAGAGTGAGATCCTCTATTCATATTCATGTTCTAGGTGGAGTTCTTAGTATTGACATGACCAACACTACATGGGAGTCAATCCTCTACTTAGCGGATTAATCCATATTGATTTGTTGGTATAATGATCCTCATCTATGTATTGTATTCTATTAAAACTATTAACATTCTCTTTCTCATGAAGAGACCCGATACAAAGTACCTATTGGACGGACATCATCGATGCTATCAGATTCAAGAGTGTGTTCTCTCAGGTGAGTGCTTTGTGGAATATTCTATATGGAATCATAAACTAGTATAATATGGTTGTGACTTACCTCTAGAATGTGTGTCTTTGTTGATTATATCTTGAAATTTTTCTTATATGTGTTGTCGAAATATACCTGTGTAGAGATGAATGTATTTACTTTGTTTTATGTGACGCACGCCTATCATAGGGCATGCAAAAAGAAATTTAATTTTCCTAGTGTAGTATAATGGATGACCAGGTTTATCTCACTTGAGGAAATTTCTCATATGTTCACTCAAATAATTTAATTCACATAAACTAATTATTTTTAATTATTTTTTAAATTTAGGAAGGTTATGAAATTTAAATTAATGAAAATATTAAACTAACATGCAACGAAAAAATTTAATTAGTGAATAAAGAACTTGGAATTTATGGGTTGGTTTGTTGGTTCCATCATTCTCCTTGTTGGTGTTTAAATAAAGTTTGATAATTCAATTTTGAGATCTAATTATTGAATTAATATTCTTTTATTAATTGGTGTGAAATCTTGAATGCATTTAGCAATCTTAACTTCCCCTCCTACTTTAATCAAGGTTGATGGAACAACTCAATCGTGAGTGTGACAACTTCCCAGACCTGGCTCTATCGTATGCCATTTCAACCACTGAATGTCTCAAATCTATCGTATTAAGATCTTTTATTCGGTATAAGGGAGGGAATAGATTTAATAATGTAATAGAAATGAGTTTGAAATGGCAAATAGGATGAGATGAGAGGTGGGAGCTCCCCTCCTTTTTTAGGAAGAAATTGTCCTCCTCAAGTTTGTACATTTTTTGGCAATAGAAATGGATGATTAACACATTCCATCCTTCATAAAATTTGTTAATAAATGAATTTTTCGTTCATCCTCAAAATTTCATATTGATTGGACTCATCTAGAGGGGTTTATGTATTTTTTATTGACAATGTATTTGTTTTCTAGATGAATTTTCCAGGAAGTTTCCTTCAATGTATAACATCTCTTTGCCACCATAATGGGAGAAAAACTCCATGAAATTTTTTTAGGTAG